>OX411312.1:70160743-70759500 GCA_948150685.1 Rhaphigaster nebulosa
TAGAAAATAAATAAATCCTTTAACACAACGAATCATAAACCATAACTTCCTAATTTCAATAACATAGCTTATACAATTATAAATCAAAACTGCAAGAGGTAAAAAAAGTAAAAATTAACTATATAACAAAGAAAATGGTCGTCAATGGCCGGCTAAACAGACTCGGCATTCGATGTACAGACCGTTCCAAAAACATTAGCCGACCTGTAAAGAGGCCACGCCCACCAATAGTTCTGCGGAACTATTACCCAGTAAAACTTCGTTATAACGCTCCCACTTATAACGATTTCCCGGCTTCAACGTTCTATTTACTCGGTTGACTTGAATTTTTGAATAAAGTGGCGGAAGGAAAGAGTAAAGCGATAGGAAACAGCATTCTTCATTCATTCCATCCACGAACGTAGTTCCTAACGAATGTTAAGTTTCTATTTGAATTGAAAGGTTTATAGTTTTACAGATAAAGATACATGACTTCAAGTTCAAGAAAATAGTCGAGAAAATAGTTTCCTTATAAAGAAGAAATTAATTCGATTAAAGAGTTCTACAAATCTAATTTAAATCAAAAAGATTTACCGGCTTCTAAAAAACAAAACTAAAAAAAAAAAAAATGAAATAAAGAGGAAGAGAATGGAACGGAGTCAGTAAAAACAACACATTACTTGAACGAGTTCCGGACGATGTAAGTAGATTTAAATGTTTTTTTTTTTTTCATTGTTAGTTTAAATAAATTAAAACAACTTTTTTTAAATTGTTTTTTATGATTTTCCGGTTACAGCGCTCCTTTTCTCTGGTGGTATGTAGGTATACGCTTCTATATTCTATATTGTACCTTCCACTGTCTCCAAAAGTTTTTTCTCGAATTTAAACAATTGGTGTAATTTTTTTTTTTAATTGCATGTACAATCAGATCAATAGTTTACTATTTGAGGAACTAGAAGTGCCAAGACACAGGGTGGAACAACGCATTTTCTTCGACTCATAGGACTGCAATGGCATGCGAATTAATTGAGATATCCGCAGCTTTTTTGTTGACATACTACCATACTTGTCTTATATTAAGAAATGAATTCGTCTACAAATTAGTTGAAAATAATCCGAAATAAGGCAGATTAAATGTAATTCCGAGAGGGATTCAACAAACACACATTTTCCTCAAGGAGATGCGGTTATAAAAGACGTAGTTTAAACTTTCGTGCTGAGTGGAAGCAGTTCTCGGCTATTTTTAAAGCTTCCCAAAGCAGAAACTCTTCCAAGGTGCACGTAAGCCTCAGTTTGCTTTAGCTCAAACACCAAGGATCTAGGTTATCATGATAGTTGAGTGGAGTTGAGATTATTTAAATTACAAACTTATAATAGAACGGTACTAGGAACTACCTACTATTAATATTTTCCTCATTTTCGTTTGTGTTCGGAAGTTAATTTTTATATTAAATATTATGCGATATTCAAGTAGTTGGGAGCCTTGGGAGGCTAAGCCGGTTTATTTATATATTTCGGAGAGTCCTTGCTGTTAAACCAAATAATTATTGGAGTTTTTAAATTCAGTAATAATATCCAAAGTTTTTTAACTTTAAATCGGGTGATATATTAATGTATATTATTCATATTATAGTATGATTTCTAATCTTTTGGATAACCTTGTTAGCCAGATGAGGATAGTATCCCAGGATGCACTATGTCGATTAAACGATACGCGGTTTCGGGCATGTTGGTAAATCAAGGCCTCATAAAATTTAAGCACGAGTTAACTCAGAGTGACAAATTGGGAAGTTTCTTACATATTTATAACGGAACCTGCAATAGCAGGAATTTTATTGACCATCTGGAGACAATCTTTCATACCCGCAGTTCCTAAAAAAATAAAAGAGCACCCTATGTTAAGATTTCCTATCCATGTCTTTAGCCAAATGCGTTTGATAAACCCCAAAGGTCGACAAAAGATTTACTGATGCTCTAGAAAACCTAGAGCCTCCTTTCTCTACAACAGTTATATTTCTATGCACAGAACTCCACCTTTGAATCACTCTAATCATTATGTTTAGAAGTCCAGGAAGCGTTCTCACCTCATTTTATTGAGGTTTTTTAAATTTCAATTTTGGCAAAGCTTACAATGGTGAGAGAAAGAGGGTTAGAGAATTAAGCATAGGAGCCGCCATCAGTCCATCGTGTTTTAATAGTTAACAAAGATCTCGGAAGACATAAATAGAAGGATATAGAGATGAAGAAGTAATAAATAAATGAAAATAAAGGAATTAAATAAAGGAGCTGCGTGTGAAGCTACCAGGAGAAAGGTAAAGTAAGGTACATAGAAATCAAAACTATGTACCCAAACTAGCGAGAAACCCTCAAGCCAAACTATCGAACTAAATAGGTACTAATTAAATATATTTTAAATCAACTTCAGAATAATTAATGTGACTAATATCTCTTGTAGTTTCCTCACGAATAATTTCGAGAAAAAAATTAGGACATTTTGAAGACAGTTATATAGTCTTCAAAATAGCCTGATTTGTTTTTAAGTTATAATTATTTTACTGTAAAATATTTATTTGGTTTCGTTAATATTTTATACTTTTTTATATGAAATTTGTTAACCAAATACTATGGATCCCAAATTAAACAAAAATAAAAAAATATTAATGCCAATAAAAGTTGAAATTGTATTAGACTTCATGAATACATACCCAAATTTCCAAGTAAAACTTTAGACAATCCTCATATCTACGTTTTGATCGAATACTTAGACATTTAGCCATCTGTTAAGCGCTGATTAATTTTAATAATTGGTTTGTTAACGATTTCGACAATTTAACACACCTGCTTAAGAAACGTGATTTATATTAAACGATACTTTCAATTATATCTAACGGATATATGTATTTATTATACTTTTTACGTCAAAGATTTAATACCGCGGATAATCGGAACTCTAACGGAGTCCAATAACAGAGCCATGTCTTGAGGGATCAACGCTTTTATTCCCACTTGGACAGCCACCTCACACGACATTACCCCCCTCCTCTAACAGATATAGGCAGAAGGTAGACACTACGGTATTGGAAGAGGAGATAATAATATTGAATATGTGAGGGGCGATGGGACCCCGTGGCCAAATATCCTCAGCTAATACCTTCCGACCCCCTTCTTATACAGCTGGAGCAATACAGATACACTACCACTCGAGAGTGAAGTGTGTTCCCTAGCAGCTTATCTTCCCTCTACGGGTAGAGCTTCGTATTTATATTCGGGACCTTCGGAGCCTTTGAAGTTTAATATTCCACTTCCACCTTTGCCGTCAAATTGGACTGGGGACACATTCGTTCTTTGTAGATTATCAGACAAAGGGATACGGGATGCAAAATCGATTCCGCGAGATAGCGATAGAGAAAATCTGGAGACATTGCCGACAAAATTTCTCTAAACCTTGGGAATAAATCTAAAAAAACAACCATATGAAAATTTTTATATTTTTAAACATTAGTAACGAAAATACCTATAATATTAGAAAACATAACATTTGAATATATTACGACTGAAAGGGCATTCTGGTGAGTGTGAAGTTGGCATATCATTTGGTGGAAGCTCACAAACTTTTGATAGTTCTGGGCTTCCTTTCGAATAGTTCCTGATAGTTTAAATAAATAGTTCCGAGCTCCTTAAAGAAAAAAAACGCTACCGAAAAAGTAAAACGCAAGCTTCACGCAGCATTTCACTTTGTAAGCTTATAACTTTTTTGATATTAAAATTAGAGCTTAAGTTAATAAGGATCATTTTTAGAACTCTTTGGGATGCCAACAGGACTCTCAAGAAAAAAGTTGGTTTCCGACGAAAAGTTTGGCTAAAAATGTTACAAGTCCAAAGGGGTAAAACATTTTCACAGTAACAGGTTGTTTTCTTGAGACTTCTGATTACATACGGAGGAGTTCTATCGATAATTTTTAACACATTTTTGCCTACGAAGTGAAACAAAAAAATTCCAAAGTATTTTTTCGCAAACTTTGACGGCTTATAACTTCTTATTGGAATTGCTTCCTTATTAACTTAGGCTATAATGTTGACAGCAAAGAAGTTATAAGCCTACAAAGTGAGATGCTGCGTGAAGTCTCACTTTTTTGTAAGCGTTTTTTTTTTCATTAATGAGCGGAACTATTTGCTTAAACTATCAGGAATTCAGGAACTATTCGAAAGGAAGCCAAAATTCAAAAGTTTGTGAGTTAAAACCAAATGATATGCCAACTTTACATTGTGTTTAACACGGACACAAAACGAATCATAGTTGCTGTTAGTAGCGTTCTATTACAAACTGCAACCAATAATGGAGATGGCAATAATGCAGCTATTGTGTTTTGAAAATAATTGGGAGTGTCTCTCCCATCTATTATATTGCTAATTCCTCATATACTTCCATACATGGATTTATTCTCCCATCTACGCCTTTGCCTTTTTAATCGTTCTTTATTCAGCCCCATAACTATTCCCTTCAGGCTATCACATAAATTATACTTACCATACAGGCATGATAAAAAAAAAAAAAAATCCATAGCATCAAGATTTAACTGAGCTTTCGTCGATACGGATAATTTTTCGCATAGTAATATTTTATATATATATATATATATATATTTATAGGCACTCTAGTAATAAGTAATAATAAATAGATACATAAATAAAATTTCTGGAGTCTACTCCAGAGTCTTAGAGGATGCAAAATATTACTATATATGTACATTTGTGTAGTAGGTAATAGCTGAAAATATCAACCTATTTGGACACTAAATCAATGGTTGATAATTATTAAAGAGGTTATAACCGAGGTGTTCATTTACTGGGAGTCAGCTAGTCGTGAATATTCATTAAATATTTTATTGAATGTTGGAAACTTTAAAAATCGATTTGTAAGTTTGCCTTGTGGTTAGGTTAGGGAACTTCAAATCAAGTTTCACTGGAATAAATAAAGATTCATTATTTCAGTGAAACTTGATTTGAAGTTCTCTAACCTAACCATAAGGCAAACTTATATATAAATATATAGTAATATTTTGCATCCTCTAAGACTCTGGAGTAGACCCCAGAAATTTTATTTATGTATCTATTTATTATTATTTATTACCACAGTACATATAGCTTAGGTGATAGGGAGAATAAAACAAACCAAATATTAAAATAATAATGGCGTGGTAATGAAATCTGATAATTTATTGCTGAAACAATCAAAGAGCAGGCACGTTACAAGGATAGTTAACGCTTTTAAGTGACGGGTAATTAGAACAACTAACGGCCATAACAAAGTTTAACTTTCTAATGAGTGAAGCTCTTACCATACCAGGAGGAGCTGTGCAAGGATTTTCCTCGTAAGCTTGCTATTGTGTTCTATTATTGAAACATCTTTTCCACGTGTAGTTCCATATCTTATCGAAACATAAAAAAAACACACAAAATCGAAAAACCTATAGTATGATTCTGAAATATTATTTTTCAAATATCTTTTCAATAAAATAATAATATCGAATTCACAAAATGTTTTAATAGATAAATAAATAATAGTAAATTACAATAAAATTTTATCAAAAAAAGGTATTTAAGGTTAGGTTATGAGCTGCGAAAATTGAAAGAGGAATATGAACAAATAGGCCTGGTTATTAATGCTGAAAAGACAGAATTTATTAAATGATGATATTGAACTGAATCAAAAATAGGAACTTAAAAGAATTTTTTATATATTGGCTCAATATTGGAAATAAATAGATCCTTCGAAAAGGAAATAATAATAAAAAAATAAAATAAAAAAGCGCATGGAAAAAAGGCAGTGCTCAACTCAATATTATGGAAATATATTTATACGCACAATATTGAGTACAAAGGCATGTGGTGAAGAACGGCAGGAATAACCATAAAGAAAACAATGAAGTGATTATAAATGAAAATAGAAGCAGAAAAATGTCAGGAGATGATGAGAAAAAAATGCCCAAATTAGTTAGGACTTTTAACCCTCTGGTGTAGAGGACGCCCTCAGACTTTGAAGTCTTCAAGAGTGAAAAGAAAATGACGACCTACATATCTGTACGCCAGAGCTAAACTGTCGTTAAAACAAATTTTGCTGATATTGATTTTATTATCGGATTGGCATTATTCTGGCTATATTTTTTCGAGTATAAGTATCGTGAAAAAGCTAAAACGGTAATAAAATATGCAACACAAGATTTACGACAATCAACAACAAGCGAAATGAAACTTTTTTTTGTATTCATTGAAAATGGTACTTACTACTAGTTTACCTCTGACTTACATATGTTTATAATGCTAAATATGTATAAAGACATATGCTTATACATTTTTCATAATTTTTATTATTACTAAATAATTCTAGATACGATCATCATTTTTTCATTAAAAAAAAATGGACGCCTATAGGAAAACTCGTAGTGAAATACAAATGACGTTAACTTTTTCTTAATGAAAATTTCTCAATATACAACATAATTTTATTCCGTAAGTATGAAATGTAAATCAAAATTCTTATTATTTATTAAATTAAGAATTAAAAAAATACTTATTTATGGCGTCACTAAGCGATTTTATCGTAATGTTCAAAGGGTTACAATGAATACCGGAAAAAACATTGTAAAGGTAATTGTACAGGTGGAAAATAAATGGGTAGACTAGGAAAGACTTCGTATAAAGAATGAAAGGATAAATGGTGGGACCGTGATCTAAAAAAAAGTGTTTTAGACATATAAATTCCTTAAGAAAAGAGAAAGAAAATCAAAAATTTTCAATTATTATTTTTTAAAAATTATTTTTTATTTTAAAAACAGTTTGAAAGATAATGTAGACAAAAATAAGTTAAATCAAAATGAACAATGATTAAAGTTAGAAGGTAGTTAAACTGAACGTACGAAACAAGGGTTAAAATAATAATATTTATCGCATTATGCCAAACAACTTTTAATTATACAACAATTTTACCCTTTTACTTCATTAAAACTTTAATCTAATATACTTTACTTCAAAACTCCGACTGTAAATTATTGTTAAAAACATGGACGAGCACGCATAATGGAAGTACAGAGTACCCGCAAAATGGAATCCCTGCTTGATGAAAAGTGGTGAGGGCTGCTGCCCTGGGTCTGAAGTTAAAAACAAGAATATCTACCCCCCTCTCCCTCGACCTTTGTGGGGAGGGAGTTGGATATTTCTAGTCCCTCTGAATCGAGATTGAAAAAGTTGCTGGGCTTCTAACCCCCCAGATGCGAAAACCCGTGGTTTAAACTCCCTCTACCCAGTCAGACTTTTGAAAGGATCAAAAAAGAAAGAAAGAAAAAAAAGAATTAAGTTAAGTTTTCTTGCCACTACACTAAAAAAGATAAATGAAGAACAAAAAAAAAAAAAAATCTAAATATCCCTTTTGTTTTAGTAAAAACAAATCCTTAAAATATATCTCAAAAACAATCTTTCATATTTAAATTAATAGTTAAATTTTATCTTACATAAATGGAATATAATTTGCAGGATCTTTAACTGCCTTTGTAAAATTTTGTTTTAATTATTAAAATAAATAAATAATAAATACGAAAAAAATAAGAAAAATATATGGTAAATGGCAGAAATGCCTATGATTAACATTTTGTAATGACTAATTTAAAAAAAAAAAAAGTACTTTGTCATTAATTTTTGATTCTACAAAATATATTCTCAATGAATCAAGAAAGATTTCATGAATGAATCAGTAATTATAATAATTTAAATATGATGTTGGGTAGATTATTACTTAGGCATTAATATATTATATAAAAAAAATACATTTTTAATTCCTACTAAATACTTTCACAATATAAAACGAGAGACCTCCTGTAGCCTATAAATGATTGGATCACAACGCTGTCCATAATGTCTCCCGAAAATACCATAAGGTCGATAATCAGTCAAGCATAGTCTGATAAAACGTAATATGGTATTATATTATTATATTTTAGGAAAAATAACCCTTTTAATCTTTCTTGTATCCTTTATTAATTGTATTAGGCAATAATATAGCCTTTAATCTATAAACAAAAATTATTGCACACTAATTTTATATCTTCTATAAACATCCACAAAACGTCCACAACTATTATTTAATAAAATCATATCAACTTACAATTACAATACATAAATGGCAATCAACATACTTCATTCATATAAAAAATAAACTCAAATAATTTAGAATTTTTTTTTTCGGAAAATATTATAACATAATAATTTACATTTGTATATGATTTTTTTAATATCAAAAATTGGTTTGAACTTTAGATATTATATAATCATTATATCGTATTATAATATTTACACGGTGTTATGATTTTTAATATTATTAATCGATTGTTAAGATGTTAAATAAAACTATATTTTTATGTTAGTTTACATTTTTAGTTAGTTCTAATGTTATATAAAAGTCCATTTTTTATTTATTGTTTTTCGATATTTAACTTAATTCTGGTATGCATCATATTTGTGTCAATACATCTTACTGTAGATTAGTAGTTCTAAACAGATTATGATAAAGTAAGTACGCTGGTGGGAGTAAAAATAAAAATGTTTGTTGGAAACTACCATTACGCTTCAATACAGGAAACATGATACATAAAATGATATACATTCGGATGTAATTTTCACATTCTCTATTTCAGAGATTTCTACGAATTAATTAATTCGGACTGGACCACAAGGTCTCATTAAGATAACTGATTAGCAACTTGAATAAAGAAGTGGCCCAGTCTAGAAAAGCTGAATGAAGGATTGGCTAAATAAAGCGAGAGAATAATTGCGAATTGCGGGTGTAGGAGGGAGGTAGGTAGGAAGGGTGGAGAGAAGAGTGTTATAATCGACTCTACTTATTAGAATCGATATTAAAGCCGCACACACACTCACACAAGCTATCCATTAGGTTAATCATGATGGGCCCGAGGCAGCCATATTTCACCGAACTGTCTTCCTTTCCCACCTGCCCCACTTCCCAATTCACTTACACCGCCTCCCATTTCCATATTATTCCACCTGGCACACACTAAACCGTTAACTGAATAAACTCGAGAACTTACGATGCCATAATAATATCGGAAATGTATTTCAACGCCCTTTTCATATGAGTATAAGTGAATATTACCCTTATACATTTCCGATAAAACGGAGCGAATTTTCTTGTTGATTCTAATACAGCTAGTACAAAAACAAAACATTTAAAAACATAAAAAGTTAGAAAATCGCTCGCTTAAGTCAAAATAAAAAAGGAAGAAATGTGACTCATTCATATAAATACACAAATTTATCAGCTAAACAGTTTCAAACCTGATTAAACAAATTGCAAATATGGATAAAAACAATTGTAACGAGAGAGGAACAACCGAACTTCATTTTCAAACATTTGGATATTTGCTAACTAAACCTCTGGTACTTAGAAATCACAGGTTGATGAAGTACTTTAGATGCTTTTGATTTTTCCAAGCAATACGTACATTCAAGTTTAAGTATAAACCAGACTTAGATGCGAAAATCAGTAATATGCTTCGCACCAGGGAAGGGAATAGATTTAATCGAATATTGATAATCCGAATCCGTGATTTTCTTATTGATATCATATTTTTTTAGATAGGATATTATAGGAAAATTCCAACACAAATCCTTGACTCTCTAAAACAGCAGTAAATTATTAACCAATGTATCGCCTATTCAGGAATCATCAGGATTGAAAAACATAAGATCGCATAAATGTAAATAGCGCACCTCACATCAATATCCTTCAAAAGTCTAGATAGTACATCATTTCTAAACTGTTTAACATTCCTGATCTACCAGCAACCAGAGGAGGTTATTCCATTTATGAACATGAGCATGTGACCTCCCTGGCTTTATAAATGAAAAATACAATTATTTTATAGTAATAAAAATAAATAGAAAATATTTATTTAATATTAGGTAAATCAACATAAACTGAATGCCTTCATTCCGATAGACGGAACCCGCACAACTTGGAGCAGTGCTCCCGCTAACTCTTTGAGAGGTAGAGTGGGGGCTATATTTCGCAGAGGAAGGGGTATGGTCTCCTATAAGCTCGATGTGTGCACACAGTCCGGGAGCTGAGGCCAAAAAACGTGTCTGATTCTTAGAAAATTGATGATCGTCTAGGCCGAAAGTACTCTCATAATAGACTGGAAATATGAAAGTCTGCCACCCTAGATCGGTTGCAATACAATTTTATAGGTCAACGAATTCGTCACTTTTTACAGATTTTCATCAGTAACTCGCTCCAAGTGCATTTAAGGTAAATCTTTGACAAAAACAATTGTAAAGAACGTTAAATATTCTGTACGTTTTATATGTACTATTATTTTAAATTCGAAACAGTAGATGCGGGACCGTAAACATTAAGCCTGGAATCAAGAAGCAATTCTAATCTTTATTTTGGTCAAATGTAAGTCTCGAACCAAATCGTTTAGCTCAGACTGTGGAAAAAGGTATAACATTGGATATAATTAGCCAAAACATGAATAAATTATAAGAGAAAAACGTTTTATGCCTGTTTTGAAGTCTCATATTTCCGCAATTTTCTTTACTTTTTACAAATTCTGAAATTTGCGATTTGAAAAATATCCTGACGTGAGGGAAGGTAATGAAGGTAATTATCGGATCACTAAAAAATTCATAAGAATCAATTATCAAAAACTAAAAATACATAAGAATCAGTTATCAAAAACTAAAAAACACAATAACCGCAGGCTTGGTTAATTTCTACTTTTTAAATTATTATTGCTTCATTTTTAATTGTTATTATTTCATAGTTTATCTCACATTAATAGTCTTCAAAAGGCTGAGCAGAGCAGTATACCACTCCAAAACTGTTTAGAAAACATTTTTCAGCTTTGATAATGTTTTATCCCTTAAATAATACAGCCAGCCCTTAAATATCAAACCAAAACAATAGATACAATAGGTGGTCTACCAGCATACACACGTTAGAAGAAACACTTTACGGGTTTACCCGTAGAACCAAATCAGTGTCTTGTTCCTTATAACAAAAATATATATTTCGGGGTTTGGACCATTTCGTTCTGGGTGTACGAAGTGATGAACTCTCTTTTGTAGATTATTAGTGTGAGATATGTTTCCTCTGTTCTGCATATCAGAATTAGAATTAGCGAAATTATGACGGGTTAGTTATATACTGGTATTCGAGAAACGTGAATCTATTTTTATTTTTAATATATTTTATATATATATATATATATATATATATATATATATATATATATATATATATATATATATTTTAGTCATCCAATAAAATCCTACTAATAAATATATATATTTTTTTTGCAATAATTAAGGCAAGAGAAGTGTGGTAGTGCGGTTAGCCCCTAACAGAGAAGGCGTATCTCGAGGCACGTCCAGTATCCTGGCACATCGGCGAGTCCTTTGTGCCCGGAGGGTATTGTCCGACCTCAATCGGACGTCACCTGCTCTTTCTACAATGGGATCAGTAATTGAAAACCGAATCGCTACCAACAGAATGGTCTTTTTAACTTTATCTCCCATAGGACGAATAACTACGGGAGGGATCATCATTAAGTAAATGAATAAACGTAAAAATCACTAATAGCGAATAATAATAAATGGGCAGTATACTTGCATAACCTCATAAGTCCCATTTTTTATTCTGGGATACATATTACAGCTATATTCTGAAATAGCACATACCGAAACGATGTAAAATTGGAAACAAGTAAGAGTATATAATAAGCCCATCGAGGAAAAATTACAGAAACAAGAGAACATACCAGTTCGCCTTCGAAATATAAAAGAGAATTAAATGGCAGATAATTGTCGAAGGAGACACCGAAATATGAGACCTCTCCGAGTGGACGCTAAAACGCCGTAACTTGACTCTGCCTCTGTCTCAGCGGACATTCTCACGGCGAGCTACGTCAAGGTACCGTGTTTGGGGTCTCAATACCGCCCTTCTCCTTCCAATATTTATAATAAAATAATGTTATTATTACTAGGAGTCATAGGAGGAACATCAAAAGAATTTGAGGATATCACAGCATATCGTTGTTTCGGAAGAAGAATGCCGCCGCAACTTTTTTTTTTTTTGGCTTGTAAAGCTTCTATTGATGAATATTTCTTTGAGAAAAAATGTCCGATTTTCAGTTCCAATATTTACCGCAATAATAATTTATTGTTAGTTCAGCTATTATAAGTTTACAAGTCAAACATAATGACTTCCTTCAAACTATAATTAGAGAGTAACTTAATAAAGAATGTCTTTATATAGAAAATAATAAATTACTTTTATAACATTGTAATAATATTATTCTTATGCTAGTTAGATGAACAAAGAATAACAATTTCGCTACGGCCTGAATAAATGGAAATATAATTGTTTATGTTTAAAAAAAAAATGTTTACTTTAATGTTTACTTGTTTACTTTAAAACATTACATTTGTGTTGGTATTTATTTTCAAATTCAATTTATCAATTTATTGTTAAACAAAAAATATATTTTTTTTTAATTAGTCTTTGTTATACACGAACACTAAAGGAGTTTGCACTGATTTTAAAACCAAAAGAGGTAAGTGGCATTGCCTTAGAAAATGCCCGACTTGATGTTTTATCAATGAGCTGAGGGACAGCGACAAGTCTAAATTTCAAATGCTTCTCTTGTTAGACTCCACTTTTTTTTCTTGTGGCACAATAAAAACTCTTCCAAATGAACGATACATCTGTTCGGTAATAAAGCTTATAAACGCGATTTTGTTTATAATCTAATTAAACATTTTTATTGCTTATTTTAAGTGTTAATAATGGGCATATAATACTGGTTTTCCTCCCCATTTGTGCGATGAACAAGTCTGCAGCAGGAGAATAAGATATAAGTTAAGTGGGTTCTTCCGCTTAAAATTTAGAAACTGTCGATTTCTAATGCTTTATCTAGTGATATTGACAGTTTTAATGTTGTAGCGGAACACGAAGAAATCTGTTGGAAACTAGTTATCTACTGAAAAAAATTCGACATATAATTACGGAATGAGACCTCCAGAAACAAGAGTATGTTTATATAAATATTTATTAAATGTTAAATTTTAATCTATTTTTCTATACTAATTTCCAATACAACTCTAGAATTTTATTTATTTATTATTATTATACATTATTTTTAATATAGTTTCAGAGTTAATACTTTAGTTAAATTTACATAAGTGGATAGGTTTTTTTTTTATTATTATTTTTTATTGAGTAATATTATATTCTGTCTCAGCAAGGAAAATGGTAATAGTGATCAAAGAAATCATTCACACCATATTTTCAGAAAATTAAAAAAAAAAAATGAAATAAAAAATAAACTTAATACAAAAAAATAATAAATAAACTTATATAAAATAAAATAAACGTAACATCTTAAAGTTAATATAAAAGAGTATCCAGTACAAAAAAAGTAAAACAAATTATAAGAAAAAAACACACAGATACATATAATATTTATTGAAATTATACTATATATTTATTATGCCCTAAAAATTGTCTATTAAGATGTAAAAAGTATGCTGTGTGTATAGAAACCCTATACACTATACAGTGTAGAGAACTCTATCTTGTCTCATGAAAAATATTGTAATAAGAAGGAGTTATTGCAGATGTACTGCCGACATACACAGTTCAAAACATTTAACCTAATCATTTCAAAGCGTTTTATCTAAAATTAAAAGCAGATATTCATGAATATTGGATTTAAGATCTTTTGGTAGCCTAAGTAACGCAATTTTACACCTTTCCCTCTTCAAAAAATGTTGCTATAAGCAGCAAAATGGACAAACAGATTGCCAATAGTTCCGTACTCAGCAGAGGACACCCTCGACAAGACAATACAATCGCCAGATCCCCTAGAGGACCTTGACCCGCGCACAGGATGCGGCGGCACCAGCCCGTAGATCCGCTGTCAACCTCTTTCTCTTCGGCCTATTCCGCGCACTCCCTCCAAGTCTCGGCCGCGATGTTATCCACTTCAGCCCAACAAGGGCTCCATCTTATCTCAGATCCCGAGATAGCTACCATCCTCAGGAATACATTTTCCTAGGGCTGCCATAAAGAAACGAGTCTTATCTGGAGCTAACACGGTGGCTCCTCTTACGGCCGATAAAGGAAGTGCTTTACCTGTTCTTATCAGGACACATCCGCCGGTAGGTGATAAGAAATGTGATGCAGCGACTTCGTACTTCGTGACGTTCCTTGGATCCGCAATCCGGGCCTGTCACATCCGAAACACTGATTATCCGGATTTTATTTTATTTTAGTTCACATTAAACTTGAAATTATACTCCATAACGTTAACGAAAATTACTTTTTTTAATGACCAAATGTAAAGTACACTTATAAAAAAAAATTTAAAGTCAATTTTTTATTTTATTTTAAATACATAACTATGCATACAAATTGGATCGCATCTTATATCCAATTTTATATTATATCTTCTTCCAAATGGCCGATATGCATATACACCCACACAGACATAATAATTTCTACAGAAAATAATAATAATGTATAGACAATATAGGTAAATAAATAAAAGTGGTTAAAATCATAGCGGAAAAAATTTCTTCGCTATACTTTTAACAATACTTTATAAAGTATTAAATTAAAATATTTATCTATTATAAAACCACAATATAATAAAATATTATTTCATATTATTATTAATAAATTTCGAACAGGAAAAAACTTTAGGAAGCAACGATATAAGAAAATATAATTGAAGGAGAGCACAGCTTCAAAGCACGCTTGACGAATCGGATAGACACATTCAACATCACGTATTATGCCCATGGCGTTGCATCACATACCTACAAATTTTTTCTCATAACAATTTTAAAACAATTATTAATATTATTTTATACCTAATAATACAATAACATGTTTGGAGGCCGAGGAATTCCTCCATAAATGAACTACATGAGGAGCACAGAATTTTTTTTTCAGGTTTTACTACAGACAATATATAAAAATGTAATATATCTTAACAAAATATAATTTACTGATTGAGAAGAATCGTATAACATCCTTGCAACCAAGTGATTATTATATCTTAAAATGATATATAAATTTCTCAAAGTTAGATATTAACACTGAAAAAAAATAAAAAAAAAAAAAAAATTGTATGTAGCTGTATCACATACCTTTAATACTTTTTTTGATGTACTTATTTATTTTCTTAATTGTCCTGATAATTTATATTATATACGCGTGCATGTTATAGTTTACAATTACTATATTAATATGTAAGTCCTTATGCATTCCAACTATGATAGAATGGGTGTTTTTTTCCTACAGGTTACTTACTTATTCTAGTCAGATTGAGAGGGTCGATATTTATTTAATAAGTACATAGGTAAGTATAATGTATAACATAATTATATAAATGATTGTTTTCTTTAAACACCTCTATTGTATATCTTAATGTATTGTTGATTTATTAATTATTAGATAATTGAAAACTTGAACATAACAAAGAATGAAAAATGATTTTTTTTTTTATCTCAACGTAGTGTATCTATATATACATATATATATATATATATATATATATATATATATATATATATATATATATATATATATATATATATTTGCATGGTTTACAATTTCTCTTTAGATATTTACTTAAGAGAATGGTAACAGCAGCTGATATAATATTGTAATTTATTTTAATGGTGTTTGTTTATTCGTTTATTGGGATAGTTTTAAGACAAACACCAAATGTTTACGGTATATAATAATACATTCATAAAACAGTTTATTTAAGAATATTGGGGATAATGGACCATTGTTTATGGTTTGAGAACTAATGATAAATTCTTATTTACAGAGCCATATCTCTGTATTTAGTCGTACTAATGTTAGTTTATAAATGTATGAAAGCTCATATTGTTTGTTATTATAATTCGTTGCCCAGTTACATGTTATTTATAAATTAGACGTGACTGAAAAGGTAGATATTTTCCCAGAATACTTTACTAGATAAAAATCTCAGCTATGTAATATTTAACAATTGTGTAATTTCGTATTGTAATTCATTTTCTCTATTGAACATCGAAGGTTTTCAGGAGAAAATGAAAATTGACAGAGAGCATAAAATTGAGAGCAATAAAATCACAAACAGTATTGGATGAATTGGAAAATGATACGCTCAACATTCAAAATTGGGATCTCTTTTTTGGGGTTTATTTCATTTTCTACTTTTCCTTAACAATATATGAAAAAAGTGGAAGTATTGCGATCTTGAAAATTTTCGTAATAGAGTTTTCAACGGAAATACACGTTTTAAGGTCCCCTGCGTCCCAATCACCAAGCCTTGCAAAATAGCCTGTGTGTGCCCAGCTCAAAAACGAAAACTTGGACGAAACTGAATTATTGATTTAAAACAGGTATACGCCTTTGATGTTACAGCAACTTTTTCGTCAAATCGACTGACCGGAAGTGCCACTTATATCATCGATTTTACACTTTTTTTACAATTCTCTCGAAAACTGCTCTAACGATTTCGATGACGCCTAATGTCTTCTCCTAAAAGCCCTTTAACTTTTCACATATTCAGTACACCACCGAGAAAGAATGTGTGCATTACTCAAAAAGAATACATTTTATAGTAAATTATGTTTACAATCATATGAAAGGTAATACAATCCTCTAAAAAAAAAAACAGCAAAGGAATGATCGAAATCGTTCCAGTATTAGCAAAGAAACGGACTACAAGGTCCTAGATGGAGCCGAGCGCGTCCGAAAGGAGACGGATGCGACCCAACCTCCTCCCACCAAGCATCTAAACTGTTGTCTACATTACGCTCTTTTATAATTTAATGTAATATAATAAAAGTAGAGTTAACTTAATAATTTATACTTTTATATTATTTAATGGAAACAAAATGTTTTCATGGAAACTAAACCGAAACTTTTTAAATACATTTTCAGGCTTACTAAAAATATATAGGTAATGTACAGATTATCGTAGTAAAATTGTTTAAAAAAAAATATTTTATTGTACTATTGTGACGACTTGAAGAATTATTGTTAAGGTAAACTCTTTAAAATTAGGTATGCTAAAAATATTATTATAGGGTGGTGAGAGAAAGTTGTTATGCGTGCACCGCACCAGATTTTTTTATTAGGAACCGAAACTACAAACCACGGTATTGTCCTACTGAAGGGAGGCACAGTAGGGGGAAAAAATAAACCATTTCCAAGATGAGAAAATTTAATCAAGAAAAGGAAAGGGATTAGGAGGGGAAAGGGGCACTTATAGAATGAACTGGACCAATCGGAGAAGGTGAAACCCCGCTCAACGAAGGATCACTCAAATGATTGGTAGCGGAAGCTGATAAGATAAAACTGAATAGCTGATTGGTCAAGACGGCTTCCAGTAAATCCTAATACTATTACACGGGCAGCGAACGGGAGGTTGACCAATGTCTTCCGAACCCAAATAATTCAAATTGAACAAACAAAATGAACGCTGTATAGTTCACATATCGACATATTCTTTTACATATCGTCGGCAAAAGTTTGAAGATATCTTTTTTTTTTTAATCGCTATTAATCTCTTTTTGAAAAGATGGGATTTGATAGTTACCTCCTTTTACTTCCTAATAATCCAAAAAGGTTTCGACAAAAATTCGTTTGCATTCTCCAGATATTGATTCTCTAGGTGACAATTAGTTGTTTTTTTTTTCGAAACCTTATTTTAACCTTTAACAGGATTCAAGAAAATTCTCTGATAAATGGGCTCTATTAATTGTTTTCTGCGAAATTCCCCTTTAGCATGATGAATGTACCAAAGAAGTAGAATTCGATGATACCAAAAGACTAAAAAAAAAAATAAGATTCCAGCTATTCGCAGTGTTTTTATTTTTCTCTTGTATAGTGACCCTATACCAGAGGAGTTTATTTACGAAGTGTACATATTCCATGTAAAACAGTGTAATATAAGTATGCAATGTTCAGTTTAAATTTTTAATTCTTTGAATGGATAAAAAATTAAAAGAAAAAAAATTAAAACGCAACAAAAGCAGTATGGAAAATAAAAGAAAATATTTTTAGAATAATTGAAACAAGTAGAATAATTTAATGGATTTTAAGGGATACATACAAAATAGAAAATTAAAAATTAAAGAAAGCGTAATAAAATATATAGTTATATTATAAAATATAGATTTTAAAAAATAAATAAATAAAAAATAAAAACGAAATAATAAGATATTATATACTAATAAACATTTAATTGGTAAAAAATAAATGAATAAAAACAATCATTTAAAAAATAATATTTTATATTAAACAAGAAAACTTCACTCGGTTAGCTTCAGTCAATTTACAGTGTTAAAAGAAGGAATTATACCAAATAATTTCAAATAAATTCTCAATTTGAAAAAGAAGAAGATAGGATTGCTTTTATTGTTTTAAATGAATCTTTTTTATTTAATGGGCTCTGATTTTTTCAGAGGACTGGCTACAGTCAGGAAAGAAATGACCAATTTTTTTTTTATTGGTTTACACGTCTTTTGTAAAATAGAAGGGAATAGCAGTGATAGTAATGATTCCAAACATAGGGCACCCCTCTGATGAAAATCGTTCGAGCGATAAGCTATAAATCGATTTGCCCGATATAGACCAATCAAATGGCAGAACGTTTCGGCTATATGAGTTTCGACCAATCAGCCACTTATGTCACATGAAAGGCTGTTTATTGGACCATTTATGTGATACTAAAATCGATAATACATTAAAAACGATTGGGACAGTTATTCCACAGAATATTGTTTATTTCTAAGGTATACTAAATTAAAAAAAACAAAAAAACAAATAATATCTACGTGAGAATCCTCAGGTTTAGTCTATACCAATTTAGGTTTACAAGTTATTTTTTCAAAATAATTAGGATAAGTGATTTATTATTATTCTCTACTCGAAAAAAATTCACAATTTAAAAGTATTTATTCAACTATCATCTGGTTAAGAACTAAATGTTAAAAACGTTACATATAATTAAACTATGGTTTATTACTTGCAAATAGTTTGGAAAATGTTATTTGGATATATTTATATGTTTTTTAAAGGCGTAGGTATAATGATTCCAAAACACTTAATATTTTTCCCCTATCTTCATAAGACAGATATGGAAAAAAATTATTTTAAAGCGTAGATTCCATATGCTTAGTAGTAATAAGTATAGTAAACGATAATATATAGTAAACCTATACAGGAGAAGTTAATTAATTAATAAAACAATGTAAAAACTAAATAATAGAAATCAATATAAATTATAACAATAAATATTTAAAGCATTTTCATAAGAACTATTATTAATCCGTCCCAGGAGGACCAAAATTATACCGCTCCCGATAAGGGAAGACTTTTCAGATTTATGATTAGCGATTCGGATTCGCAATTTCACATTGTACGAATCATTAAAATTGATAAGAATTTATTAAGGGAACATATCTTTTTTAAAATACTAAGGGACGATATTTGTTAAGGAAACATATTTTTTTTACTCCCAGCTGTAGCATAACGGCCGGCCTGTTTGTCTAAGATAAGCGCTGTTTGCTGAAGATACGCGACAAGGTGTGAAATACCTGGGCAGAGTTATAAACTACTACCGCCAGCCGCTTTTTAAAACTCCCACCCCCCTCCCTCTAGCGAACAACGGGTTCCAGGAGTACGGCAGTTCATAAATATTGATGGCACTGATAACTCCAGTTAAATGGGGACCGGACAGAATTCCCGGTCAATTCGGAGCTCTTCGGACGTCCGGTAGCCGTATTTTATCTCTCCAACAACAGACGTTTTTCCAAAATCGTTACAGCGTGTTTTATAAGCAGAAATACGGAACCCCGAGAAGTATTCGAAGCAGACAAGAAAAAGAGAGTTAAGATAAATCAATACATGCCATAGAAATTATCTCACCAGATCCTTATTAATTATTTGATTATAAATTATCAGATAAATTTATAATAAATATAAGAGAAAAAAATGTATCAATTAAATAAATCTAAACAACAATAGCATTAAAACGTGTTATAGGAATAGCATACAAATAAGAATTAATATAGAAAATTGATTATTATAATATTTACATTCTCTCATTTTTCCATTCCTGTTATTATTCATTTTCATTATTGTTCTCGTTACTATTTATTCTTGTTTTTTTTATATATTTAATATTTGTTTACCATTATTTTGTAATTTTACTTTATTTACACTATTTGTGATATATAGACAGATAGAAAAAGAACCGTATTCAGACACTAGGTCTTTTGAGAATAACAAACATGTAAAAATAAAACAACACATATCTGGCCAAAAGATTACACTAATAAAAATCAATTAGTATATATAAGTCAATAAAAAAATATAAGCAACAAAAAAGAAATGTTTCTCTTGGAAAGATATAATTCATTGAAGAAAAAATCTAATCGAGGTATTATAAACAAAAAAATTGGACACAGGATGTCTACCACACATTCGCGGGGTCATAAGGGCGCAGATTTACTTATAGGATAAGTAATGAAAATTGCAAACATGAATATATAATTATAAAATAGCATTCTCGTGAATGAAGGTACAGTCACATGTTAAACATTATATTGTGAGCGGTGACGTCATCAACACAACACTCGAAATTGTCAAATTTACTTTACTTTCGTATTAAATCCAAAAATCCTTTTTGCAATCTATAATGGCACATTTTTTCTGTAAAATGATACCAATTCTTACTTTCCAGCATTTATAGAAATAGAGCTATGATCGTTTAAAAATTAAATCAAGAACTTCTTAAAAATATTCTGTGATATACCCAGATGGAATAACATCATAATTCTACGTCAAAAACAAAAAAATGCTCCACTTTATTTATTACAGAAATGTTGTCACAGCTTCGTACCTATATTCTCACCAAAATATATATTTTTTTTTAGATATGCTGAATTGAATTCAATACAAAATCTTGGACCAAATTTTAAGGAATATCAAAATCACACACACACAAAAAAAAAAAAAAAAAAAAAGGATCAAATTCGAATATTTAATATACACACACACACACACAAAAAAAAGGGTCAAATTCGAATATTTATAACCGCTAATGTAGTAATTATTTTTTTATTTTTAATAATTGAAATTTTAAATAATTTATAAATTAAGAAGACAAAAAAAATTAAAATGAATGAAAGAGTTACTAGGAATACTGACATTTTTATTTTTGTTTAATTTTTCCTCAAAAAATACAGTAAGAAAAAAAAAAGATACAAATTAAAATTAAATAGTGATGAATTTTCTTCTAAGTAATTTCCTTACAAAAAATAATATGTGTGTTATCACTTGCTGACGAAATAATAAATTGTATTCCTTATAACAATATATTAGGAATTATACACTCATATTCAATGGATTCTTGACAAGAAAAGTCAGATAATGCAGAAAAATAAATAATCTACCTATTTTTATTGACGAAATTTTAGAGCTGAATCAAAAAGTCCTAGAGAAAATCTTTAGCTTGCTAACAAAATATATAATCAAATCCAAGGGACTTATATGTTTTATCGAATTCTAAAAATCGTATGTAGTAAACCGGAACGTGGAGATGGTAAAAACACAGATATTCCGCTTATGTTCTACACTTTCCGCTTTATCCGATGCTATTTGCCGAATCCAATAAAACACGATATCCGTGTAAGCGCCTCATGACCACAATACTAGACCCATTTTAGCTTTTATATTCTTTATGAAACTTTATATGAACTTGGACAAGTCCAATTTCATCTGTCAGACTTTATTTAAAGTTATAAATAAAGGCTTGACAGAAGAAATTTGTCGTAAAAATTGTATCCTCCTTCTTTACGAGAATAATAAAATTAAACTCGGATCCAAGCCAGTTTAGTGAAGAAAGGTTTATGCTTACCTTCACAAGATCTATTGAAGAAATCTGTTCGTTTTTTTTTTATTTGTTTTTCCTATTGGCGTTTATCTGTCCGAGAAAATATTAGTACAGTGATCGAAAAAAAAAAAAGAAAGTTAAATAAAGATCATATTATAATATTAGATGATATTTGAACATTATCTTTTAAAAATTAAAAGATCTGATATGGACACCACATGACTTCCTTGTAAGCCTATTAGACTATAAATCTAAAACTTTTATTTCTAAAATTGATGGAGAACCATTTAGAAAATCTATTGTGAACATTATGACATTCAAGTAAAATACCACTTTCGGCTTGCCAATTTTAACCAAAATCTAGTATGTTATTTATAATTATATGTAATTCCTATATACCAAATTTGAGAAGTTTTTCATTATATTTTAATATAATTTTTTATGAAAATAGTTTACGACCTTCAAGTAAAGTATAACTTCCGGTGATCATGCAGTGACCTAAACAAAAAAAAAAAATTAAAAAAAATATGTGTAGGACTAGATATTACAACAATCCCAAATAAAAAAAAATTAACTTTCAACGACCAACCGTTTTTGATTTATGCGAGATACGTACGAACTCACGTACAGACGTCACGACGAAACTAGTCAAAATGGATTTAGCAATAGTACGTCTATCAAAACATGAGAACTTCTGCCGGTCAATTGAGTCGTAAGCCTTATTGAAGTCCATGTACAGAAAGTCATATATATGTAATTTAATTTTCTTTAATTATTCACCACATATACTAGATATGTCTTAGGAAATATACATGGCTTATTTTTTTGGCAGTATTAGAAATGAATTTACAAGAAAGCTTTTCTTAATATATTATCGTTATATAAGCTATTTATTATACGCTCATTCGTAGATGTCCTGGGAGAGAAAAAAATAGACACCCATAGTTTTTTTAATTAAAAAAAAAATAATATTTGATTAGTTATGAATTAATTAATTTCTCAAAAAATGGAAACACAAAAACGAATGTTGGCAAAAAAAGTATAGAATTTGCAAGTTAGATGGGCTAAATCGGCCTTAAAACTTTTCACACTGAGTTCTCTCTCCTAAATCAATAATATAGAACCCCAACCGACCCCTACTACTCACGACAGTAGGCGTAGCTTGGTCTAAAAACCCTGTCCTGGAAGGGAAGACCGGTTATTTTGGAATAACCGGTTAACAGGTTATTTTGCAAAAGGACCTGTTGATAAGTTATATTATCCAAGATTAGAATGACAAAATATTATTTAAAAAAACAATAATATTTATTTAAACTACCTTTCTGTACTTAAACGACACTTTAATTTTTTTTTTAATAATGTGGAAAAATTAATTAATTCCTAATATTAAAATTATATTTTCCTGAAGATTTACGGGCTTCAGATTGAAATTTTAAATGTGGAAACATTGTCAACATACATTGTCTTTTTAAAATTAGTTAAAATTACTTTTTAGAACAACTTAAGGTCACTTTTAAATGTGATTTAATATTTTGAATATCAGATATATAATTGCATTAAAATAAGTTATTGGTTAATGAAAAACACACTACTATTTTTTGCAGTAGAGACGTTTAAGCCATTAGAAAAACATAAATACTTTTTTTTTATTAATTAATAAGAGCAGGAAATTGAGCTGCTGGAATTCTATCACTCCAACTGGCTGTGAGTGTGGAAAATAAAGAGTGCAACTATTTAGGCCTGCTATAATACTAATCTATGTTTTTTCTTAGAATAAAGTTGAACTTATTTAATGTTCTTATTATTGAACAGGCACTATTTGTATTCAATTAATTTTCAAAATTTATATTAATCTAAACATTGAAATATCAGTGGACTGTAAACATTATAAAATACCTTTTTACGTGTTATATGTGAGCTTTAATCACTATCTGTCTCCAAAAAAATGGAACGATGGAGTGGAGTGATCGTCACTGAGGCCCATCTTCTTTTATCTTTTATGTTATCTTCTTCACTCCAAGCACTCTACTCCATCGTTCCATATGGAGTGATTGTCAGAGGGCGCCTTAATAGAGACAGCACATCACTCCAAAACAATTAAACATACACTTAATTAATTTGAATACATGCATGGTACGGTACACTGTAAAACAGAAATCAATTTTTCTACCGGAAAGCTCAAAATTCACAATGGATTTTTTCCTATAATTCAAAAAGGGTATTTCTTAATGATGTTTAAAAACAAAAAAAAAAAGGATAATGACCTTTAGGTTTACGGAGTTTCAGACTCCTCAAATTCCCAATTTTTAATAGGGCGATAAAAATGATTAATTTACGAAGTAAGAAAAGTGGGGACCGGATCCTTCGCTGGTATGCTGATATTAATTGGGCAGTGATTGTGACCTGTCCGTCCTTGGGCCAGTCTGCGAACCCGGACCTAAAGGAGCATGTTCCAGAAGAACTGTTTTGGGGAGTTGGTTTGAGTTGGAGTATACTGGTATATCGGTCGACTAGATCTTCATGGTTGCAATGGTTCATAAATGAATTGTAAGGGTTTTATTTACATTTTAATATTAAAATCTTTGCAATACATTAAACTATTTTATAGCCATGTAATTTTAGACAGAAATGGGAAAATACTTCAAATAAATTGTGAATATTTAAAAACACCAAAGAAAGGGGAGAGGGGGACTGTTTAGAAGAAAGACAATCGACAAGAGAAACCACAAAAGGAAACCGGAGGTGACGAACGATTATGCAAGTTCTGCGGTTTCTTGTGACTACAATTTGTATTCTTTGAGAAAATATTGTTTTTCACCAGATTTCCATAGACTTGCAAAATAAGACTCATAAAACATAAATAAAAATACTTTGCTTTGTTACTTTTTACATACATTTTTCCTTGTACTTCATTATATCTTACATAGAAATCATTTACATTACTTATATTATCAGCGTTTCTTATATGGATACGCGTCACTGATATCGCGATAAAATATGTGCATTTAATTTAGAAGTTTTTAACTATCAATTTATTTAAAAAATGTAATCTGAAATTTTCTGAAAGTTTGTGAGTAATCTGAAAAGATGTTTGTTTTTAAGGCCCCAGTTTATCAGTAATACACCGGCAGGGGTAACTTTTTACGAAATATAAAACAACCTGGAATAAAATCGTTCGTGGAAAGAAAATAATTGCCATTAATTAATCCTTTTAATTTAAAAGAAAAATGAAAAAAATCCAGATAAGCGGATCTGATGTATCATTAGGACATCGTTTGAAAAATTCCAACACAAACAGTATCTGAAATAAACACAAACAAAGCCAATATTTGCCAATTCAAGCATCAACAGGACTAAAAAAAAAAGATCACACGAACGTAGACTAGAAATAGCACACCTCATATCACTAGTATAAAGGAGGCTAACTAAATATTCTTTTCACACTTTAATAGTTCAACATATTTAATAAAAAAAGGTATGTTGAATTGTTACAGAATGATGTAGTACCTTTATAATTTTGTTTTGACTACTGTCATGAGATGTGCGAAACGTTGATTGGCTTAGGGATTATTTCTATTTTAGAGACTTGAAGTTTTGCTTACGAATCATCCAGTAATATTCTAAAATAGATATTTACGCTTATGCAGGCAGGCATAAATCCAATTTTATTCTCAGTTACGTAAGTTCATACAAATGGATGCCGACATTTTAAAGATAAAAGTATTACTTGCTATCTTTACTAATATGCCGCTGCGCTATGAGTAATGTTGACATTATGTCACTCACTGAATCATATGTTTACGCTTTTCAAGAGAGCATCTGGTACATGTTGTACGGAATTATCTGGCTTAGAAGCGCCAACATGGATATCTCCTAAAGCTCAGTGGATGTCCAAGCTTGTGCAATCACATTTAAAAATAATGACAGTTCTGAGTAAATTTCTAATCATAGTAAGTCTCTAATCGGCCGCCATTTTGAAAATAAAGACGGATGGTAATGTCGAGTTCCGAGGTGTGACCTGTGACTGTTGGTGAATCTCAAGAAAATCGGTCCAGTAGTCTCGGATAAATTTATTTTTATTCGATATTTGGATTCTACGTATCTTAAAACGTAAAACCTCAAATTTTGAGGAAGGTTAAACATTTATTTTTCTCAGTTGATTACAAAGGTCTACTATTGAAAATAATAAACCAATATTCTAAAATAAAACCTCAATTTTTTAAGGAGTGGGAGGGTAGGGCGGTGCTATTTTTATTCTTTCTTATTAGAAAAGAAAGGTTAATCATTGAAAATAGTGAACCAGAAACGGCTATTTCACTATTTTTAATGAAAATTTGTGAAGCTCGCTACACACATGGGAACAACGGTTCGCCAAAATGGTTCAGTGGACCACTTGTGTAGAGATCAGGATTGGGATATCGAAAGTAAAATATCGATATTTGATATTTTTCGATATCGCGAAACCTCATATCGATATCCACCGATAATCGCAGGCAAACTATCGATAATGGATATATCAGCGTCAAGTAAAAGGATGAAAAAGCAAAGAAACAATGCATTAAATGAGTATGAAGTAAAACTGTGAAGAAGGTTATGAAATGATATAATTATTATTTATCTAAAAATATTTTTACTAGCCATGAACCATTAAAAAAAAAAAGATTTAAAGAAATCATACTTGGGAAAAATAAATAATTTTTATTTTGAAGGCTTTCAAATAAATATCCTATAAATCGCGAAAAATCATTTAAGCATATGAAAATTAACCCCCACATCTATGGTATTATAAGACTACATACTATAAGCTACTAATCGAATAATGCCATAATATCATAAATTACGTGACTAGAAAACCATGATACATATCGCATTTCAGGTCATTTGATCCAAAGGAGAAAGCTGGAAGTGCGCAAAAGTAGTGGGGAAATATATATATATATATATATATATATATATATACACACATAAAGAGTGTCCCATTTAAAACGACCCAACAGCAATTTTCTTGAAAACCGCTAAAAAAATGGAAAATATGAATACGACAGAATATAAATACTTTTTGCTCTACTGTTACGTGATGTAATCTATTTTTGAATTTACCATTAATAAGAACAATTTTTTTATAAGAAGAACCAAATACCAAAAATAGCGAAGGCTTGGCAAATTAAACGCCAAACCAAATGGGAAACTCGTAAATGGGGTTAAAAGAAGCTTAGCAAACTGATCTATCCACAGCTCTGCTGTTCCGGCTATTCCAACTTTTGTCGGCTGTAAAGTTAGGTCGATAAACTATTTTTATTTTATAAAGAGACAATTAAAAAACGTTAAAAAACTAGTGCTTATACCGGAAGAACCGGATCGGACTCAAAGCTAGAACTGCTCCCTTTGCAAGTTTGATTTGCCAAGGTTTGGCAAAGGTGTGAAAATTCTAAAAGAATATAGCAGTAAAATATCGATATATGCTGGTAAAATTAATAATAATATTTATTATCTGAATTAATAGATCACAATCTACATATTTTTATATAACATTCCATAGAACTGCTTTCTTTGAAGAATCCTTTATCATTTGTGCTACCTTGGTTTGGAATTAATTGCTCATCTCCATTCGTCAAGCTTCCTCCCAAACCTCATTTAAACAACATTTATTTCTCGGTTTTCCAAATCCGATATATCGATATTTCAATATAGTTTCGATATCCCAATCCTAGTACATCTAGGAATTCGGTCAGCAGAACCACTGTTCCCCTGTGTTTAGCCGGCTTGGAAATACAACGTCATTTCATTCCGTAAGTAAGAAATCATTATCCAACTCCTTAACAATTATTAAATTATGCATTAAAAAAATATCTGTTTTTTGGCTCCTCGTCAATTTCTGCATGAACCTCCCAAGGGGCAAGTCCGATCAATTCCGGGCATAGAAGAGCTATGAATCGGTTATTTTTAAACAGCTTTCGGTTGTTCGGATAAGAATTATAAAAGTGGATAGGAGGGAGAAGAAATTTCGAGAGAGTGAAGGTATTGGCAGGAACATTATAGTAATTAAGAATGAATAAAGAATGCAGGGCCATTCCAACAAAAGTCTGGAAAGAAGAGTGTAAACGAGGGACATGGCCTCTTAATTTTGATTCAAGAAGAAAGCTCAGGAAAACTTGCTTAAATATTGTTATTACGTTCTATTTCAATGAGGTGAAGAAAAAAATGGTACCTGACCCGTGAATACCATATGCATACATTATACGGCGAACTCAAATAAAGAACGGGACTAATGAATAAGTTAGCTTTAAAATAAAAGAGAGCTCATGAATAGGCAAAGCCAACAAAGGGCTCGGCCAGAAGTCGAAAGGGCGGGCGCTCTTGTTGACACAGCAAACAGTCCTAATGGCCGGCCTCGCCCACCCCCTATTACCTAACCCAGGGCTTAGCCCTTTTCGCTCTAGTAAAACTATAACTCTAATATAGTTAGAGTGCTCTAGTACTCAATTAAAAGACGAATATTTTTAAAATGGTAATATGTTCCACTCCTTTGTTGGACATCGAACTCGAAGCATAATTGGGAACCAATTGGGTAGGTTCGAAACTGGTAGTTTTAAGAAGGATTCTCAAGATCGCTTGTTGAATTTTAAAACTAGTACAGTTAGCCATCTTGTAAGCATTGATTAATATTCATGAAACTTAATGCATTAAACTCGTTCATTAAGGCTTTGAAGAAATGAGCTTTGGTCTCATGCCAAAACCAATGAATTAAGACTCATTTCAACGGTCAAGATCACTTGATGTGATTTGTAGAGCTGCTGCAATGTTTTTTTTTAAATTTATTAATTAGCCATGGAGGGGAGCGGTTTTAATCGCAGTGAAAGAATACAAAACATAATATTTATTTATACTAACCACTTCGTTTTCATAAAAAAATATGAGAAACAGATAGCAACTGCACAAATATAATAATTATTATATACATATATTGTAACAACATATGCTAAAAATTAGCTATCCACATGATAGTAAGGTCCTTTAACGGAATTTCATAAAAAAAAAATATATCTCAATATGAAGAATATGTTAATACCGACTGTAAGTATATCTTTTACATTTGTATGCTTCCGGATGCATAAGAGATAATTCCCCTTGAAACGTGTCAGAAATAAATTTGTATACAGCTTTTATGTTTGTTTCATTTTTTTGTAATATTTCTAATAATGTAAAATTTATATGTAAAGCCTAGATATAGAATATGGTTAAATTCGTGGTTTTGGTATTTTTATTATGATTTCTTTAATTATATTAGTATAATTTTTTCGCACCAAAATATGCGCTTTTCTACCTGAAAGCGACATGTTGATGTCCAGAGTGTTTTCCATTATACTTTTTCGAGTTGAGTTTTTTGTATTATTGTTGTATCAGACTTACTAAGAATCACTTTTTCCATTTTTCCGATTGATCAATTCATTTAGTAGAAAAAAAAAATGTTTTAACAGCAAATTTGCCATTCCTCGTCTGTGTTCCAGACCCGAACTTCCCAACATTCATATTCTGAATGTGTTTTTTTCCAGGTCGAATCGAGAGGTTGGGCTCTCATTAGACTTCATTCATAATTTTAAGTGAACTTCGATAGAAAATCAACAGACAAATATGTTTGTACAGGCCTGTTCCTTGTGTCACCTGGTCCACGATATTTCTCCAATTTTGGCTCTCCCAGCTGTTTTTTTTTCCCGCAAATTCTATCTCCCCATTGGTTTCCCGTGGATCTAAACTGCACAAAACATCAGTCGGTAGTTCGTTCTAGTCACGGCATGGAATCATTTAGTCTCGATCGTAGTTGTCGAATCATCCCTCGTTACAGATTACGTGGTGAGCGTTGGAAAATATTTTTTTCCTTTTATTTTAGCGTGGTAGAGCGCATAGAATATTTTCAATTTCAATATAATATTTTATGGATTGGTATAAGTAGAGTCAAGAAAAACAAGAAAATCTTAATTGTCCCGTCATTCCCCGTCCATTTTCGTTCTTTAAATGGGGGTGTAATGACGTAATGAATGGTGGAGACAATAATTATTATTGTGATGGAGTTTACGAGTATTAACGCTGTTGCGCCGAAGCGTCATCATGAGTTCATGTGGTCAATATAAAAAAAAGAGAATACTTCTCTTTCTTAGTTGTAAAGATAAAAAAAAAAAATGCTAAATTTTGTTTTTATCTACAAAATAAATACAACTTTTTAAAAAAAAAAAAATCTAATATTCAAAATCGTCGGCTTCCTGGTAGAATGACCCATATACATGTTCTATCACCTCACAGCCAAAATCGCCTCTAATTAAATGTTTAAGCTTGTCTAACATAGGCCAGTATTTCTAAATATTTGAAAATATTACTGTTGTTTTGTATTTTATATTTTCATAGTGTAATAAAAAAATAAAAATAAACGTTAATTAAAAAAATAATAATTAAACAGAAAACTCATTCCAGAGAGGCGTATTAAGAGAAACGAAACAGCCCTAGAAGCGCTGGATATTGGATGGAAGCTCCATTTCCTGACTTTGATGGATTTCAAACGGCTATATTAGATTAGAATTCATTTAAAATACAAGGGTAGTAATAGCAGAACAGCAGTGCACCGTTAAGGTAGACTTTCGCTGGAACTGCCCGCGGTTGCGGCCGGCAAAGTTTGCGGGCAGTTTACTACTACTTTGACTGAATAGGTAGGGGCATATTTCGCTGGTACCGCCCGGCAGTCTAGATATGACGTAATACGATTGGCAAGCTCTGCCAGTCGCAACCGCGGGCAGTAACAGCGAAAGTCTACCTTTACTGATTCGGGTCACAACAATACTTTAATAATACCAAAATAATATTTAGTAGTAGCAGTACCAGTACCGGTAGTGGTAGTAGTAGTAGTTGTAGTAATATGTATGTGGTCATAGTTCCGCAGAACTACTGGTAGGCGTGGCCTATTGACGGGTCGGCTAATGTTTTTGGGACGGTCTGTAGATAGAATGAGTCCGTCGAGGCGGCCATTGACGATAGCTTTCTTTGTTATTATATATTTAATTTTTACCTTTCTTTTGAAAGATCATTGATTCCACCCTTCTTTTAATATTAGGGCGGGGATATCAGCCTGAATGAATTCCAATTGGTTATTATTTACTTGTTTATACTTTATTTGTCTCTTGCATTTTTTATTTATAATTTTATAAGATGTTTTATTGAAATTAGAGGGTTATGGTTTATGATTCGTGTTATAGACTTAATTTGTTTTTTATAACTCAGCATGTTTATATTAATAGAAGGTTAATTTTTTTTTTTTTTTTATTCATTTAGTATTCGTACTTTTTTAATTATTTTTCATTTTATTCCTCTTAATTTTATAGGATTAAATTTTAATAATTCATTAAAATAGGTAAAGGGCCTGAAATAATATATTCCTCTCAACTAGAATCCATAAATGAAGATCTCGTTTTAGAATAAACAAATAAATGACATCATAAATTATACAAGTTCAAAAACCAATTATAAATCATCTACAACCTATAAATTCTCTTAAATAATTATAAGAAACTACAAAAATGGTATCATAAATTATTAATGTAGATGAACTATTAAATGAGGAGTGATTGGATTTTGGATTTCGACATCGAAGACAAAACCTTACTTGAGGCCACGCCCACCAGCAGCTCTGCGGAAGTATGATATATATATATATATATATATATATATATATATATATATATATATATATATATTGCATACAGGAGGATGAGTTCATTTGATAATCACAAAACTATACTTTATCTAAAAAAGTCTCAAGACAACTTTAGCATAACTCTAGCTGATCTTAGTAAATAATATGTACTAGAAAATTACGTGAGATTGCAATAACTATATTGTGATTTTAAGAGATTCACTAACACAGTTCTCCTATTTTATTTCGTATTTTAAATTCAAATACACCTCAAATTCTACACATAACAATTTCAACCGAACTCCTTCGAAACTCGCCCAAACCTAGAAACAAAAATTCGAAACGAGCGTTCGTTGTAAAAAATAGTTTTAAAAATTAATACATGGTCATTTATCCTCAGAAACGAGGCTTCTTGGGGGATTACGCCGAGTGCATTAACAGAAAAGGGGGATGAGGGAGTCGGGCGGAAATGAGATCTCGACGGGGAAATTCACCAATCACTGGAAGAGAACCGAGAAGAAGAAATTCATTTAAAACTAATTGACTGATTGCTAGAAGAAGAGGTTCCGATTGCTTCCAGCACTTGTCCGGGACCGCAACTTATCACAGTAATGAGGTTAAGAGCAATTGGCTTACCCTCAGGATCTTGGTTCTCCAGCACCACGCAGAGGCTAACCGATGGAAGGCTTCTAGTCCTAGAAAGAAAAAAAAAATTAATACTCGTTAAACATTAAAATAAACATTATATTATTAATATCCAATCAAAGATTTTTATTGAATAACAATACAAGCTGCCACATTTAAGGGGCAATAAATATTAGGGTTGTGTGTTTCCATTCACACCATATATTAAAAACTAAAAAAAAAAAAAAAATTAATCTGAAAAAAAGAAGTGTATTTCTTACTAAATACCGTCGTACCTACTTTTAAATTCAAGCCTGATTGATATAGAAAGCTTTCCATAGAAGCGCCAAAAGAATTTATAATAGCCACAAAATATTATTAACTTTTTTTAATCATCTTAGTTAGATCTATAAATAATAAAAAATCAAGCTTTATCTTCTAAACAATCTTCTACCTTTAGAATAAGATCTTGAAAACTTTAAAGTTGTTTTCCCAAAAACTGCCAAATTTTGAGTTTTGAAAAAAAAATTGTTCCTTAGTTTGAGTTTTAAGAATAAGCATTTTTATTTTTAAGCGGTAGACTAATAAGCCTTCAAGAAAAATATACTAATCTTTAACATATACTTAGTATTTTTATACGAATATTAAATTATCATAAAGTGCATGCAAAATATTTCCTATTATTAATGTTAATCCGTGAAGGAAGTTAATAATAATAATCGTAAAGAAGACCGAGCAATAAAACCATCTGAACCCCCTCCCCTTTGCCAAAGGGCATAACAGCTCGAGGTATAAGCTATTTAAGACGCCATTAGTTGCAGTAAATATGGAGTTATGACAATAAATTTTAATTGGACTAAGCCGTTATTGGTAAACTGTTTTCCAGGGCCGGCTAAATAAACCGGGTCTCTAGCAGCAGTTATTCTATTAACCAGGGCTCGCTTCGAAAATTTATGAGGCAGGGATGATTAAGCGAAATTTAATATCGTTGCCATAAATTCCCGGCGTATCATTTATTACCAGATAAAATTAATATCGAAAATTATAAATTGACAGCTAGCTCTATTTTATAGTGTAGGCCGAATTTGAGACTGAAATATCAATATGTATTCTTGAACCACTTTTACGCTTATTTGGTTGATTTTCACGAGAAACCGGCTAATCTGATTTCGAATTTTTTTTTCTGTTGTTATAGTACAGGAAAAATAGGTTAAAATGAACAACAAAATTTTGCACATTCATGAAACTTTGGTCATAACTTCGTCTTTGTAGTAAGAATGGCATCTGCAGAACTCCTCCCTCCCCTACCCAAATTAAATCGAGTTTTTCTTATAGTTATTTGTTTCTTAGTCGAATGAAACCACTCTCACGACGATGCAGTCGATAATAAAGAAGTTATTTTAATGACTTAAGATAAAAATAAATACAGAAAAATCTTGAAAAAGTTTGAACTATATAAAAGTTGTCCTACGGGAAATATTTAAAGAATAAAGTTCATTTGGACCCGTTGTCCGATTCCATACAGAAAATTAGGAAATTTGTTTTGTTTTTTATTCAAGTGTCACGTTTTTTGTTGAATAGGAAGCGATTACTCAGAAACTATTCAAGGTAAAGTTTCAATCGCACCATCGTATAATAGGCAAAATTTTCTTCAAGAAATATAGTTTGTCTTAACAAAATCCAAGAGAACTTTCGGACTGACCCATACCCAAAAGTTTTATTTCTCAAATAACACTTTACTTGGGAATTTTATGTTCAGCCCCTTCTGGGCTACAGACACCTCACTTTTAGGAAATTCTACTTTTATCAAGCTTTAAAATTTCCTAGAAATGAAATTGCGGTTCCTTTTGGCATAGGTATAAAATTGACTCCTGATTAGGCAGAATATGTAGTGTGGAACTAAAGTTTTCGAAAGGTTTCCCCGAGAAAGAAGTATCCCCCTAAAGCCTCCTTACAATGGAATTAATTAAGACAAACTATATTTCTTTAAAAAAAAATTTGTCTACTTTACGATATTCGAATTGGAAATTACCTTGGATAGTTTTTGAGTTATCCCTTCCTATTCAACAAAAAACGTTACTTGCTTAAAAAAAAAACAACACAAAACTTAAATTATCTACCTTTCGTGTGGAATCGGATCATGGGTCAATTTGAACATTTTTGTCGCACTTGAGGTCAATTATCACCTCTTTGAATATGCCCTGCGACTTACAGGACACCCTGTTTATAATTCAGTAGCAAAATGCCATTTCTTTTTTTACCTAAAATCAGTAATCGCTTCTTAACTACTGACTGTATCGTTTCATTCACCAGTGGTCTCATTCGATTCAGAAACAGAGAAAAAAATTAAAAGAAACGGTACCTTACTCGACTTAAATTGCGCTAATTGTTTTGTGAATATCCATGCATAGCTCAGCATGTTAGGATTGCTTCACATATGGATATCTGTCTATGGTTTGCTGGAGATTCAGAGGATTCAAAGCAACCGAAAACAACTGCTAACGAAAATGCTACAGACTGAATGTAACAAATTAAGTCAATAAGATTCATTATGGCATTTAAATTTTCTTTACTTATGCGTAAAGAATACGTTTCTCAAATTCATCAGCGAGAATGAGGAAATTAATGATTACCTATTATGGTACCAATAACTGTGCAAAACTGTTTTATTAGATCACTTTATAAAAATAAATTTATACCAGATAAGTCATTTCTGATTTTTCATTTCATTCACATACAGGCAATTGAAAAAAAAATCTGACTTAGGTCTCCTGACTCAATGTATTTTCAACTAAATGTTGACTAGCGTACATTCTAAAAAAACGAAAATGCGTCGGACTTATAGAGTTATCATCCCAAAACACGTGTCTATATTAACAGAATGCAAATTTTAAATATATCCCCAAAAGTGACGTTTAGGGTTTCTTAACTCAACGATTCATTTATTAGTATTTACAACAAAAAATCAATATTCAACTAAATAAAATATCTGATGTGGACACCGAATGACTTCCTTGTACCCCTATTAAACTATGAATCGGTGGCTCCAAAAGTGATCCTGAATTTGGTTACTGGTTTCCGAAGACAGCTGTATTTCAGAAACGACACTCGGTGTCGCGACATCCATCGATTGACACACACACACACTCTTGTTTCTGGATGTCTCATTCCGTTATTATATGTCGTTTCCTTTCAGCAGATAACAAGCTCCCAAGAGATTTTTTCGTGTACCGTGACAACATTAGAAATGTCTAAGTTACTAGATAAAGCATTGGAAATCGACATTTTAAGCGCAACTTATATTTTATTCTCCTGCTGCAGACTTGTTCAGCTCAGATATGGGGAGGAAAGCAAGTATTAACACTTAAAACCAGTAATAAATTTTTTTTTTTTTTTTAGTGTAAAAAAATCACACTTGTAACCTTATGATCTCCTTATTAAATGTAAATATAACTTTTGATATAAGGTTATTATGATCTTCAAGTAAAGTACCCCTTTCCGCTCACCAATTTCAACCAAAATCTGTTGTATTGATATGAAAGGCTTATTAACCAAATTTCAGACGTTTTACATTAAATTTTAATATAATTTTTTATGAAAGTTAATTATGACCTACAAGGAAAGTACCACATCCGGTGATCAAGTAGTGACCAAAAGTGGAGACTCACAACTGGATGTTGAAACAATATCAAATAAAAAATTTTAACTTTCTACGGCTAACCGTTTTATGAGTTATGCGAGATACGAACGTACGTACAGACTTCACGACGAAACTCGTCAAAATGGATATTTCCGTTAATATCTGAAACCCGAAAATTTTCTCGATCAAAATACTTCCTTTATTTCGTACAAGGAAGTAAAAATACTGATAAACGATAAAAGCCCTCCTGGTGTTTCTAGGGTAACGTTAAGAACCATGCTCAGTGTTGTTTTACCTGTAAAATGAACATTTAACAGACTTGCATACAAAAATATATAATTAATTAATGAAATAAGACTTAAAACAATTGAAAAAAATTACTGTTTAGGTAATCTCACGTATCTTATCTGAAATACTAATTCAAGCACTAAATTGCTATACATTTAAATAGATAACATAGGCAGGCTATATCCGTTGCAGACTAATATCCATGTTTGGCAGGAGATGCTCACCTGTTAGAGGAGAGCGTCGTTAGCTAATGCATGAATCAGTGCAAATGAGCTGTTTGCAACGTGAAAGGCAGAGGTACAATTTGTGGTACCCGTACCCAGGTTCCGGTACACCATGGATTATGTTGATGAGGTCTAATTGCGCCATTGTGGCCCAACATGGTAAACAAGAGGGCGGCAATGGACGTGTTCCCTCAATAGTGGCTCCTTACATGCAAACTAATGTGTCTCTCGGTTCTAACACAGCTCTGTATTAATAGACTCCCTCTAGGTACCAGCATTCAATATGGATGAAAGGCTATTCGCTTCTTGTATGCTTTAATAACATAAAAACGTAGCCTTTGTGACCGAAAAAATCCTATAAAAACTCACTAATTACGGAAATATCAAATACCTATCGATTTTGATGAAACATACCGACGTGTTTTTTTGAAAAATGAGTAAAAGCCATTTAGCAAACTTTACAGGAAACACATAAAACGTTTTTTCTACGAATATACAGTATATATTTTTTAATTGTATTCTTTATCCTGTACAATAGGACTTCATCAAAATGGCAAAACGTTCATAATTAGAATAGCGGAAGACTTCTAGAACTGATCGAGGTCTGATTGACGAATGAGAGTCGTCAGTATTTGGTACTTACGTCATCAATAGTAGATTTTTAGACCGTTTCCAATTTTATTTTTTTTTATATTTCGTGAGCGGGATTCGATAGAGGTATAAAAAAAATTGAAACCTAAATTTCGAATTTTTGATCATTCAACATTTTTCAAAAACGGCGTCCATAAGCTTGTAAAAAAAAAATTGACATTTCTTGTTTCGTTTATTAAGATTCATCCTGAAATATAAATTCTATCCTCGAAAAATAGTATTCATTTAATTAACCTCAAGCATGTTCCTAAATATGGAACGTGAAAATAACGCGGTAAAATAGGCAACACTTTTCATACAGGTTCTCGGTTCTTTTAAGACCACAAATACGAACATCAGATGAAAGTAAACGATTAACATTTAAAAATTCGAAAACCTCTCACGTGCAATTGCGCCTCATGTTTTATGTACACCTTTATGCAATGAATCACTGCTAAATATAACGTTAAATTAACCCCATTACTCCTATAATTTTCCGAAAGACACCAATTTGTGTACATAATCTAAAAATGAAATTAATAACGAACGTTTGATTGGAAATCTGAAACCTATCGTTAACACGATTAACACTCAATATGCTTACTCAAACACTTTGCTTATGTAATAAACAAAAATAAGGTACGTTAAGGTATGTTAACTGTTACAACCAACACCATAACTTGAATATGTGCCTCCTTCGAATTATTGGGAATGTATGTGGTAGATTTAAAATAAAATATAAATTACTAAAATTCATTTATTTAAAAAACAAATGTAACAGTCCCTCCCTAAATATTGAATTTAGGCGGCGGCGTTAAAAATTCATATTCATTGGGATTATTAAAATCATTACTGCTTTAATTAGATCACAGCTGTCGACTTCCGCAAGCTACGCTCGCTCAAGAAATAAACAAACCCCCCAACGGATCCTTTTCAGTTGAGGTCAGGGTCTTATCGTAATTTAAATTTAGTCATTTATTTAATGGAAATATTATTCCCTTCCTCACACATTCTTCGATGCGGAAACTTCAAAACTTCGAAAATATTTTACTACATTTTCTTCCGTAGAAGGCAATTACCAAATTTTTATCATTCTTTTAAAACCAAGAAAAAATATCGCAAACATAAAACTTATTATACACAAATTATATTAATAAGCAAACCACAGAACAAATAAAGGTTAAGGCGTAAGCTATAACCAAAGCCAATAGAACATATGGTCTACCGCTTAGTACGCAATTACAAAAAATATTTATACCGATTATACTCCATAAGTTTAAGATTCGGTTCGAAACCTGCACCACTTAACATTTCTTTTCACTTCTTTAACATGCACTATGTAAGCTTTTTCTTCAATCTATTCCTTTAATTATCCAAAACTTAAGAAAAGAAGATGAAAACGGAAAAAAATTAAAGATTTTGTTTGTATTTATTAGGTGACGTCTCATAAAGATATTAACCAAACAAATTTTTAAAAAATAGACAGTTAAGAATAAGAATGTTTTTTTTTGTTTGTGTATTTTTCCTCTGGCATTTAAATACTTCCATTGAGTATTTTCATTTTGATTGTATCTTGTTCTTTGGCGCCCAGAAGTAAGCCCACTTTGCGGGCCGAAACGTCTGCATTTAATATATTTTTTTTTTTTACTATTTTTGTTTTAATTTTGGTCGCTTTATTTAAACACTTATAAAAAAAAAAATCGCTTATTTTCGATTAGGACATAATCAAAATATTGTTATAAAATGATGTCATGACATCTTTTAAGAATAACTTTTTTGGATTCTTGTGATTTAATAGAATTTCGATAAATAAATGAAAAAAATTCGAACAATAACTACATATCCTTTTAAATTTGCAATAACGTATTACTTTATTTTTTACACACAATATTCGCAAGCACATTATAGGTAGCTATATTATACGAGATACCAGAGATTATGAAATTACCATATGCAATTTCCTATTTCCTTTTGACGTCAGAAACCATTATTTGCAGATCTATAGATAAAGAGAGCATTGTGGATTATTTTAATTCGTAATGTATGACAGCACGACTACAAGTAGCACCCACAACATCCCATAAATATTATAATAGTGAGAGAGACGACCACACCCATTTGATTATTTAATAAGCTATGACTGAAATGCAGGCTCCTATCACATGGAATTACCAGTAATATACGTATTTGATTACTGAACTGAGAAAACACTACATACTGAAATATACAAATCTATTAATCACGAAATTGTGAGACAGAAATACAATACAGTCCGGGAGCCCATGACAAAAAAGGTGACTCATTTCATACAAAGCTTTTGGCATATAAAATGAACATATCTAAAGGCCTGACATGAAAAATGCAAATCTGCCAACTTATAGCCACTGGAATACAAAATGGCGGCCAAAAATATCGAAATTTTAGAACTATTTTTGGTTTTTCACCAATAATTTCCAAACGGTGCATCCTATCGAAAAATGTAAGATATATTAAATTAAAGAACATCAAATTCTGCGTCTAATGAGTAGTACAACTAAATAATTTGGTTAACTGGTATAGTCGAAAACCACAGCCAAAAACGACGATTTTGTCAAAAACAGAAATAATACTATATAAGAGCCTGCAGCTTGGAAATGAGTACCAGAAGTGCACTCAGAATTTTTTTTCGGAGTGGGGAGATTTAATATGAAGAATGCAAATAAATGTACAAAATCGCCAAACTTGGTGTAAGATTTAATGATAAGCATAAAAATTGGATCAAAAACTATTGTTAAAACTATCAAAAATATTACTCAAAATACAAATCTTATGATGGTGGGTATGAAAGTATTGAACTCAAATATATATATATATATATATATTTTATTTGTTAAAACTAGAATATAATTCAGCCCAAATATCACAACTATTAAATTACGCAGCCATCGAGTGGGTTCGACAATATACAGGTGAGCATTTAATGGTTTAAATAACGATTTCTCGGATGAAAATCTGCTCTTACATAAGAAAGTTAGAAGTCTCAGAAGACGTTTTTCCGCTACATAACGAAGGACTGACGGGCATTGAAAGAAGTTAGTTATTCAACGAAGAGAAGAAAAACAATTACGCAACGCCCGTGCACTGACGACAGAACGGAACAGAAGAAGGAGAATGGAAAAGAGAAGAAACGAAAACAAATTAAAAAAGCGCTTACCGCAGTTTTGGCTCCTTATTATTGTTTTACCTCTTTCTGCCCTTTACCTCAAAGCTGTAATTAAATAAGAACGGGCTTCCTGCTACCTCAATCAGAAAAGTTGAGAAGGCTTGTAAGTCCCTTTTATTTAAAATGGCCTTATTAGTTTATGGGAAAAATGTTTGGACTTTAATGTATTTAAAGTTAGAAGTCTTATCAATCTTAATGTTGTGTAAGTTATTATTATTTCATAGTCCAAGAACCAATAAATATCGAAGGTTCGAAATCAGAAAGAGCCATCGAATCGTTAGCAAGTAAGTATAACTGTGGACAGTAAAAGTTTTCCCAACCTTAACCCAGCTATTTCTCTTTTCAATTGCATACTCGTTTTATCCAAATGAACCCGAGTGGATCCCATATAACGTATTCCTCGCTAAAAAAAAAAAAAAAAAAAAAAAATAAATAAATTGACTAATAATTCTAATATTTTTTCCTAGCTACAGGGAAAATAATATTCCCTATACCTGCAGATTTTGAGTAGAAGAAAAAAGATACAAAAATACCCTTATCTAGTATTCTTGTATTTTTTTTAGTCCTGATGAAGTTCTACAACTAAGGCCGAAACGTCGGCACATATTAAAACATTATACTACTTCACTTTCAGTTCTCACCGCACCTCTATCTTCTCTTTGATTCCATATACTGTCAATAGAGTATACTTCCATTAAATATTATTTTACATATTTAGTTCAATGTCCGTTTTACAGCGGATTACTCCTAAGTCAGGAATTTTGAAATCAACAATACACGACAAACAGAAACCTAAGTAAACACTGTTTTAATTGACTTAATGAAGACTAGTAAAAAAAAAAATTATAACAACTACTATACTATAATTGAAACGTTTCAGACGTCTAAAATTCTTTAATTTTTCTTTAAATTCCAGAATTTAAATTTAAATTTGTCAGTAATTTTTTTTTAAATATGAAAATATGCTATTTGAAAATATATTTTTAATTAATAAGACCAAAGGTTAAGTATACAAAAAAAATTAATAAGAAAAAAATTTGGTTAAAATTTCCTCAAATTTTATTCAAAAGTGTAACTCTGTTATCATTAAACGATCCTATCAAACAAACGGAATATTTAAAATATTAATTTTTTTTTTCTTTTTAACATGATTGAAAATGATTGAAATAAGTCAGTAATGGCCAACGGACGTTTTATTATTGATTTATTTCTAAGAAACTGTTATTTATTGGTTGATTTTCCTTATATTCGCAGAAAACTGTTGCTGCAGAAATAGCGGTATGTGGTTACCCTGCAATCGTAAATTTCCTCAACGTTTTCCCGGTTACCTGGTTTAATAAGGATTGGAAAGCAAGTGTACAGATCCCTACCACTATCGGAATATTTTTAGAAGGGCCTGTAAAGCTGGTTTAAAAATGTCTGTATATTTAATAATAAAAAATATTTTTACCTAATTCAAACTAAGCTTCGTAAAGCATTTACTCAATAATTATTTTAAAAAATTGAAGAAGCAAGTGTTTCTTAAGCAACTATTATAAATTTAGGTGAAGAGATCAGGTTTTTTTATTTTTACTATTTTTTTTTCCAACCCTTTAAAGAGCCTGGTACCCACCTTTTACAGGCTAGTTGTGTCTCAAAGTCGATTCCTTGGCATTATTTCATAATAAAGTACAAAAGTACAAGTACAAGTGGAAATGTTCCTTTTTAGAGGATACAGGTTACTTATCGTCATTAGATAACAATAATTGTTCAATAAATGTATTCAATTATTTTTTTAATTACTGTTTTTTAATAAAACTTTTAAATGTTATCGCACTTCAACATTTCAGTGTATTTCATAGGTCTAGTAAGCCATTGGTTCACTTGTACTAGTACTTATGTACTTCATTATGAAATAGGTTGTGCCTATAAAGTAAGATAATAGATGTTATATAGTTGTTATATATTGTTAAACATTGTCATAATGTTGAAACACGGTAATATTTAAAATAGTTATATTAAAAAACAATAAGTTAAAAAAAATGAATAAAATTATTATTATCTAATAATAAGTAACTTGTAACCTCTAAACATGAAGCATTCAACTTGTACTTTTCCGACTAATACTTGCTTGTATTTTATTATGAAATAGGGTTGATAGCACAGAAAATAAATTTTATATTATCGACACGAACCTGATCCAGACAGGTAGGAGACCAATACCTAAACTAAAACCGCATATAACGCAGTGTAGAAAAAAAAGTTATAAAGTTTTTGTAAAACATGGGATTCTGGTCTTGCTTAGTTATGGATCCATTAAAAAAAAAAATAATAAAAAAAAAAATAGGTACTTAAGGGACAAAGATTTTTTTTTTTAATTTTTCAAACTTGTGATTTTATATTAGTAGGGGTTTGCCGGCGACTCCCCAATGCCAAAAAATCGCCAGAATTCTACAGCTTTTTTACATACAATCACAGAACTCATTACAGAATTGATCATTTTTTAAATTAATTTAATCTCCTCACAATCAGTATAAATCTTATTTATTTTCCTTTCAACAATGATGTCATTGCAATAAAAAAAAAAATTAAAAAAAAGATTGGACGCCTTCAAGGAATATTCATGCCAAATTTGGTCGTGACTGCGAAATAAACGGATTTTTGATTAAACGACAGCCATTTATAGATTTGAATTAAAAAATAAAAATATCTACATATACATCGTTTTTCCTGATTTCAAAGAACATTTGTGCCAAATTCGAAGAAAACAGAGCGACGCGTTTGATCGTAATAGAGTAACAAAAATACAAACGAAATGGCAAACGGTCAAGTTGAAACAGGATCTCGCATACGCTTGGTAGATAATGTATTTAAAAGTTTGAATGCCTAAACTATAACGTCATGGCTAGTCTGGAACAGTCTCGATATCCTAAAACAATCGACCAGGGGCAATAAACTTACCCTAATGTGGACTCCAAGACACGAAGAAATCGAAGGAAATAAGATGGTTGGTGTCCTAGCAAGGCCAGACCAATAGACCAACACATCAAATAGTCTAACCATTAAAGAAATCGAATCCTGCGAAACATATGAGATATACACGGTTTCAAAACCTAGTAGGAGACAATTCAAACATTAAATCAATTTGTGAAGGGTAAGACTACATTTTACCAAGACCTGAAAAAGAACGAGTTGAGGACAACGGATCTCCTGTATTTTAAAATATCATCTCAAGAAGATGAATTTAGTGGAAGATACCACTGGCCATCTATGCCTAATGGAGGAAAAAAGGGTCGAGTATATTCTCTGAGAATGCGGAATCATTTGCTTTCAACTGACTCCAGGTTAAAGGTATTAATAGACCAAATCCCATGTACCGGAGTTAGGCATTATTCGCATAAATATTTAGTCGAATGAAGGATGACGAATAATTTTTTATTCGTTATCCGAATAATAGCATCATCTGTGAACATATCATCCATTATTCGAATAAACTTGAATCTATTGGTCATTTGGTTATTCGTTATTTTTTATTTTATTCGATTTTAGTATTCTACGCTTCTTGAAACGTAAAACCTCAAATCTTGAGGGGAGGGATTATTTTTTTTTTTCTGTGTCGATTACAAAGGCTCATTATTGAAAATAATAAACCAAAACATACTGAATTGTTATTATAAACGAATGCATCAATAATTTAAATAAATTTGTTACATTAAGGCATGCAATAATTTCATAAATTTGTATGGAACTTATTTATATTTCTTAAAAAATGTTGAAATTTTCCTTACTTTATAATCACCAGTTAGATATGTCGCCAATCAATTTTTCAAATATCATTTTTAATTTTTTTTTTTTGCATATAAATAATTTATTTGAGTGGTATCAAATAATAATTATTTTTCGGACGATTATTCGTTCGAATAATTGCCATCCGTTGAATGCTTTTTAATTTGAATAATTAACTAAGATGAAATATGACAGATAAATTTAAATTATTCGTTATTTACGGAAAACGGATGTTATCTTTATTCGACAGATCGAATAATAGATAGCTTACAGGTAAATTTCTACTATGAACATAATGTGCTTCGTAAGAATTATAAGATTCCTACGAGATCTCGAGACGAACAGAGGGGTTTCCGTAAAAGATCCATATTGGCCGTGGATGAAGAAAGGTTTCACATGCATAATGCATTACAAATCTACAGGCAGAAATGAAGATACTAATATAATAATAGAAAATGGAATCCATAAACAGAATACAAATTACTGGCAGACATGCAGAGAAAGATGAATAGAACGAAATTGCAATTATAATGGAATGACATTAAAAAAACATTGAATGGTAAAACAAGTGGAAGAGAATACAACTAGAGGGAGCGGATGTTAATTGTATTCGACAACACATCGCATCCACTCCCTGCAATTACTGCCCTTTGCTTCCAGCCATTGCCCTGTAGGACTGCTTTGTCACATGCATTACGGCCATTTGCGCATATTAACTATAAATTTTATTCAATAATTATATATATTTGCTCCTTCATAATTAAAACTGGATCCATTTTTTTAAGGAAGCATAGATCAAACGAGACATGTACATAATGCATAATGACCTCAGATTTTGTAAAATTCTTTTATAGATTCTTAAAAAGAAAAAATACTTTAAAAATATATATTATTATTTTTACTACAAAAGATTATTTGCTAATTACGAATATGTATTATTATTATTATTATTTTCATTTCTTACAATCTTGGCTATTGCCAGAAACATTCACCTAGCCGGACCAAAGTCAAGGGTTAGGTTCATATTTTAAACTATATTTACTTGCTGACGATGCTTGCTGTACTAAGGAGAATTGCTTTCTGCCCTTCCTCCAGTACTTTTTCACGCAGCTTCAAATTCTCAATTGATCTGATGATATCGTCTGGGATGAGCCCATTGTAGGATATTATAATCGGATACACCTTTATATTCTCCAGCCTATAAAGTAGCCGTAGCTCCTGGCACAACTCTATTATTATTATTTTTCTTTTCTTTGCCTGACTTTTTAGCACATTTTTGGTTGTTTACCTTGGGTATTTAAAGTATTCTGCAGATCAGATATTTAATAAAAACTTCCCAGCTGTTTTATGCTATCTGCCTGTTCTTTTAGTATTTGAAGTAAGGTAATGTCTCTAGTTGCAATGGATTTTTAGGCTGTTGATGAGAGATGTGATGCATTTTGGTTACATTTATGTGTCTTATTTTTTCTGTCCTGAGGATGCCTGAATAGGCGAAACGACGACTGATTAATTGATTACGTGAATTTCATTTATTCAATGCTTCACGTGCGGGGTCATCCATTTATATTCAATAATTGAAGAGTCCATGGAAGAAAGGGGGAGCGTCACCCGCTATGCATTCCGAGAAAATCAAGTTTTCAAGTTTGGAGCACCAACTTTCTCCAGTCCATGGGTATTCTTCAAACGCTTCTTCAAACCATCCATCCACATTTCTGACTGTTTCTTTTTACCATCTTATCCTACTGAGCAATGCGATCATATTAATGCGTATAACTCTATGTCTGAAAAAAAACAAAACACTGACTGTCACCCTTTCTTCGGTGGACTCTTCTTTTTATTCTTCTATATTAGAAAAAAAAAATTTTCTCTTGTTACTAATGTTTTTTACTAAGGGAAGTCTTGGTAGCAAATATTTAAAGTTTAATAATTAAAAAATACGCAAAAGAATTTCTCAGATTATTAAGTTTTTCTTGTATCATCAATATGAAAATAGACGACCGTATGATTTTTTTTTTTTTATGTTGGCCTCCATCGCCATTCTCCCTCTCTCCCTCCCCCCTCCGATTTGGAAAAAGAGAAATCCCTTAAAACCCATTGAGGAGATTACCTCTTTCCGATTATTGGACAAACTATGGGAAGATAAGCCGGTCGTATAATCAAGTTCATTGCCTGTTCTCGGGAAAGCAATGGTGGTGGGTAGGAGAGGTAAGTGCTTTAGCCAATCAGAGGACAGTTAGTTCAATTGCCTAAGTATCTTAAAGTCCTCCTGTACTGAAGTAATGTTCCAATTGGACCAATCCGGTCCCTGGTTCTAAACTGTTACAATTTAGATATTAGTTCCAAGAGTACCTTTGGAACAACTGTTCTGACAAGTTCAGGTTATCTTTAATTACAATGATTTCCAATAAAGGTTTAAATTAATTAATTACTGTATCTTCGCATTGAAATCAATAAAATATTCAAAAACAATTCCATGATTTTTTTTTTTTTTTTTTTCAAATTACTTAAACCTACTTGGAACCTGAGATATATAGAAGACGCAAAACGGCCCACATAAATTTACACAACCTTCAATTATTTCAATCAAATACTTTTAGGACAATAACCAATGCTGCAAGGTACGTTAGCAACATTACTTTACATAGAGACCATCACATGTCCCAACCAGGTAGGCCCAACTATCGAATATGCAAAAGAGCGATTTTTAAACTCTCTGTTCCAACCAGGTATCGTGGCAAAGTCTTTTAAGGACAATATAGAACAACTACAAACGATTTAACTAAAAACCACAAGGACACAACTTGCTTATACGAGATACAGTCAACGCTCTCCACCAAGCGACACCCATAGAAGGCTGAAAAGGACTGAGAAATCTACATGAGGAGATATGAAGACAGGAAGAGGTGCCGCTGGATATTACTAGACTCCTAGTGCCAGGCTATCAAATAGTTGTCAATGTTTTTTTTTACAGGTGTGAATAAAAAAAGATAAGTTAAAAAATAGATTAGAATACCTGTTATCTTGAATTCTAAAAAAAAAACGTATACTCTCAAAACTGTTATGAATAAGTTTTTTTTTTTTACTTAGGACAGCTCCTTATCGTTTATTTTATTGAAAACCACAGTTATATTTAAAAACTAAACAGTGATCAGCAAAGCGATAAAACCAAACAAAAAAAAAAATCAAAGAAATTTAACTGCAAACGAAATTTATAAAACAATGCAAATTTATTATCAAAACTATAATAAAAAGAATGATGCTCAAATAAAATCCGCGACAGGAGGATGTGAGTTCTCTTTTGTTTACAGAGAAGGTATAAACAAAACACGGAATTGCAAAACAGAGGTAGAAAACTGCTGCCATTTTAGAGCAATCGTTTGTTTAACAACATTAAAACCAACCATCCGAATAACAATAAAACTCTCACAACAGAGGAAGTAAATGCATTGTGTTCGGCCGCAGAGCTTGGAGTTAGCAATAATATTGATGATATAGATAACTAACATGACCAGACTTCACACTTTTAGGCGGTGACCCGATGTCCCCAGGATTTGTCGTGGGACGCATGAATGCTCCGCTTTGAATGGTACAATGAAACCTCGATTATCCATTCCCGATTTACAGTCTTTCTCGCTTAACCGAAAAAAGATAAACATAAATAATAATTAATTTAATTGTTAATTTAATTAAGTTATTACAATCCTGCACGTATCAAAACGGATGCCAGGACTTTTATTTAACGATCCTATAAGTGATAAATATGAAACAAAAAAATGTTTATTGTATGTAAAAAGCAATAGAGTTCTAATTACACAAAATTAATACAAAAATGTCACTAATTAGGGATTGATAAATTATTTGCCACTTCTATAATTTTGTTTTTATAGAAAACTAGTATCGAATGTTACGCACTGAACGGCGAGAACAAGCCAGTACAAATTTTTCTGTTTGATACAATCCATTTAAACCTTCAACTGAGGATGAAGTTATAACATTCGAAACTAGTTTTCAATAAAACAAATTTATAGAAGTGGCAAATAATTTATCAATCCCTAATTAGAATGATCCTTCTATACCATCATGCGGATGTAAACTAAAAATATCACTGACTAAATGAGTTTTTCTTCTCTCACCCCCCAAAACTAAAAGGGTGTCCCGCTTCAAAGCAGAAAATATCTGGTCATGTTAAATATATACGACTAAGTTGGGATATTTCCCAAGTCTTCTTGGTTGAAATCTATACGGACCTCTGATGGGAGTATAGACAAGAGACATCGAGTTCAACGACTGAATTGAAACGGCAGAGAAACGATCCCAGTCCTATCGCTTATAGAAGTTGAATGAAAGAGCCTCTGTCCCGTCGGCCCTTGTGTTCCCAATAAATGGGTGACGCGACCTTCACGGTCCAATGGGCCAATCCCCGCCCGGGCTGTCACTTCCACACAGCCTCTCAGCGGTATCATTCATCCATCATGATTATCAATAACATCAGTTACGTACGATATTCTTATCGTCTACCGAAACGATATTGTAATACAGGACCAAATAAGTAGTATAATATATACACACGGTTAGTCTTAAAGTATTTTATCAGAAAAGGAAACTATTCTTGGATTTAAACGGTAACAAAGGGAAATAACTAACCTGCAAAGTATTGAAAAGAAGGATGAAGCCCAACACAACATACTTAACAGCCGGAGACTTGAGAACCCCGAAGATGGGTCTAATAAAACCTTATTTCGACCGTAAGTCGGATGGATAAATAACGGTACCGTAAAAGTGGATTACTTTGCTCCTTAAGCGGTAACATTGCTTCAATGAGATCGGAAGTTTCGTGCTGTTGAGTGTTACCTACCAGTGGTAGTTAAGGGCGCGATAGGGCTGCGAGGGAAAGAGAAGTATACCTCCCAATTGGTGGGAATAAAGTTTAGTTGAAGCATAAGCATAGATTATCTGGTAGTTTTCTTTCCTCTTCAGTTATTCTCCGTCAAACAACTTATCAGCGATTAAGAAGAAAAATCACTTTTCATTATTAATCTCTTCCTTAGTTATAATTTACGAAAATGGGACTGTGGGTAACTTCGCATCAGGAATTGGAGATACTTTGCTCCACTAAACGTAAAGATGTATTGGTTGGGATAGAGGAACTACATATATGATACCAATCACCAGAAAATTGGTTCGAGTCCCTTAGTTGGATTTAAGAGCCATCGAAAGTGTAATAAATATTTTTTAAATATAAAAAATATATCTATATAATTTAGTCTGGATATATATTAAATAAAAATTTCAATTTGGATATTTTAAATTATTTTGCTGAGATTTAATTTCAAGAAAAAATGCATATTAAATTTAAAAAAAGAAACATTGGTATTTTTCATAGAATTTTCAACAAAATTTTTTTATTTTTTTATTATTCTTAATTGTATGTTCTTCGATTTCCTTCCCATTGATGGAGAAAACCTTAAATTGCACTAGTTACTGATTCTCATGTGTTTTAATAAATTTTGGAAAATGGTGCAAATTCTTTCAACCGGCCCACAAACTTGGCCCCTCCAAAAAAAAAAAATTGGACAAATATCAACACAGTGTAACTAGGGGTTTTTAATTTCATCTATACTCAAAGGAAGCTGAGATATAAATTTCAGACTTTTTACTCCTATGGATAGAAAACATACATAGAATATCAAATAAAGTACAAAATCAGAAGCAAAGTAGCCAACTTTCCCCCGCACTAAAGGAAAATTATGGGAGTCTAGTACATTTTTTCCTTGGGCAACATTAGAGTTAAGAAAAGGATTTCCAATGCATAGGTTACCTTACGAATTGACATATTTAATTATTGTTGGAATAATATTACTGCTTTTGGTAATCGTTGATTTCCTTGATGTATCAAGACCTAAGCAGGATCTTCCAGAAGTAGACTTTTATGAGGCAAATGATCTTGGTTGAAGAGTAAATACATCTGCTAACATCTCGTAAACCCAAATAATCGAGATCTTCGTCGTCAATACCCAAGCGGTTATATAGCATACTTGTACCGATTCCGACCAAGCCCAGAGAACCGCAACCCAAAGGTGCAACACCCACCCAGAAGAGCACCCCGAACATCCTGGAAGAACCGGATCAAACGGCCATCATGGCCGGGAGCCAGAACCAGAGCGAGGAAGGAGGCAGAGCATTATTCAGCAGATATCTCCCCATCACGACCTCCTACCTCATTTCTCTTAAATGATAAATGGGATTCTCCCGAACACGTTTCGGCTCCGGTAACCCTCGCAGTTTTCCGTAGCTTCGTCTAGAGCTCAAGGCATAAATCCAAACTTATATAATAACAATTCATAAAAATGTTTTGTGTTTATTGAAAGTGGAATCCCTTTGAAAATGTAAGGTTAAACTCTACAAAAGATGTATAACTGATGACAGTGCACTAGCGGATTCAAGAGGGTTGTTTTCGGGCTGAAGCTTTCCCAAAAGAATTTTTTTTTTAAAATTGGTTATTAATTAATTGAACCAAATAATTAAAAAAAATACAATATGTTCTCTTATTTAATCATAAAGCATAACAAAAACAGCTTTTCTAATGCAGGAATGCAATTAAATTTCATTTCTCATGTAACATTCAAGTTAACTATTTTCGATAATTTAAGCACTAAACGCTTTTCTCACAGGTCTCGACGAGGTAAACACATTATTGTAATTAAACTGTGTTCTATAACGGCTACATTGTTCAGGTTTTTCTTTAAATTGCCTTGCTTAAAATTATATCCTTTTTTCATGGCACAAAGAATAAAGAAATACAATGGAGGGAGTGGCGTATGACAGAATGATGGATTGAAAACCATTTCAGCTTCCAAATGTTAGCATGTCAAGAAAAAAAATAAAGACAAATTTTCTTTCTAAAAATTATTATTCCTCTAATTGAGGTTTAAAAAAAAAAACTTTAAAAATTCCACATGATTTTTAAGTTCACTGTTTCAAAAATTTTGCCAGAGGACCCCCTTACTATGAGGTATCTCTATCAGACCCCCAGTGTTAGCCTCTCTCGCCCCCCCCCAAAAAAAATAAGCCATTACTGTGGCAATGAAATACCAAATAATGTATAGATATAATGAGGAGTTAAAAGTTGTCTAAACTAAATATTTGAAAAAAAAAATGCTTGTCGCAGAATAACGCAAATTACACTGTCAGAGCTACAACAAAAATTATTTAACTCAAATACAATGTTTCTATGAGTGCATTAAATTGGCTAATAAAGTTATTGTGTTTGCAACTAAAATATTGCCCAAAATTTACTGGAGAGACCTGACAATAAAATTGCAAAATATATTTAGGTTTCACGTATACTACAAATATATAAGTTCTATTTTTGGAAGACTTATAAATAAAAAGTGATGATCATCATTAAGTACTTCCTTTTATTGATATTACACAATATTCCCCATCTTCAGAAATACACACACAATGCATTAAATCAGCTAAAAAACGTTTATACCATTATTGTAAATCTCATTTAAATGATCAACATTAAAAATAAATAAAAAACACACAAACACCTTATTGTTAACATCCATTTTTCTTATTCGAACTGTACGTAACTAAACATTTTAATTTAACAGTGAATGATACGAGATTAATTGAAATGAAAACTATCCAGTTTGTATTTATGCCCGATTGTGAATCATGTCTGTTACAATCGGGCCTACATTTATTTTATATGTCACTTGAGAAATTAAAAAAAAAAAAAACGAAACTAGTATAAGGTTGTTTGTCCAACAAAACGCGAAACAACACATCCGATAGGAGACACCCTTGCTTTTCATTGACGTCAACGGGATGATAAAGAACAAGAGGAAACTTGTGGGAAATGTTTCAAACAGAGCGAATTTATATTAGACTTTGCCGAAGAGAGGACAGCTAGGAGATAAGAGAAGCCATAAATACAAAGGGGGCCAGTTCTAGTACCTCCTCCTCCTCCCCACAAACAAATAAAACTGGCCTTGGACAGTAAAACAAATAGAAATGGTGCCCTTTCTTTCCAAGTTTCGCTGCCGTTAGTGTACTTGAGGAGATACTCAGAAGGGTTTAGAACTGGAAGTCTGGTAGTACGGGTGGTAAGTAGAGCATTTCTTTCATTTCTAGCTAACAGTTACCAATTCATCAGTAAGAAAAATAAAATGTTACGATTCAATTATTCGTGAAAGACAACTTCCCATTGATATTTAACTCTATATTAAAAAAAAAAAAAAAAAATGTGTATAATATTGTCATGGACGTTCAGTGATAGTACAGTGTGACAGGGATATGAAAGTAGAGCCACTCCTCAGAATATTTTATAATGTAACAAGCAATTATTGATGAAGTAAAATTGTCCGGATGTGGGGACCTGGGGAGGGTACTGTATATTTAAAGAAAATAAACATCCTGAAGACGAAGAAGGATTTCGAAACGTCGATATTTTTTAAAATATAAAGTTAAATTTCAATGGGAAGTTGTCTCACAAATAATATACTAATTTTCCCTAATAATTGGAAATTATTTAATATAAAAAGTTACTTAAATGTGCACTAAAAATTGTTTACGATACTTTATAAGCAATAAATCGTTATTTCAATAAGTAAAATGGAACGGGTGAGTTATGACGACAGGTTATTATCATTCGCCTATCCTAAGCAGATAGCTCATGTAAAATGGATTATACACTGATCCAATTATTGTCTACATTTTTAATTCTTATCTATTTTTATTAGAAACTGATACGTTATGCACGAAACGTGAAGATAAAGTAAAATTATTCGATTCTCAGCCTACAATGTCTTGAACAAATAAGCCCACCTTCTAGTGCTCTGTAAATCGAGTATGTCTCCCTTAAGTACTCCATGTATATCCGAGGTCTGTGGCAGGCATAAGAATTTGCTAACTATTTAACGACAGACCACCAATTAATTAATACTGGGCCAATTGATTTGATTTTTTGATAAATAAAATAAAATTTTAGTGCTATCTCCATTTAATCTCATGATTTTTTTTAATGTTTCCAAAAAACTTTCTGAGTCTCTAAATAGTAAAAATAAAAAAATTGGCATGAATCGGTGAAGCCGTTTTTCTATGAAAAGCAGACAACATACAGTGAACGTTTACAACTGGAAATATTAACTGAGAGTTGAAAGTTGAGAACAATAGAATCAGTAACATAATTGGGCGAACTGTTGAAAATCAATCCGTTGTTAAACTGGAAATAGTTCCAATCGTTGATTGTTGATTTTAGTTAATCATTCATGGTGTAATGCTCAGAGTATGTAGTGAACTGCAGGCGATCCATGAATTGCTGGATGAATTCCTAGGCACATCGAATTCCTATATTCCTCAAAAAATTCAAAGGAACTCGCTCTTCGACTAACCTAATAACTTCCAACTGAAATATTAGCATATGTGATGTTTCGTAAGTTTGACTAATTGAGCACACATCATCATTTTATGTATTTACTGCTCATATGAACAACCACCCATATGAACAAGTTTCCTTAAGAGGAGTCAAAATGAAACGAATAAAAATATTAAATCCAAGTTCATTATTGCAATTAATGATAGAAAATGATTGGCAGATTCCAAAAGAAAGCCTAAATCCCTCGAATACTGACCAGACAACTCAGGCTTCACCAGGGTGATAAGATGATAAGATCACAAAAATGTATGATAAAGAACATCTCACACCAACACCGACCATATTTAGATACTTTTTTTTAAAAAGTATTTAATACTAGTAATAATGGGAAGAAGAAAAATTCTAGTGATATATTAGTGGAATAATTTCTTTGATATATCTCAATTAATGACTTTTGCGCAATATAGCTGTATAAATAATTTTGATTTTTTTAATTGTTGTGCGATGTTTGTAGGAAAAACCCCCTTGAGAATGGGGAGTACCTCGAAACGTTGGTAGAACTACCTGATATATACCAATGAAGAAGTATTGAAATATATGGAAATTATTCTACTAATACATCACTTTTTTTTACATTCCTTAATTACAATAAATATGTATAATATAAGTTACATTGAATTAAATATAAAAAAATATAAAACTTTGTAAATAAAAACGTATAACACAAATATAAACCTTAAGTGCATTTTTAATCATTTATCCGTATCTCGTACCAGAGGGATGCTTTTATTAATTTTCAAATCACTGTAATTTATTCGGTTAATAAACTTTTTTTTTTCGCCTCAACTTAGTTTTTCCTTTTTCCCAATAACGTAATAGCAAGACAAATCGCCGGCATTTTGCCATTTTTTAAAACATTGATAAGCGATTAACACAGGTAAGAATTGCTAATCGGATCTCTTGTAAGACCGTGAAGTGGACGAATGAATCCAACTGTAGTCCTACAACGCAGTCCTACTAAGTTGGACCGTGATAAATGGGTAGCTTCAGGATAAAATCAGAAGATTCTAAAACAAAACCACGAGTTTCCCAAATAGGGAACAACTACCGGAAAACAGCCAAAGTTTAGTCAATGCAGTTATCATCAAAACAGAAATATTCCTTCTTTATCCGATCTTTACAATTTAAAATCTATCGTAAAATTTTCGATACTCCTAATTATTTTACAAATATTATTATTTATAATATCATATATATATATCGCAGATTTTAATCGAAATAAGAGAGATCTTTCCTTCCATCATAACTCCATAACGTATAGGTACAGTAAAACCTTTCATAACCGACACCTCTCTTCTACGGGTACACCTTAAAAATCCGGCTTGGATGTATAGGAATTTAAACCCCTTTGCAACGGATACATATGTGACGAACGCGGAAAGCCCACCAAGAGATAAATTTACCCCTCTGAACGGGCGTTTATAAAATGTTCTTCAAAACGAACGAAATGTTTCTACCATACGAAGGGCATGCTCCTTTGAATGAAACTCCATGCTGAAGTGTGTTTCTAATTATCGTAGCGGCTAGAATACTGAAATTATAATAAAGTTTCACAATTATCTTAAGCCATTTTCTTCCACCACTCTGAATCCACACCATCTTCGATCATCAGCGACAATCCTAACACCGCGCGAGAAGGATCTCTTCGGTCATCCTGAAAGGACAATGAGGTCGGAATGGTATAATTAACAGGACTGAGGGAGTTATTGTTTGATCTGATAAGTGAGAAGAGGCTGCGGTGTCCTCTTTGTCTCCAGGCAAGCCGTTAATTCCTCCCTTCCAGGCGGTTCCAATAACACTACAATGGCCATGGTTAATATTTCACTTCGGTGGCCTGGCCCTCTTGTAATTTCCTCGCTAATCTAGCCTAGTTCCGTAGGGCGCTTTAATATCCCTTTTCACACTGCCCTGAGTTATGAGGCCCTCAGGAATTCGGCACATATTTTTCAAAAGGACCTAAACCCTAAATTATATAGTAGAAGCGGAGAGATTTCCCTTCGAACGGTTGTCCCTGAATGAGCAAGTTTACGAAGAAATGTTAATTGCCTAGCTCGTTAATAAAAGAAACGGAAGGCATATCAAGTTTTCGCATCAACACCTGCGAAAATCGGATAGATATGCAGGCAGTGCTCGGTGAGCAAATATCAATGAAATGCCCTTCATAGTAAATCTTACAGACTTGATTATTATTATTATTTTTATATCAATACAACATAAACTAATCTACTTGAAAAAGCACGCGTTCTTTTTCAAGTAGATTAGTTTATGTTGTATTGATATAAAAATAATAATAATAATCAAGTATCAGTGAAAACATTCCTTCCATTATATGACAGATATTCATAACGTTTAAATTTCGCATTATTAATTACATATTATACATTAGGTATTTGAAATCGGTTAGCGAGGTTTACAGTTCAGAGGACAACTAATCATTTTTATTTAGTCGGTATATTTGGTGTGAATGGCTTCATAGAGCCCTAATATCTATTGTCCTCCAATGTGGTAGCTTCTATTATTTTTACTCAAGTTGCCAAAACGTTCACAGGTTGTAATTAAAAAACATTAACTAAATAAACTTGAGGCATCGTGCATGGAATGTTACTGAAATAATCATGAAGGTAATTATTATTTTCATTAGATTTAATGCTCAATCGAAATAAAATCAAATTCATACCCAAACTTGTTGGCATGGGGCTACTTAGATAATACCTATATTGGAATTCGAATTTATTTTGGTCGGATTCCCCGACATTTAATACAGCTATTGACATCCAGCTCCAGGGAATGTTGGAATATCTCAATGGGATTGAGTGCAGTTTCCAGTAAGGGCACTTTAGCTTTTATAGCGAGGATTATGCCATCCTTTGATGTCATAGACAGAGAGATTCAGGCTCGGGTATCAAACAGATCAGGTTACACCAAGACCTCTAGCCCCGACAAAACAAGATGCTCGGTCATTTCAGCATAATAGGAATACAAATAAACAATAGACACAAAATTTAATAATTAATTCTTATATTTATGATTATTTTTATCCATAATGACTGGTTATGTTTATTTATTTTTCTTGATCCCCGTTTGTGATGCAAAAAGTGCAGAGCTTTGGACGCGTGATGTGTTATATTTATAGCCTGTGGGCAAAGCTGAAATGGAATACCCAGCATATCTTAGCAACGAACCAGGGTTTCCATGGTGCGGCGGACCCAAGCACCTGTAGTTCGATAACCAGTCCCTTCCCACCGAAACATGTGGGGGAGGGGAGGGGATCTTCTAGTTCGAAAGCGTAGTGGGACAGATTAGAGGCGCTCCTTCAGCACACATAAGTGGTTTACGAAACCTATATTGAATAGGGAATAAAACCTAGCGGTTAAGGGTGATTGCTGACAAGAACACCTCCTCGTATAGCCGTGCTTAACAAGTACTATGTCCCAAACCCTTCATGGGTTATGCAGTACAGGTTTTATAATTTAACTCTATTTCGTCAGAGCTGAAGAAGACTTCTGAATTCTTTATACATTCGTAATAAGATAATGGAAGATGTTGTTAAAACAAACAATTTCTATGAATTTTGAGAAATTCAAACCCCTTTTTCTCCGAAACTATAAGAAATAGTTGGCTTCGTCTCATTCCACATCTACTGGGGAGTATTTTAAAAGTTTTCCAAATAAAAATAACCAACGGAAACTTTTTGACGGTTTCGACAGTAACATTTTTTTCTATTCTTTTTTTTTTAAACTTTTGTATTATATCCTGTACTTTAAGATTTTTTTTTTATCCTGTCATAACATCCTATAGTTTCACAAAACGCTTTATATATTAAGACAGATGTTTTTAAACAAAAAGAAAAAATTTCGATTAATATAAAAACATGACTTTTGGGAATAGACGTTTTTCTTTGATTTCCGTGTCAATTGTTGAACTAATAAATCGATACATGAAGCTTAGACAATATGGAATAACTGTTTAACTGAAAACATTCTTAAAACCTTTCTGAAACGAAGATTTATAGTAATGTTAGCACATTTTTTTCTGAAACAAAAAATTGAAAGTGTTGGCTGCAGATTAGAGTTTTTATAAAGCCATAGCTCTGATATTAATGAAGATAGACAAAAAATATTAATTGCTTTGAGATTAGCACTCCAAGGATTAACAAAAAAAATCTATATAAAAGCTTTTGGTTTATTATTTTTAATAATGAACCATTGCAATCGACCAAGGGAAAAAATTTGTTTAATCCCCCTCTCAAAATTTGAGGTTATACGTTTCAAGACACTTACATCCTAAAATGGAATAAAAAAAAACCATCCGTCCGCCTTCGAAAGTTTTTCTCCAAGATTGCTTGCCTGATTTTTTTTTTTTTTGATTTGCCCCCAAAATGATAACTGGAACTCGACATTACCATATCATGCCTTTTCGTTTCAAAATGACGATTTCATAGGCCCATATCACAGCCATTTATAAAAAACGAAGGAAAATTAATGTGTTTTGGAATAACACATTAATTTATTTATTAATTAATTGGAATAAAGAAAAGCGAAAGCCTTTAAAAAAATAAAAATACAAAAAAAAAGTCCAAATAATTTTTTTATTAATTCTTTTTGAATATATAACTATTTGGAAATAATAAACCTTAGCTTAATTATATGCATCGTATTATGGGAATCCTCTTAAAACAAATATAATAGCATTAAGTATATTATAGGTTCTAATGATATTTCTCATTCCATTCTTCTTACTATAAAATATTTTTCTAAAATAAACAAGATCTTCCAAGAGCTGAGAGTAAATATAATCCTGGACTTAACGTTTCTAGATATGCAGAATCGAAATATCGAATAAGAAATATGGTGTTTTTTTGTTGAAAACTTAATAAAAATTAAAGTTATTTTATAAATAGGTTAATTGGTATTCATTTAATTTTAAATAAATCAATTCCGAATCAGTGTTCAATAAATATTTTTAGCAACAAGCATTATTTTCATATTTAAAAAAAAAATTAAATAAATATTCGATGGAACTCTAAGGCATAAATAAAATATTAGAAACAAAATAAATATATTTCATTAATTTTTTTCCAGAAAATAAATTTCGCTTACACGATGATTTTATTTTAGTTTAAACATTTTTTTAGGCCCTATCCATTTCCGGAACTTCCATAATACATATATCAATCATTTCAGAAAGGATTCCAGATTTTTTTAAGATCATCTTTTTCTTTTTTGAGTCTACCAGTAATCTATCCCTCCGCCCATTCGCCAATGCCATATGTACTGATTTTTTTCTAGTAGTCTGTCCAGCGTCCTTTTTTCAATAGAAAAACAATTGAGATACGTACTTTCAAAAGGACACATGCCCCATTTGGAAAATTAAACAACAATATTGTAGGGAATGCGTTTGTTCCCATTTGATACAAACAACTAACCTGAGACTTGCAAGAGAAAGGGATTTGTTCAGTTTTGATGAGAAACTTTTGGATGGTTCGAATCAATTCAAGCAAATGAAATAAAAAACATGAAACAAACAATTTGTATTTAATGGATGTGTGCACTTTTGAAAGTAAGCTCCTCAATTTTTTCTAATAATATAAACGCACATGATTCTATATTCATTTTTTAAATCAACAATGTACAGACTCACGATACGGATTGTGACATAGAAATTTAAGAATACTGATTCTTATTGAAAACAAGTGAACATTATTAAAAGTATCAACAATGCACGAGATAAGAGATATCCGAAATAACCGGAAAAGTCGGGTTAAAAATATACCTAGGGTATTGTAAGCATAAAGGATCCCATGGGCTGTTTATTTTAGCTCATGCTATCAACAGATACCATTGTGGTGCTAAGGTTCGGGGATAAACCCCACGATTTTTCATGGGATTTTTTTTTCCTGAATAAAGCTCTCCTCCCCTTCTCCGGTATCTGTCCAGTTCGCTCGATTACACAGACGTCAGAGGGAACACCTCGAATGCTCAGTAACACCAGAGGGGGAGGAAATAGGGAGGGAGGATACTTTGCAGGTTTCCATCGACTTAGTACTCTCAAAAAAAAAATAATAATTATAATTTAGCACTTTAAACCTAATGATTCACTAAATCGTAAGTTCTAATATAAAATATAATTTCTTTCACATATATGGAAGTAGTTTGTATGAAAGACGAGAATAGTTAACCATCGTATGGGTATATATATATATATATATATATATATATATATATATATATATATATATATATATATATATATATATATATATATATATATTCAAGTGTTTATGTGACTGTTGTGGGAAAATACCGGATAGATAGCTAAGAATTTTCGTGGGTTTTCAAATTCATTCTGACGTTAAAGTCATCTTATGAATAAAATACTATGCACTTCTAAATTCTTGTCAGGGTGAATTCTAAATTCTTGTCTAAATTTTTAGGCTGCTTTTCGCGAACAAAAACGTCTAAACTGGTTTCAACAAAACTTTTTTTCCGCAGTTATGTAATGGCTTAGAAGGTTTTAAGCAATATTAGGCTACCATCAGACAACTTAGAACAAAACGGCGGAAGATGAAAAACCTGGATATTTTGTCCGCTTTAGAAAAAGGACTAAATCAATTTAGACCTAACTTCTTAAGGTCAAAACGACAATTTTGTCAACAAAAAAAACACACTATATGAGTTCGGCGACAGTATTTTGTGACCAGTTAATTAAGTTGTGGTACTCATTAAACGCAGAATTTGATGTGCTTTAATTTCATATGATAAAACTTCGTCGATAGAATGCACCATTAAGGGAATATAGATGAAAAAGCAAACAAAAAATCGTAAAATTTCGACAAATTTTTTTTTTCTAGGTTATGGGGTGTCTGTACTTTTATGTGTGCTTGAAATAAATCATATATGATACGAAACCACTGAAATATCCAACTTTTTGAATTTTTAGACATTTTTGCGGCCCCGTATTTCAGTAGCTTTATTAAATATTCAAAAATATTATATATAAACCTGCAGGAAATTTAACATTCTTTGATATTGGTTATGACTAATTTTCACCTTAAATGTACTGAAAGCGAGTTATTTTGGAAAAACTGAAAAAAGTTTCTTCTTCGCGTATTTTTAAGATGGGCGAAAAACGCACAAGGAGGGGGTCGAAAACTTGGATTTTTTACAAGAGGGACAATGCATACAACATAGTTGCAAATTAAAACTACTCCATGTTTTGCAAACCGAACTGGACTAAAATTATACCAATTGCCGAAGATCGGGAAACTCAATGGACGCAAATTTTATGTTCTAAAATGTTTATTTTAATTTAAAACACAGTTCTATGTTGCAGGCTCATGTATAGCACTCTATCACTGTTTTTATTTATTTATTTATTTTTTTATAAAATCGTTGTTTTTTACCGTGTTTTACGGCCACATCAGTTAACTAAATTAGTACGTATTAGAGGCAGAATTTTATGCCCTTTAATTTAATAAGCTATAGCTTTTTCGACAGAATGCACCTTTTGCGAATTATAGGCGAAAAAACCAAAATAGTCCTACAATGTTCAGTTTTTTTTTTGGTCGCTATTTTGTTTTCCAGCGGCTATAAGTTGGCATACGTGCATTTTTCATGTCAGGCCTATGGTCATGTTCATTTAATAAGGAAAAATCTTTGTATGAAAAGAGTCATCTTTTTTATCACGGGCTCACGGACTAAACCAGTTATAAATCATTTTCGTAAATTAAAAAAGAAATTATTAACCAATTAGAGTTAAGCGAAAACCTGTTGAATTTTAAGGGTGAATTCTAAATAAATACAGTGAGGCACAAGTAGCTGAGACCTGCCTGTCACTCAATTACTCTCGTCTTTCCTTCTTGTTCATCCGATCTCTCTTTCTCTTCAAAGCAGATATCATCAAGAGATTATTCCCAGACCGGGATTATTTTTTTTTTTCCAGACGTCAGCGGTTTAAGAAAACAACCTTTAATTCCGAGAAGTGGAACTGAGATGAAACATTAAGGCAATTGTTTCATAATGGTAGAATAATAATTCAATAGACTTGTTTAGCTCATTTTAATTTCTCATGAAAGCTAAAGACGAACTTGAGGTAAATACGTAGAAAAACGGAATTAAAAAATATCCGTCCGCCCGCCATCCGCGACTTTTCTCCAGTATTACCGGACCAATTTTAGAGAGATTTGGTAGGAAAGTTACAAATCACTCCAGGATTTACAAATCAGATCCTTGGAACTCGACATTACCATCCGCCATTCGTTTTAAAATGGAGACCGATTAAAGGTTTCATACGCTCTTACCCTTGCACTATCTCTATTTTGTTAGTCTTTTTTAGACTGCTAATGTGAGATGTGTTATCTTTATTCTTGATTTACATATGCTATATCATATTTTTCTGTCCCGAGGAGAGCGCTAATTTGCTACTTATTTACCGCTAATTGAGAGATTTAAGAGTTGTCTTCTAATAATATTACATTAATATAAAAACAAATATTGTCTCTTTTTGAGTTTTTACTCTTATTAATTAATTAATTTAATTTTAAATTATTTAAAAATTATACTGTATAATTTGGATGGCGTGTGCAGAGAATAAAGAAAAATAAAAAAATAAATAAAATAAACGAACGATATTCTGATTATTATAATGAGTTTGGAATAAAATAATAATGAGGGTGAAAATAATTCGATGACCAAGAGGGGGTAATGTTATGGGGCACCAGCTCATTAGGGAGAATCGATTATCCAAAGTCGATTTAATGCTCGAGGCCCCCAATCGACATTCCGGTTATATTATCGGCGTTAATTTGATTTGGCGTAAATTAATACTTCATTATTCACTTGGTGTCCACTCTAAGCGTCATCGAATAAAATTAATTCAAGAGCGGTAACACTCAAATATCACAAGTAACGAATAGGGTTGGCAACCTCATTAATATAAATATATATATATTTTTTTTTGTAGCAATGTTTTTATACTAATGCTAACTTATTTAATTAATTTACCTAGTATTGGGACGGGGAATAAAATAAAAAAAAATCTTTGATGCTACTTATGAAGAGCAAAGGGTTTCTTAACCAAATTTTATACAGGCGTGATATGGTCAGCATCACATCCAACCAACAAGTTATTTCCCCTATCTGAAGCTAGATAGTCGATATGTCCCAGAAAGGTCTCTACGAGTCGAATCAGAGATGATAGAACAGAAAATAAATTTATTACTTTAACTAGACTCGAAGCATGGCCAAGATTTCTGTTCGTGTGCCTTAGGCAATGCGAAATCCTTTGCCCCCTGATAAACTGAAAAAAATAGACAAGATTTTATTCGGATATCATTTAGAAAAAAAGAAAAGGCTTTTTAATTCAATATTATATGTAAAGCAATAAATATATAACAAGACCGAACAGGAAGGTTCGATGCAGAAAATACTATATTTGTCTGCGCACAATTCTTCAATCTACGTCTTGGTCGATGCCTAGAACGTTAGCCAAAAGAATTGCAAAATAATAATGAAGAAAATTAGTTCTGAACGAAAATAGGTTTTAAATAAATAACAATAAGAGTATATTTAAGCATTTCATTGAGTAACTTCTATTAATTCACAATGAACCAGAAGACCTGCTCAGTTATTTTAGAAATGAGTAAATGCTCAGTTTTATTAGCTTCACCAAGCTTCTGTCCGTTGTTTTTTTTGTAATTCATTCGTTATACATTCTGAAAGCATTGCATGGCCAATCTCATCTTTGATTACCAGACTTAGAAATAAGCTGGCTGTCATGCTGATCAGTATTACGTTATTTTTCAACTGTTTAACTGCTAACCTTGAACGTTAACTGACCAGAATCGACTGACTTCTAAACTGTTATAATTCTCCTATTCCTCAACTACTATCTACAAAAAAAAAATTAATTCACATGTATAATATCTTTATAATAATATAATACAAAACCGAGACGTGAGAATTTAACAAATTCCAATCAAATAAATATTTTTAATCCTTACTTAATTATGTCAGCGTTAGCTACCGATTGAAAAAAATCTTCTCATTAACGTAATATAGTTTATAAAGTTAATAATATTTATTCGAATTTCAATAATGATTAGAAGAAGATAGTTACAGTATTCAATAATCAGGTTCATTTAAATAATATATTGGAAAGAGAAAAGTTTTTATCCCATCCTTAGCTAACGAGAATGGACCCGGCTTTTCATTTATCGAGTTTGGAACTTTTCTAAAGCTTTTCCAAAGGCACAACTGTAATTGAACTATCTTTTTTCAAGACTTTCCGTATAAAAAGAGAAAAAAGTTTTTTTTTTTTCAACATATCTTTTATAAAATAACATTGATTATATCTGTGACTGTATGTATTAATGTATTCCTCCATTATAAATTAGCTCATCTTATAATATTATCCGTTCTTTCGAAAAGATCAGATTATAAATGAATTTTCTTTAAAAATAATATGTACTGTTATACAACACTAGTAAATGTGAGCGTATTTACAATTAATTTATTTAAAAAAAACTAACGAAATTTTTATTACTATTAGCTGAAATTATATAAGTAATCATTACATTTAATAGATGGACCATAATACGTAAATCCGGAATAAAAAATAAAATAAAACAAAAATATTGCAATTAGAATCTGGGTAATTATAAATTTCTGTATAAATTGTTATTTAAGGAATCTATTTGTCTATAAACAAATATGAAAATCTATAACGCAATAATGTATAAGGAAGTGTTCTCAGTGTTTTAGTTTATGTAAAAATCTCAATTAAATTTATTAAATGGGTAATTCTACCCCAAATTATTTTCGTATCAATATAATCTAGAATATTTACTAGTAGAATAATATGAAGTGCAATATTGTATTATTTTTTTTAAATTTATAATCTGAAAACCAGTAGCAGTTGTAATAATAATAAGTTAATATTATTACAACTACTATTATAAAAACCAAATTTATTAAATAACAATAAATTGTTTAAAAGATAAGCAAAAAGTAAATTGTTACTATTGTTTAGATTAATAATAATAGTAACAATTTATTATATTTTTTTAAATCATTTCATTCTTCGAAAAGAAACCTACCCACCTAACCTCCTAAGAAACCTAAGACTAAAAATATACTCACTTCATTTAAGGTTCCAAAACTGAAACTCAGAAAGAAATTGGGCACTAATACTTATTTACTAAGTAGCCCATTTGGAGGACCTCAAATTTTCCAGTAAAAAACTTTTAAGACTATAACACATTACGTTTCATACAGGCCTTCATATTCCAGCAATTAAGAAAACATACGGACCCACAACAAACGACTTCATGATAACCAACACAGACATCTTAAGTCATTCATACGTGACATGACCACAACTTGCCTGATAACAATCGCAGAATGCTGAAAAGGAGCTGAATGAGGAATCTTCTTAATTGAATATTGTAATTCAAGACAGGAAGAAATACCGCTGGGTATGAGTCTCTGTCATGCCACAATAACAAATTTTAGGCAGCAAATTCACTGCATTCAAATTATTGACACATTTTTGACAGATGGAAAAAAATTAAGTTAAAAAAAAGATATTGGCCCCTATTACTAATGATTCATTTAAATCCATTTTTAATAAAATGTTTAATTAAAAGTGCTATAACTAAAGACATTAAAAACACCAACTAATTCTGATAGATATAATCATAAATCCCAAGGTTTAAGAACATTTTTAAAATATTTTTTTGACATGCATTATATTCTTCATGTAAACCAAAATACCTTAATATTCCTGTTTTATTAAAAATTATCAACCGAATTCTACTGATGTAAAAAAAAAATCCGATGTTTTAAGATGCAATAGAAGATCTATGGGTTCTCAGAGGACGGAACAAATTTTACCATAGTTGTTCAGTTGTTCTCAACTAAGTACTTATTAGTTTGAGAAGTACAAATTTCAAAAAAACATGAACAAGAGTGCTTATGCTCGTGGAAGAAAAATACTGGAAATAAAGCAATAGAAAATTTACAGGCCTATGGAAGTTGTATTAATAAACATCTAAAAGAGTAGTAAACAATAATTTTTTCGATATTAATCAAACGGGAATGGCATTTATTATTTCGATCATGAAACCACATGCGTTAACATTGAAGGCTCTGCTAATAATGACGCAAGGCTTTAAACAAGGATTCTCACTGTCTCCTCTTCTCTTCAACATATCTGGAAAGAGCATTAAAACAGCCTTATATTTTGAATACCCTTCTTGAATAAAAAAAATATAAGTGATATTAACATAGAGAATAAAGGTAGTATTAATTAAAAAAAGAAGAGAAAAATACCATAAATATGGTCGAAAAAATAAAATAATTTTAAATTTAGTAATAAGAGATGAGTTTGTTATTATAATAAGAGAAGTTGGTTGCTGTGCAGTCTGAATTGCATGTTGAACGCATTGAGATGCAGCTTGCCTGACCTGTTTTGTGAATATTATTTCTGCTAGTACTGCATTCAATAAAAGCACATTGCAGCTGCCGCTATTGCTAGAGTACTTGCAGGCCAAGTTAGATATATCCATATCATTTTAACTATATTTATTAGTAGTAACTATATTGAAAAGTTACTAAAATATATTAAAAAAAAATATTATTAGCAGTTCAAGTATATATATATATATATATATATATGAGCTGAAATCACATTCCGTATTTTTTATCTTTTATTTCGTTCTTACTAATAACCTTATCTGTTGCTACCTTGAACTGCTAATAATATTTTTATATATATTTTTAATATATATATATATATATATATATATATATATATATATATATATATATATATATATATATATATATATATATATATATATATATATATATATATATATATATATATATATATTTACGCCTGATAAAAGAAAACAAGAAAACAATAATTAACAATGATAGGATTAAACAATTTAATGAATTCCGACGTTTCGGCATACATTTTAAGGCTTCTTCAGGGCTACAAAAATGATGAGAATCATTGAATGAAATTATATAATAAGCAAAAACATACAAAAAAATAAGAGTAATATAAAAGAAATCAATAACCTTACAGCTGACTGGTAAGATCTGAATATTGAAAATAAATTAACAAACAAATAATGAAATATAGTATGACCGAATAGAGTAAAAAAAGTCAAAATACGGTAAGCATATAAAGATCAGGAATAAACATGTGTAAAAGTTAAAAAAAGAAAAGACAAAGAGAGTGATTAAATGTTGATTTGAAACGAAAATTTTCTATTATATAATATAAAATAATACATAACAATAGTAAAATATATAATAAAACGGAAAACGTTTTTAAATATAACCAAATAACTGTCTCCCGCAGTTCTACATTAATTTAATTTTAATCACCACCTAAACCTTTTCCTGTATTAAAAATAATAAATTATTAATTAGGGGGAAAAAAAAAAGAATAGGGAAACGATTATTTAAACTGGTAAGTACCATTCTGTATATATACAGTTTTTTTTGTTAGCATTTTTGATATATATATATATACCTCTGCAAAAAAAATAAAATAAAATAATTTTCGAAATTGGGATTTTTTAAAAATTGATACAGAATAAGAAGGACCTTGATTCATAGGAATTAATCCAGATTCTTCTCAATGATGATTCATCGAATACGGAAAATGAGTAGCATATTAATTTAAGCAGTACCGGTCCGGACTAACACTGTTAAAAATTCTACCGAAGTATTTCATAAAATTTCATGTTTTCATCATTATTTTAACACGCGTCAGATTTTTTTTGATTTTTTTATTCCACCATCAAAATAAAGATTGATTTCTTGTCCTTTTCAGGAAAATTAAATTGTAGCATGTATCGAATAAGCTCTGTTGGCTGCAGGAAATAAGTTCTCTAGAGAAAGAAATAAATGAATTCCGAATACGTAAATCAAATAAACTCAGAGGGGAGAAATATTTCTCGAGATCCAAATAGTTGAATGTAGGTAATAAATTGGAGAAATAAAATTAAATTTGGTATAATGGAAATAAAATACACGAGACAAATTGTTCCAAATTGAAAAAAAAAGTTCCTTATTGAAAAAAATAAACCATAATTAATTAATACGTGATTAATTTGATTTGTCGATATTGTTACTTAGGAATAAATCTAAACAAATATTTTAATGTTTCTAAATTGAAATTGAAAACTGAAATATATTTACACGACATTGTTTAACAGCCTGGAATTTCGAAAACAAAAAAAAAAAAAAAGGAAATCAATTCGATCAGGTATGAAATTAAATAATATATTGTTATCTTGGAGTGATGTGCTGTCTCTGGTTGATGCGTCTTTCTGGACGGTTGATGTGATATGTTGATCTTCATAGATGTGATATTTGGTGAATGTCCTCATGATGCTTGAATTGGCGAAACGTTGAATGGTTAGTTGTTTGCCGGTATTTTTAGATGAGGCTTGTGCTTTGTAATCTTCCAATTGTTTTCTAACAATTAATTTATGTCTCTTTTTTAGTTTTTGCTCTTTTATACATATATATATATATATATATATATATATATATATATATATATATATATATGAATTGAAATATGTAGGAAAAACTATTTTTTCCATATACATGTATTAAACCGAGGAAATGAATATTTTACAGTGAAGGTAATTTTAAAGCGAGATAATGTTATCAATGATTAGCGGCTTCCTGTGACTCAATGCTTACCGCATGTTATGACTCTGAGGGAAACAACAGCGATGCTAATGGTTGATGCTATAGGATCTGAAATATGTACAACTGTAATAAAAATAAATAAAAAAATAATAATAATTTATGTGGATTAAAAAAATCAATAAATAGTGGTTTAAAACCTGAAATAGATAAGGCATATGAAATCGGTTGACTGATGTAACTACTCGTGCCGTTACTGTTTTACATGAAATTGCTAATCAGTTATCTAAGAGTGAATCCTATTTCAGATCTTAGTCCACTTGAAAAAATTTCTCAGTTTCGCAAAAAAATTCTATTAAACAAAACATTTGAATAATAACGAAATGTTAACCAGCAGAAGTCTTCCTTATTATTATTTAGTAGTTTCTAAAATACTTAAAATACTTGTTTATTTTTATTTAGAGGTTACTAAAATACTTAAAATAATTTTTAATTTCCAAGTTTTATATATTTAGTTTAAACTTGGACAGAAAGAAATGATTTTCTCAATCATGCAGTTGACAATTGTAAAAAAAATAAATAAATTTCCCTTTACAAACCCAACTCAATTGCTCAGCTCCAAGTTCGATACCTGACATCATTAAAATGATTAATAAGGCAGTTGGGTCTTGGTGCTGGCCACGTCACGACAATAGCTTAAGTTCCAGAATCAGGTGATTAGTTCGGCCGGATAATGTTATTATATTATAATTATTTAATACAATATAGTATCTATTTTTTTTTTTTACTGGAATAGTTATAATTGGATAGGGGTCAACTCGGGCTGTTCTATGAGTAGCCACGTGAATCAATGAAGTGGTAGCAGTCAGGTAGTGCTGAGCAACGAGTTTTTGCCTCTGAAATACAGAGTCTGACAGTGAAACTGGATGATTTAAAAATTAAATTATTTATTAAAGAATATTTACTAATATTAAGAACAATTTTATTTTTTCACGTATAAATATTAAGTACAAGAAAAGCCATCCATTGCCGTACATTATATAAAAAAGAACTATTTTCTGAAAACTACGCTCACTAAATATCTTCTATTGAAATAAATGCATTCATGGAATCGTATCTGGGTGGATCGGACTTCTGTTTTGGTAACCCCTTAAAAAAAAAAAAAGTCGCTATCTAGCCGTTAATTTGTGAGACACGTACTGTTAAAGAGGTGTACCTTTCACAGTTCGTTGTTTTTGCATATTTTAAATGAAAAAAATAGTTGTTTTTTTTTTTTATATCGTACCCTAAAAGGCTACTCTTTTATTTTATATTTATACATGAAAAATTAATAAAAAAATTATATGTTAGATAAATGATTTATTTTCGAAGTCAATTTGTATTTATATTTATTCAGAGTTATTTTCGGATATATTTTCCGCTAACAGTAAAGCTGAGAGATTACTTCAAACTTCTGACGGCTGATGCAGGTGTCCGTTGAAGCAGTTTTCTGTTTCACTGGAGGAAGTAAACTTTTCTTTTGGAACCAAGTTAAGTTAGGAAACTTCTCTGTGGCCACTTAAGTTGTTACAGTCACGGCGAGTACTTCAGAATCAATTATATATTTACTCGGGTCTTACTCTTGTGAGCATAAATGAGTAGCTACAGAGGACAAAACTAAGATACTGATTTTTTTAATGTATTTTTTTTTTCGAATTATACTGCAAAAAAATATCGCAAAGTGATTAAAATGTTTTATTTTTAACCTCAACTGTTCATTCAAACCTGTCATAGTAATAGTGAAAATCGGAAAATTGGATGGCAATATGAACGCTACGGCATTTCAGACATGGAGTAGGGCAGTACACCTTCCTGATATTCATTTCAGTAAGATCTCTGATCCAGCTCTTTTTTAGTCACCTCCTCGTATTGATGGCCATGTCAGCGATGCTCGTAGGTATGTTAGGTAAGTTTATTATGGAAGATGAAATAAAGGGTATGTACTAGTCGACGGTTGGTAAAGTTACTCTGTATTTAGTTTTTATATTTACTTAAAAAAGAGCTTGTTATTAGTCTTAAAATTTTGGATTGAAAATATTATAGTTTTTGTAAATTTTTGCTCAAACCTAAATTAAGAGGCGTTTAGTTTAGACTATTTGGGGGAAAACAATATATTATAGTAAATCCAGTCCTTTGTTTAAAGTCTTTAATTTCATTTTGACGCATGTCTTTCGGTCGAAGATAAGTCCGAGGGAACGTATTTAGCAACGATTTTTTTTTTCCTTACTCGGCAATAGTCATAATTTTATATAGCAGGAAATAACGAAGACGAGAAATTCCGATTATTAGCACTAACAGCCAAGCCCAGAGAAGCCTGGCTTGTTCAAAACCACAGAAAAAACATTGCGGTTTGTGGTGACCAAGAGAGCTTGAGGCATACCAACTTACATTATTCAAAAAGACCCCCTGTATAAGTACATTCATTACAGGAACGTTCAAGTCTTAATGCTCACAAAAAAAAAAATCGATAGACGGACTTTAAAACATATCATTGGATCATTCTAACAAAAATTCTTCTCTCCATAGCAGCAAATGACAAAGTCATAATTTCACAAAATCATGCAACACCAGGACGGAAAATGTTTTCGTTCTTGTAATTCAGATTTTCCCTTTTTTTCCCCACAGGCAGAGCCTAAATATCCCTTCATTTATCCCTCTCGCGCAAACATATTCAAAAGCGTTGGTAATGTATATTATATTAGTCTGCCGCTGCCCGAGCACTCGCAAAATCGCTATCAATATGGAAATAAATGCCTGTACAATCATAAATGAAGTTAAAAATACGTGAACAATTCCACACACCCTTATAAATAAAATGGAACAGGAGTTAAAATAGAAAAGCGGAAGCTCACTCGCTTGAGTCGGAGGGAGACGACAAAAGTCAGAGAAATGGTATGACGTCATGACCTATTAAAAGTCGGTCCTGTGCGCCTAGCATAAAGTCACATTGGCATATTCATGAAAAACAAAATCCTAGCTCAAATTGAAAGTAGCACTTACAAAGCAAAACTGGGATATTTAAAAAACATTAATGATATTCAATTTTTTTAAACATTTCCAATGAATGGTCAAGAGGCCATCAAGATAACTTATGTTTCCAGGGATTGGTAAAGAAAAGTGCTTAAGTATGCTACCAATATCATTTCAGTTGTAGGTTCAGTTTGGCACAAATTTTCTGTATTCCAGGATAAAATTGCCACATTATGAAATACTGATTCGTCCAAGGTCAGAGAAGTTCAAGCCTATCTTATAAAACGAACTTCACGATGACTTCCTAACCATTTTAATCATAATTTACTTTAAATGTAAATATTTTGGCCATTCGCTAATTACTAATGAAAGTTGTAATCACCAATAGTCTACACAAAAATTGGAGTCAACTCCATAGTAATTAGATAAGTCTTATGAGAATAAATAAATAAGTCACATGAGAATGATCCGGCCTTCTTTTAAAATTCTAGAACTTGCAAGTAAGTATTGTTTTTCTTGTGTTTTATTATTATTTAGTTCTGCCAAATAACGATACCAAATTTTTATTGGTATAGAACAGAGCTGCTAGTATAATTTTTTTTGGAATTTTAAACGTTACTTTAATATTTGAAATTTCGGATTTGGCTAAGGGGGAAAATATCTGGCCAACTTTCCTTACACTTTAAGATAATGATTCCTAGTCAATTTTGATTTTTTCTTAAATTAAAAAAAAATATAGCAATTCGACTGATTTCTCTAATACTAGAATATTAACTTTAGGATTGGTATAGTCGATTTCTATAGTAAATTAGAGATAACAGTTCAAAGGTTGATATAGATACTGAATATCACTGAAACCTTAAACCCCGAATCAGCCATTTCAACCGCAGCAACCCCACAGCCAAACACACACCAACGGGTACGTAGATCTCTATACGTTGTTAGAACCCTAACAGGTATGTAGGTGGGCCTTAGAGCTGGAATAACCCACCTGCGAAGTCACCTTACAAAACCGCAAACATCGTTATGAAATTTCAGGAAATCCTTGAGGAAAGATAGTATAGTGTGTTATACCTCGTTAACCATTTTACCAAAAAGGTAATAACAAACAAATAAAATGTTTAAAATTATAATATAACAAATAAGAAAGATTTGCAGTGGCTAACTACTAAATTAGGATTATAGGCTGTCAAGATTTTAGTCAGACTTTAAAAAATAGAATATTAATATAAGTTTTCATTACAAGCCAAAGTTTTGGCCCAAAGATGCTGACCATCTTCAGAGCAACAATAGGTCAAAGGGATGTATATAGAGCAATAGAAACAAAAAAAAAAAATAAGTATTTATGAAGTAAGAATTAACAGGCTGTTGTAGTTCAAGTTGTAGCTGAATATGCTACTAGTGGTCCGATTTAGAATTTTTTTTTTTTTTTGGTTTTTAGAAAATATGATCACCATTGATATAATTATATAAATAATTTAACATAAAATGTATATTATTTGTGTTATAAGAAAATAAAATTTTCTTTTCGTAGCATTAGAAAGTGCTGAAATCGCAGTTACATTTTTACTATAAATCTCTGAAAGTCTGAAGCTTCCCTGTTAAAATACCGAATATGATGCATCTTATTATTAAGAAAAACAACACCGAAAAACAAATTTTAAATAATCCAAATCTACCCTTATACACAAAAGAATGTAATAGTTTTTTTGCTCTCCTGAAAAGTAATGATATTCACATTCGTAAGTTTGCCGTAGATACGACGATGTATTAAATATCTATATGAAAAGTTTAGGAGAAGACATAAGACAAGTTCCATCAAAATCGTCAGAGCGCTTTTCGAGAATATCGTAAAGAATTATAAAAAAAATATAAAGTGGCTCTTCGGTTTAGACGATTTTAACGAAAAATTTGCTGTAACATCCCAGGTATAGGTCTGCCTTAAATATGTAATTTCAGTTTCGTACAACTTTTCGTATTTTTAGTTTTTTCAAACGTAGTTCGGTAATATGAATTTAGATTTGATTCAAGGAGACTGCTCAATTAATTTTAGAAATAAGTTTTAGTTGATTTATTTATTTCTAAAAATCAACTGTACCGAATACCATTTACAATGGTATATAGTCGAAAAAAATACAAAAAAAACATTTAAAAAGGTGTCAGCAAAAACACCTCTATGCTATTTACACGTATAAACTAATATCATTTAATAAAATATTTGCCATTTATTATTATTGATAATGAAAATACATAGGTAATAATGATGAACTGTAACTGTTAGTGTTTGATTTGAACCTGCTCAAACACCTAATGTCATCAAACTATGATCGGACTAAATTGGAACTTCGTGGAACTTGAAACTTTGTAAGTTGATAATACAAATATTTATCGTGCCTCTTGGTGCTATTGTAATTGTTGGGCGTCATTATTAACTAAAACAAGCCAAGTCCGTAGGCAACCGTTTGTGGCCAAAATAATAAATAAATTAACAAGTTAATAAATTATGAATGTTCCTAATCATAACAATAAAAAAAAAATCGGTTTGATCCAGATGTCCCTAATATGTAATTAAAATCCGAGCAATTATTCACAATTAACAACTGTTAATTACAATTAGTATTTTAAAGGTTACTGATTACAGTTTTAAGTTAAAAATTTAATACATATATTCAATTATATTTAAATTTAATGTTAAGCGAAATAAACAATATTTTGTTAAATTCAGGGTAACTTGTTTTTTTCCATCGCTTATCCGTTAAATCACTATATATTACGTTTTTATTAGATTACATAAACGTTTAATTTGTTTCTCTTCATTCCTGCTTTAACCATTGCAAATATACTAATAAAGATAATGTACAGTTGATAAAATGTTTAATCGAAGTGCATAACTTAATTATAACTGGTCTGTTCAGATCAGTTTATAAAGTAAACAAAAAAAAAGTTTGAAAATTATAATGATGGAAAACAGCAAATAAATAAACAATTACCACAGCCGTGGTTTAAAAATTGTTTTTTCCATTTAAAAAAATGAGGCCTCATTTTTGAAATCTTGAACAACATTTTGAAAAAGATTATAAATTTTCAATTAAGTTAAGGAAGCAGTTTAAAAAGTTAACAACAAGAGTTAAATTTTTAACAATTTGATATTTACTTCACACTTTAAAATTAAAAAAATCAGAAATTTAATACATGCACTTATTATTTATTATTATTATTTTCTTTTAACCTAAATTTTAGTTTTTGACAAATATTTTTCATAATCGGAAACCCTTAATTTTACGAATAATACAGCTGGAAATATAAATGTAGAGCTTAAATTTATTTCTCGAGAAAGAAAATCAAAATATTTAATAAATCAAGTAAAGAGTTAGTTATAAAAATAAATTAAATTATTTTAAAAAAACAACTATAAATTAAATGGAAAATCATGAAAAACATGGGCAGTAAAATTCAATTTTGAAATATTAATAAAATCACGAATATAAAAATTTGAAACATAAATAATTTAGACAAATGAAAACATGTATAAAACTTACCAATCTTCAAGTAGTAGCCCCGTGTCTACACTTTATCTGTAATAAAAAATAAAATTGTTTATAGCGAGAATATTATAAAGAGTAACTGAACAACAGCATAAAAAATATTTTATTATACGCTTAAATAAACATTGGTTTAGTTTTAAACAAACATTCCTTTATATAAATAAACGTTAATTGACAGAGTTTAAATAACAAAGATATAATTAAAAAGAAAAAAAATCATTTGAATATTGTATACTTTAATTCTTTAAAATGGAAAGAAGAAGTTTCAATGATTAAATATCTAAATCCCAGATTATGAAATATCAATGTTTCCGGCAAACCTAAAAATATTTGAATGAATGTAATTATGTATAATTTTAATAATTAAAAAAATAATCTCAAGTCTAGGGTTTTGCAGAATTCGTCTAATGAACAAGTTAAAAAAAATTAAATGCCTAATAAAAAATAATTAAAAGCTGACAGATTAAATTAATAGCATAACAACAAAATATAATTAATTTTAATGGAATAGCAATTTATATCAATTAATGTAACAAAAAACAAATCAAGAATTAAACTCTGTCACTCAAGAAACATTTCGCATAAATAATTTATGAGGTTTCACAAAACTTTATATCTTTAATTTAACGAAATATAAACCGCGCATTGTGAGCCAAAAAGAAAAGTTTTAATGTTTAATTAAAATTCTGAGAATTAATTCTTAATTATAATAAGCGCTTAGTTTACTTTGTTTTATATTTGCAAAAGCTGTCTGATTGTTTTAAAATATTAAAAGGTTAACAGTTCTTGGTAATTCGGATGTTTCGCTTTTATTTATATAATTTTATGTTTTCCTCAACCTCAATTTTAATTTAAAATGGCTTTTTACCTGATTAAATCTATGAATGTCCTTATCTTATAATTTATAAAAAATAATTAACAAATAACAGTTTAAATTATCTATAAGTTCGTTAGTTAACAATTTAAAATCAAACTTAAAAAAAAAAAATGATATTCCCAATTGGCTTTTAATTTTTTTTAAGTTTTATTTTCATCGCTATAAGACTAGAATTATTAAAAAAAAAAAAAGGCATAAAAATTCCTTTCTTCATAAAATGGGAACCTGACTCCTTTGATTGGTTGGAGGAAAAAGTCTGCAGATGCAGCATGATGCTGACCATATCGTCACCTTATACAAAATCAGATTTAGATTCTCCGCGAATTTTAGGGGTACAAGATTTACAATGATAAATGAGTAATAAATAAGAAGATGAGACCAAAAATAACTGAACGAACTCAAATTATAATTTTTTATAAATTTTGAGAAAAATTAAAAAAAAATCACCAATTAACATTTTTTGAATTAAATTTTAGCAAGCATTATTTTAATTTTTATGATTTCCGAAAGAGGAAAAATTTAAATTATGATAATCCAATTTCTGAACTATATTTACATACCAACGATTTCGAGAAAAACAGACTAAAACAAAAAACTTTTTGTTTCAACTTTTTTCAAAATAACGTTCTCATAAATAATAACTAATCTATAATAATTAAAAATAAGTACCACTATAATACAATCATTCTTTTCAATAAAAGTTTATAACGAATTTTACTGTATATGAATATATATATATATATATATATATATATATATATATATATATATATATATATATATATATATATATATATATATTTGAATTTAAACTACTCTTTCAAGAAAAAATCCATATTTTTCGCAAAATATCACATAGCATGTTCTTTCAGTTACCTAACTCTTCAATTGTTTAAAAACCAAACTCATAAAAAATTACAATACAACACTTGGAGGGATCAGTTAAAATTTAATTATTTCTTATTAACTATAAAAATTATCATTTAACATTGTTTTGATTAATTAAATTAAGCTGCAATTAAAATTCGAAATAATCGGATGTAACAAACAGTCGAGGAAGCACTTGTGAAAGACGGACAAACAATTTTTATATTTTTTCTTATTATTGTTATTATTATTTATTACTTTAACTAAAACGTTAAACAAAGACGTTAACATAATTCTGTGCCATGAATAAAGTAAGAATACATAATGTACATAAAAGTTTGCAATACCATCCTCAAAAAGGATCATAAATCATACCTTTTTATTATCATTTCACTCTGTGATATTAAATCCGCTGTAATTAAAAAGCTCTTTGATATTGTATTAATAATAATGTAGTAATAAAAACAGACAAGAATAGATTAAACAGTTGCTTTGATTCGATTAAAATAATGACGTGTAATTCACTGATGCAGTTGCTAAAAATAACAACTACAAAGCACTTCTGTGAATCATGCCTGCATCAGTCGATCCAAATGATTTGTTAAAAACTTTATTTTTAAACTTCGTTCCTTTGAACTTAAAAATAATTTAATTTTAAAATTTGTTGTACAGTATTCGGAACCCTAATGCTTATTAAGAAAATTATAATGGTTCTTTTATATCAACAATATAAATAGTAATATCTTTAAAAAGAATTATCTAACACATTTGTAATAAAAAAAGCTGCAAATTATTTTGCTGGGGTCTATTATTTCCAAACATATATGATTAAATAAATATATATATATATATATATATATATATATATATATATATATATGATTAAATATATATATATATATATATATATATATATATATATATATATATATATATATATATATATATATATATATATATGTGTAAATTGGATAGAATATTTTTTTTTCTTTCTCTTTTTAGGCTTTGGTTTAATGATTCCAAAACACTTAATATTAATCTTCTACCTTCATAAATGACCGAGATAAAAGCGTAAGAAATCTCTTATAGGCCGCCATTTAGAAACAAAACGGCGGAAGGTTATGTCGGGTGCCCGGGATGAACCCGGGACTTTGGTGCCAAATATTAAAAAAAAAAAAATCGGCCCATTAGTCTCGGTGAACAGCCACAGACGGAGGACGGACGGATTTTTTTTTATTCGATTTTTGGATTCTGTTTCCCAAATAATCCCAATGCTTCATTACGATAAAATACAGTAAAATTTATGTATCAATCTTTCAAGATAATTGATTACTTTTATTATTATTTTTTTTTTTTTTTATTAATCACTGAATTTTGAAAGCTGTAAGAATATACTTAAGACAGAGTTTATAAGTTAGAAGACAAGAGATCTGTGTGACCTGGCTCAAGGTGTAGAATGTTTGTCACCCAAGTCAAGAAATAGGCTCATTAGAAATGCTAATGGCGACACTTCTTCTAGTCGTTAATATTAATTAAGAACAATTTAGTTGGACAAAGTAATACTGTTTACAACGACCATTCAGATGTAAATTTGTAAGTCTTGAATAACTGTCTCTTCTTTCCGAATTATTTATTTATATTTTAGTTCTAGAGAGAGCAACCTCTTTTTTAAGGAAAGTGTAAATTTTAAGTTTGTTAAAATAATTGCCTCAACACCATGTGTTAGGATGGAGTAGTTTACTTAATTTTGACTAAATAAAAAGTTGATTATATTATTTGGTATAGTTTAGTTAGGAAATATAGTTTTCTCCTTGGGAAGATATACAATGCAAACATGCCCACAGTTAATGAATCTTCCAAAAAATAAAGGAAATGCGTATACATGATGAGGCTATGGTTCACCAGTGGAAGGCATTGTTTCGAGTCGCTGGTTGGTACCAACACGAACCTCAACGGGACCTATATAGGCTAACTTATAACTCGATTGGTATCAAATATGGTTAGCATCAGAGGCGGTGGAGGTAGGATCTTGGGGGGAGAGGAGAGGGAGAATTAAATCACCCAATCCATGAATAAGAGGAGAACTAACTCCATTAGTGAGGAGCAGTTGGCAGCCCTGATTCGATTGTCTTGGCGGGATTGTTCCTCCGGGACTACCCAACGTTGTTTTCCCATTGCTATGGACAAACAACAATAACCTCTCGCACGAGCTCAAACTTGGCAGCAGTAGTTAGGAGGAACTGCATAAACGCCTCGAGTCCATTGCGAGCGTATCCTTGGGTTGGTATGACGACCAATGGATTGTTTTATATATTTGCAGGAAAGTGGAGAGAGGGGGTTGTTTTCAGTCATAATAGGATTTGCCTAGCAATATTCATTCTGTTCTCTTTGAGAAGGTTGGATAATTATTTCGTATTTTTTGCTCAATGGATTTTTATCTTCTTTTTTTTTCCAAATTTATTTTTAATCTGGTTTTTCTCTAGTTTTTGGATTGAGAAAAATAAATAAACGATTATAACCGATCGGGGATTGATAAAATATTTGCCAAACTTTTCTGTTTGATATAATACATTTAAACCTTGAACTGAAGATGAATGTATAACATTCGAAACTAGTTTTCAATAAAACAAATTTATAGAAGTGGCAAATAATTTATCAATCCCTAATTTAGATTGATCCTTCAATACCATCATGCGGATGTCAACTGATTATAACCGACAGTGCAACAGAAAACAAAACACGAACAGAGCCGATTATCGGTTGACATCTAAACTGGTTGGGGGGGGGGGGGGGGTGGGAGGAGAGGGAGAATTAAATGACCCAATATTAAATATTAAATCACTCACGGACAAAAACTTCCAATTGGCATCGTAGTGGTTCTGATCACAACTTCATTGAACGAGTAGCTGTAGTTTAAAATAATTCATAATATATTATTAGAATTTCAAAACAAACAAAAATTTAAAAGATCAAATATGTATAGTTAGGATAAATTATTTACAAATATGTAAATAATTTTTAGCATGGTAATTTTGATTACTTTTCTACAACTCTTACTTTCGAGTACTTTCATTAACAAAGTAAAAAAAATCATCTTGCACTTCTCCTTTAAAATTTTACATTATATTCTGTCAGTCTCAATTTTCTCACTTAAACCAACATGTCCAAAGCAGGAGCATCATTTAGTTCCATGCTAAACAGTTGGAACCCATTGAATTCAACAGGGAGTTTTTTTTTCCTGGAAATTTTTTTGTTTGAAATCTGTGCAGTAAAATGAGCCCTCTGAGAGGAACTTTCAAATGGACCATCGTGGTCAGACAGATACTTCTATGAACTGTTCTTGAAATTTTATATTCTAATTTGAGTTTCGAATGTAACAATACTTTATTGTTTACTGTACGCTGAAGGCTTCGTGGAATTTTCCTACACTGGAGATCTCAACTTAATTCAAATCTAGACTTTTCAATGAAATACGTACTTTATTTTGCATCGGTTGCATATGGTATTCACTTATTTAATCTTATAAAATCTCGATTTGCTTAAAAGGAAGAAAATGAAAAAATGAATTTTAAATTATTTTAATTTTTAAGAATTAATTAGCTATAAAACAATTGTGTGTAAAAATGTATTTTTTAATTTACTTATGTTTTTCTTATTTATATTATAAATTACAATTATAATTGCTAAACAAATCAATTTAGACAATAATTATAGCCTTTTGTTGATTTTCTTCAAGTTTCTAACATTTATCGTGCATATTTTCCTTCACGTTTCACTGCATATTATTGCAGATCTGAGGACTTTTTACTGCATATTATATGGAATATTTTAACCTTTTTTGCTGCATAGAAATCCGGTCTTTAGTTATAACTTAAAAATTTGCTTTGTTAGACTACAAATAAATAGAGTGAAAAAAGGATCCTTCGAAATTAGTTCATTATTTTCTCGTGAAAAGCAGCCATGAAAGCATAACAGACAGATAAGAATTTACATATGCTATTTTATTCATAAGATTCTAACTTTACTCTGGCAGCAACTTTATAACCATTAACTTTAATTTCATTAATCACAATTCACAACTATTCCAAAAAGAAGTAATAACGACGTGGAATCAGGTACAACCTGCAGACAGAAATATGGATTTGCATAACTTGTTACGATATCCTGGAAGCCGAACTAGAGCAAATAGTAGCGGGTTCGATTTTAATTAAAGCATTTTGCCCTCTTTCCTTATTCAAGTGATGTTTCGGCCCCCTACAGGAGGAAGGGGAGGGGACGAGGGTAGGGAGGAATTAATTCCGCCTAGTCTACGAAAAATATACCTCAACGACCACCCCCAACCCTCACCACCAGACCATACATCACTGCCACACACTACCCGCGGCCAATAGGAATAATTTCTCAGATAATTAATCTGGGCTATCAGGGCGGCCTCTCATTAGATATAACATTCCAGCTACCGTCTGTTCGATAAATCACACTGGAACTCTGGACATCCCAATCTATCCCTATTCCAAAATTATCCATTTATTACCTTACATATTTTCCTTTTAATTTAAGTATTAAGCGAATCAGCAGTCATCATAAATACAGACTTCCCCCCTCCAAAAAAACAGTTTGCCTTTAAAGAGCGAAAAGTGTACAATAAGCCAATTCCCAGCTTAAAAATTTTAACTAAACAACGACAACAGTAGATTGCGAGTATCTTTCTCTTATCTACAAATAGATTCCACACTAAGCCAATGTTTCGGCCTACAGTCCGAGAGATTCCGGATGGCTGCTGGCAATAAGTGAGTGGGAGACCAACATTGCGAAATCCACAACCAGTCTTACCCTCCCCACCCCCACCCCTCGTGCCAGCAACTCAAAGTTGTCTATAGTTCTCTGTCACAACTATATTTTGCTAAGGAAGGGAGGTAATCCACCCTGCTAACGATTTTTTAGAAAAAAAACGGTATAATTAAGAAAACTAAAAATCATAAGATATCTTTCCATTCGTGGATTTCAGAAATATCTGCAAACAGGATAGCCTTCTCTTTAAATGTACATTGTTACAACATTAAAAATTTACACATAATATCATAATATAATAGCTATTCTTTCTTTATTATTTATACTAGCGGGTTGGCGAACCAGATACCTCACGTCAGGGTATAGTCATTTTGGAATACAAGGAGAGAGGGAGATTGTATGTGAGAGAAATGAAAGAGAAAAAAGTATACATATAAAATTAAAACAAGTACCAGATTCAACGACAGTAGGCGAACAAATGAGGAAATTTAAACGGTTTATTAGTACCAAGCCATCCAGCGGTGACAAAGCAAAGACGATATACTAGTGCTCCACTCGAAGAAACGATTTAATAGTTATGAAATATTTTGCAAAAATCAGAGCCATATAATTATTCAGTTATATATAAATAAAAGATTAGGACTAGAGTAAATCATGTGTTATGTCTCTAGTTACTAGACGATGATATATTAATTTGAGTATCAGTCACTAAAATATAAAAAAAACGCAGTAAATTATTACACAGGTTTATTATTTCGAAATAGTTATATATAACGAATACATTGTGTGTCCTGTCCACTCCCACAAGTTTTCTTAACACTTTAGGTTACAGTTTGGTACAAAATATGTAGCTAATATGGGTGCGATTAACATTTTTTATGTTTAGCTTTGCAGACAATTAAATTATCTTTAAAATGAGAATCTGGAATGTTCCGAGAGATATAAAATTTTCGTGTAATCAAAAAACAAAACAAAGGTCAATGGGTCTACAGAAGAGACCCATTGGAACTTTGTTTTGTTTGAGCAGAATACTTTATAAAACATGTGTACAAAGTTCAATACGCTATATATCTGCTGAGAGTGGTCCGATTTCGATGATTTTATTGCTTCGAGGGGAATTAAATCACCTTTCAAATGAAAAGACGGACAGGCGAATTTTCTTTTAATACAATTTTTGGATTCTGCCTATCTTGAAGCGTAAAACCACACATTTTGGGAGTGGGTTACTTTTATTTTTTTCTTGGTCGATTACAACGGTTCATTATTAAAAATAATAAACAAAAAAAAATATGTTATTGTTTTCTTATTTAAAGCCAAAACGTCTTAATAAAATCCTAATTTAAAAAAAAAATAATAATAATGTTGTTAAATTCTCAACAAGCAATGACCAAAAGATAATTTTGACGGAATAAATGGTGGGAAAGGTAAAAGGTTGCTAATTCTTTCCATTATCAGCCGCAGCTGATAAGAAGCGAAGCTCTCAGTATCACCGTTATCAGTTGAAAACCTCTCTCACTAGCACTGACATTATCTCTCGTTGGCTGGAATTTCCACAAGCTATGAAAAACTGGTCATTTCCCTCCTTTCTCTCTGCCAAGAAAACCCTGCTTTATCTTCTTTATAAAATACCAATTATGGAATTATATTTATAAACATTAAACCTTAAACGTTACGAATCAGTATTTAATACATTTAAAAAAAAAATTTTTTTTAAATCAAATCGAAGCCATACTGAGTAAATATTTTACTGTGTTCCACGGAAAAAAATAATGACTATAAGAGACCGTCTTAAAATAGCCCAATAAATAATTGGAAAGATCTCACAGCCTAATTCTTTTCAGTCGAAAATCTTGATATCAAGAAAAAGAAAAATCTTGATGCAACAGAGTTGGAACGGTTACAGATAAAATGTTAAACTTGTTTTTTTTGTTTAATGTTAAAGTAATATTATTGAGAGCATTATAAATATAAACATATTTCAAATAAATATAGATAATTAATAAAAATATAAACATACTTAATGAGAGAAAAAAAAAGTTAAAAAATTGTTGGCATGGCTGGTGACAGAGGTATCGAACCTTGAGGTACGCTAATCCTTTTATTCTTATTATTTTCTAAATTATTTAATAGCTCATATTCTTTTATTGTCTAATCAAAGAATATAATAGTTATATATAATTAATACTATTGCTGATTCATAAGTTTTATTTTGTTTTGATTTATAAATGCTTTGTGCAAACTGTAGCAGCTTCCACTGGGCCCGAATAAGTACTTTTGTAAAATATACAATATTTAATTATCTTAGTAATATTGAAAGGTGTGCGTATTCATGGCGCATATACCATTTGGCCAGACAATAGTTTTGATTTTTCAAAGTAAAATTGTATTTTATTTTTTAGATTGAATTAAAATAAAATGTTAAGTGTATCAAAGCCGTTTTTACTTAAAATAAGCCTGTTTTTATTTAACCGATTAATACAGTACCAACGATGGAACAGTTGCAAAGATAAAAAACAGATAATTATGGATGAAATTGATTGTGGCTGAAATTGATCCTCCATTATTAAACTCTCATAACCCTACTTCTATAAATGCTAGAAAGCAAGAATTGGTATAATTTAACAGAGAAAATATGACATCAGAGATTGAAAATTTTTTAGTTGAGTTGACCTGAAACCGCTCACAATATAATTTGCAACATGTGACTGCTTGTCACATGTCATTGCTCACATTACTTGTACTCTAAGTAATCCTACACCTGTAACTCTCTTTTAAGAAGACGAATAACCGCCAAATTTTGTGTAAGTTTGAAGGATAGACATGAAAATTGGATAAAAACTATTGTTAAAATTGCCCAAAAAATTGGTCAAAACACAAAACTTATGTTGGTGGGAATGAAAATCATATTTGAGGGGGGAGGAGAAGGGGATATATCTCCTCGATCTCTTCCACCGCGTACGCCACTAGACACCCCTGTCTGGTGTTCTTTTATTAACATTTGCGTCCAGCGAGTTCTCGTACAGTGGCTACATTTTAGTTTTAATATAAATTTAAAAAAATAAACCTGCAATTACGTTAGAATATTAATAACATCATTGATTCCCTTTCCGTTACCAATGTCGCGAGGGATATCACCTGACGTTATATTGCAGATGTATTCTTGTCTTTCCGTGTCAGCGACCAAGCACGCCGCCGCTTTAACCTTCTTCTTGTTCTCTTTTTTTTTTGTTTTCTTCTAGAAAGGAATTATTCGTGATTTAACCTTTGGTGGAGGTAAAACTCCCACGAACAAAACTCTAAAAAGACTTATTCAATTACAAAGGAGATGGTCGGATGTTCAAAGGCCTTCGTACGAGCGGGCACGCGATGGCGAAGAAACGCCCTAATCGATAAGGGAATAGACTGAAATCAAATTCTCTTACATTCTGCGAATAATATTTAATAAGTAGCGGTTAAATAGTTGATTAATAAATATTTCAAAAAAGAATCAACAATTATTTTTATGTTATTGGAAGATTGTAAATAAACCCAGACAATGCTACGCATATTCAGGAATCATCAGAACAGATAAAATCACATAAATACAAACTAGATAGAGCACATCTCACATCAGCAGCTAAAACCGACAATTAAACAGAGATAGAATATTACTCCAAGACAGTTAATTTAGACTAATTTTAAGTTGATAATATTCAATAAATACATTATTAAATAAATATGTATTTTTTTTAAATTGTTGGGTATATTTATGTCAAACCATCAGAGTGTCTAGACAGGCCACTCCGATTAATTTTTAGGAAAATATGGTATGCCCTAAAAGAGTTTGAATTTTCATCTTGAACGCAAAAGATAGCCTTCGTTTAACTAAATAGTTCTTAGTTAATTAAAATCATGGAACGCTAATTCGTTAATTATTAAGATTTATAGCCAAAAAACATTGCAAATTATTACAGTATATTATTATAAATATATTTCCTTAAAAGCCATAGACGGCGGAAGGCGGCGGACATAAACGGATGCTTAAGAACGTTAAACACCAAACGATAAAAAATAAAATAAAAACGAACGGAATTTAATCTAATTTTTTTTATTCTAAGTATCTAAAACCTAAAAAAAAAAAACATCCTAAACTTTTGAAGAAAAAACCTAAAATTTTGAGGGAGTGGTAAATTTTTTATAATTTTTTTGGTCGATTACAGAGGCTCATAATTGAAAATAAATCGATACAGGTTGATATCGATTATTCATTTTATCATTTTACAATGATGAGTCCAAAACTGTTTGGGCCCTCAGTGCTGTGATAAATATTTCAGCTATAGTTCTTTCTTGTAAATTCTGTATTATAAAACTCAATTTTTTTTTTTTTTTTTTTTTTTTAAAGATAAAATGTAAAATTACTTCTGGTAATAATAAATCATACTAGCTATCGACTTTATGGTTGTACCAAGGTTAACCCAGAATGGATTATATTACTCTTGCTCATAAACTCTTTCCGCCACAATGAGATAATTATTCTAGCTTAGATAAGATAGTCTAAAATAGAATTACATTAAGCTTTAAACAGAGTTTAGTCGAAAAAATCATATTTTTTAAAAGAGAAAAAATAATTAAAACGGCGATATATATATATATATATATATATATATATATATATATATATATATATATATATATATATATATATATATATATATATATACACATATATATAGTAATATTTACTATTAAAATTAACACTACTAACAATGTACCACGTATACTACTTTCCGCCTGTCTGATTGTCGTATTTTATGGCAATAATAATAATTTTTTGTATGAAATACATATTATAAGATAAATGAAAATTATAAAAACAATAATAAAAATATATGCAGATACAATGCTTTCGCGCCAGTAAAAGTTTTTTTTTTTCATAATATTTATTTTTATGATACAGGATAATTGTTTTAGTTATATACAAATAAGCAGTTATTGATATAACCTAGTTCAGAGGTTTAATTAAAATAAAAAACAGAATTGTTTCACAAGGTACTTCCTATACTTTAGGGCGTGGGAAATATATTTATACAGTGACACAATTCTTACAATTAAGGAGCTTTATTTTACATTAAACTTTAAACAGAATTTAGTAGACAAAGAAATATTTATATTTAAAAAAAAAAAAAAACATTATAATAAGGAGGTTTCATTTTTTTTTTTTTTTTTTTTTTTTTTTTTTTTTTTTTTTTTTTTTTTTTTTTTTTTTTTTTTTTTTTTTTTTTTTTTTTTTTTACATAATTTACTATTTACTTGGCAATATGAAGTAAACAATTTTTGATAAGCTGACAGATTGGAAATATTTACATATTATTTATAGAGCAAATGATGTAGAAAAGATATTTTAAAAACGCTGCAATTTGTAAGACAATGATTTATTATTTGCAGATACTTATGCCTATGCCTATGTATATATATAAAAAAAAAATGAATACAAATTTATGTATATATATAAAAAAAAAATGAATACAAATTTATCAAGATTGATTTTCAATTAATATTTTGTTTTCTTTAGCCTTTGGTGTAGTAAAAAACTAGCGGGTTTGTAATAGACACAGCTGACCGATATTTTTTTTTTTTTAATTTTATCAATAAATATAAAAGAGCAAAAACTCAACAAGAGACATAAATTACTTCCTACAAATACATAATTGGAAAATTCCAAAACACAAAGCCTTAAATCTCTAAAATACCGCCAACCAACTAACCAGTCAACGTTTTGCCAATTCAGACATCATCGGGACATACACCAAAAATCACATGAAGATCAAATACAGCACATCTCACATCAACCGTCCAGAAAGACGTATCAAACAGAGACGGCACATCATTCCAAAACATCCGATCATATACTGAAGGCAAAGAGAGGTGACATAACAACAGCTGAGAAGATTATATTCAAACAGCAAACACAAAAAGAAGCCTAATAATAAATAAAAATAAATAACCAGAACAATTGTCTAATAATATTTGGTGGTAAAAAGAAATTGATATCAAATTATTACAATTGTTATCTTTTACATAACTTATTAATTATTGCTTCAAATACCTTATTTATTTATTTTTTTTATTTTCAGAGTTTAATGTGACACGCAACACAAGCCTAAAAGGCAAAGGGAAAATCTTTAAACTAGAAACAGTATAGGGCTTAACAAGGTGACCATAACACCTGAAGGGGCTAATAGGCCACACTATGTTGATCAGGGCGTTTCACAGGGTGCAACGGTGCATTCAATGCCTTTGCACACACATTTTCCTCTGCATATATCTTCTCCAAAATACAGGAAAACCATGCGGGAACGACATATTATGAGGAACAACAATATAATATTATAAATTTTCAAAGTTAATCGGTAATTTATGACTTATTAAAACAAGAAAGACGCTTATTAACTCGTAATAATTATTATTTATATATATTTATTGATTATTTTTTTTCAGCCGTTGTAGACATAAGATATTTTAAATAATATTGATAAAATTATACTGCTTGATCGTAAGTGAATAGATTTGTTTGCTGTAGTATAATATTTAATTATTGTGAGACAACTTCTTACAACATTTTTAAAGTATAAAATATATTTTTGAAATTTTTACTTACTGGGATTAATTTTTTTTTTTTTTAAATCTGGTGCCGTACGCCCACCACACACAACTTTTACTTACCACCCTACTTAAGTTTCCATTAAATAATATAAAAGTATAAATTATTAACTGCAACAACCACTTAGGTTTATGCGTTTGTCGTCACCGTCCATTATCTCCTACGACTTTATATAGATAGATTTAGTTTAAATTAAACAGATATTAATTTTTCTAAAATATTTATCTTTCCATCGGCATATTAAACATCAATATTACTACTCTAATTTCCGGAAATTTCTTTTCAGCCTTAAAAATATTTCTCCTTCTTTTTCTCCTATAGTTAATTATCATATCTCGGAACTCGACATTACCATCAGCCGGTTTTCCAGAAATGGCGGATTAGATGTTTTATACGTCCATATCTCCAGCCATTTATGGAGAACAATACATGGAAGGATTAAGAGTTGTTTTGCTCTCTAGAAAAGTAGCGATTTTCTCTTTCGTAAGTTTACCATGGGAACAACAAAGGTGCAGCGTTTTTGTAATTTAATCAGAGTTTTCTTTATTCTTAATCGTTTTTACGAGATATAATAATTAAATATGATGAAATCTACGCCGAGGAAATTAGATTAAAATGATGAATAAGCATTATTCCATAGTTATTAGTAACTTTATTCAAATTTTATTTTAATCATTCATTATTTTATCAACATACTTTTCATTATTTTTATATTCTAGTATTATTTAAAATGAGCATACAAATTTTAATCATTTCAGTAATTTAGGAAAAGAATTATGGTGATTTAGGTAACATTCATCTAACTTACATATCAGGATTATACGAATAAAAATCAAATATTAAGTAGGTATCGCTTTTAGTATAGATATGAATGAAAGGTATATATGAACTCGTACACTTATTTGTATAAAATACACTCGAATTGCATAAAAAAAAAAATATATATATATATATATATATATTTATATTTTATTAAACACTATGTTCATAACTAAATATAATTTCGAAATGTTTTTAATATTTCGGACTAAAGTGGTATGACGTTTCGAAAGAAAATTAATTATTTTGCGACTAATTCCTCTAAAACCTCCCTTAATTACGAATTCATAACAATATACCATTTCATACCATTAATTTATTTTCGAAACGTTATCAAACGGGTGAATCAGTTGACAAGCTAAGTGCGTGTGTACATCGCGTTATCTGACATAGTCACGCAATGGACATCAGGCGTTGGTGCTCGCATATGTCGAAGCAATATTGAGTTGTTTGTATAAAAAATTATAATGATAATGAAAACATGTATATTAAAAAAATTAGGTAATTTTTGCGATTTATATATATATATATATATATATATATATATATATATATATATATATATATATATATATATATAGATATATATATATATATAGATATAAAAGAAATATTGCAAAATCGTCTGTTAATCATAGATGTTGTAATATAAGTAGAAACTTGAATATAGCATAATATTAAATAATATTCCGTTGTTTTGGCTTTAAGGCGCAAAACCCTAAGATCATACGCCCATATATCAGCCATTTATGAAATAGAAGAAAAATATAAAATGTTTTGTAATCATTATATCAAATCCAAAAAAAAAAAAAAAAAAAATAGAAAACCAATGCAAATATATATTTTTTATATTTCTATTTGGAAATAATAAACCAGATTATAATAAAATGCAGGGTTATTTTGTTTGAATTCATAGTCTTTTATGATATCATAGTATAATAAAGTTTTAAATATAATAAAAAATGAAGACTTTATAAAGTCGCTTAGACAAGTCATAAGTAAGTTACTTAAAATAAAATTCGAAAAAAAAAAAAGAAAATAGTCAAAAGAAAAATGTGTCTAAAAACTATTTTACTACATACTTCAATATATTAAAATAATATTAGGCTAAATAAAACAAAAAAAAAAAAAAAAAGAAAGTTAAAAAGGAAAATAGTTATATGAGAACAATTCAGCCCCTCATCCCCTCTCTTCCCCCGAAACAAAATTAGTAGAATACTTTTTCTGTTGTTTTTTTCCCGTAAGTTCTAATTTGGTAAATTGAATTAAGTTAACACAAGCCTGGTATAATTTTTTTTAAATATATAAATTATATCACTGTTGTTTGAGGCTAAAAACTTGTTGGAGAAAACTAATCTGAACGAAATTTGCTATGGAATAATCAACAACACCCATGCGCTTGACGATTATTCCAATTTTTAAAATTTTCTAATGGAGTAGTATGAGAATTAGAATTTATTCAAATAAACTACCGAGATTCATTAACTCGATTTAATAGCACCTACTTCGCTTTTTCTCATTCACTTTTTTTCCCAAGGGCCTGCTTGGTTTTTTAACTAAATAAGAGTTTTTCTGGGGTAAAGGGTTGAGCAAAACGATTTCTGAAGCCAAAAAACCCTAATTCCAAAAGTTTAAGCAAAATCCTTCCGCCGGGTTTTGAGATCCATTTTGCAGACAAAAAGAAATTGCTCGCATAAGGTAATAGGGTTTTCGAAATTTCGTCCTAAATCATCTGTCCTGAATCAAAAGCTTTCCCTGGAAAAAATAGAAAAACAAAATTTAAGTTATTTTAGTGAGGTTTTCAGTAATGATGATCATGAATGGCAACTCACTAACTAAAAGAAAAATAATTGTGGTTTTACCTGAGGTTTTTTATTTTTTAAATATTTTTTTTTTTCAATAAAACAAATTCTACATTGAAATGAAAGTTTTTTAAGGTATAAAGAAAACGAAAAGTAGTAAATACATCTAAGAACATATTTAACCATTCCCCCTGAAATCAACGAGTGACAAAGGTTAAAAAAAAAAAATTAAACCTTAACTCAATAAATCTTTAGTGATTTGATAAGATTTAATACTTACGGATTGAAATTATGTTGTATTTCGACAAATTTGCATAGAAAATAGTGGACGTTAACAGTCGTCATTTGTACTTCACAATTTCAATTTTTATAATAGATAATACTACTATTGATTTCCTCTGTTTATGAAACTTTTTAGAGTTATTTAGTAAAAATAAAAACTATAAATGTTTTATATGCAGATGTCTTTATAACCATTTTTATAAATATGTAGGAAGTACAGGGACGACATCTGATTCAACGCCCCTGAATACATCTACGTTCAAAGGTTTATAATCCTATACACCAAACAGTTTCCTGAATCTCTGGCTCCGAGTCGAAGGGAACATTTTCTAGCGAGTATTTAGCAGAAAAGGCGTTGGCGGGACCCTCTGCCCAAGGCAACGGAAATAACCAACAGTTTATTTTTTCCGAAAAGTAAGCAATTAAACGGACTAAAGTATTTTTGGAACCGGGAACCCGTTGAATAAACAATACTTTTAGTTCACGGGGTGATAAAAAGAGAGCTCAACCTCTTCCTTCTCTCCCCCACCCGATAGCCATGAATTTTAATCTTTCTCTTTTTTATTCCGTTTTCTCCTTTTTCTTCATCTTCTTCCCCTCCCCCAGTCTTGCTAAACCCTGAGCATTATCGAGCGATCTTCCCTCTGGTATAATTCCCTCGGATATGAGACCACCAATCATCCCTTAATTCTTTTCCCTCTCTTTTTTTCCATCTTAAAATTTTATTAAGTAGCAAGATACAATAATACTCTCTGGGAATTGATATAAAAAAATCTTTTATTCTTTGAATAATTTCTAAAAAAAATATATTATAATAATGATTGAAAAAGCTCGTGTCATTTATATTATTCTTCACTTACTCGATATTCATTAATACGAATTTATTACAACGATAATAATGTTAAGCGAATCCGAGAGTTCATTCCCGATATTACCCAAACTCGAAGCCTACACGCCTGCAATACTCCCACTTATGTTTCGGTCTATCCCTCCTGCGTTTATCTGTCCATTCTGTGCTAAATGAAATTCTAACTTGTATTGTTCTGGAAAGTAGAAACAGAACTAACAATAAATAATAACAAATTAGAACTAACAATAAACAAGATCTTAATATTTTGGTTAATCCCATTTTTTTTTCCAAGTTTCGTTTTTAAGTTGTATAAATCACTTTAATAATAATAATAATAATAAATATTGATACCATTAAAAAAGTTTTATAAAATAATTATCCTTCAAAAATAAATATTTAACATTCCAACATTTAAATATTTTTTCTAGATTTTGGTTTATTATTTTCAATAATGGCCCTTCGCAATCGACTAGGAAAAATCTCAAAATTTGAGTTTTTACGTTTCGAAATACTGAGAAACAACACTCAAAATGGGTCAGATTTATTCGCTTACTTTACTTCCGCCTTTAGTCCAAAACAAAAATTTTTTTTGCAATTACAAATGGCACATTCCCTGTCAAATGGTGCTTCCTTTCTAGCATTTATGGAAGCGGGGCTATCAGCCCTCTTTCCTCTCTTAAACCTCCCTGATAGGGAAAAGTGATTCAACGCCAAAAAGATATTTTCTGCATACTTTAAAAAAAAAAATATTGTTCGAATTACAACTACAATTACGCTGTCCTAGTTGAATAATATATCACCTAAAGAAAGATAAATAATGCGATTTGCATTTATTTTCAACTATATTTAATTTTTTATGCAGTTCAGCACTCTTGTATCCGGAAATAATTTTTTTACATAGATTTTTGGTTTAATAATAAGTTAGTTTTGGTATGAAGGCAGTAAAGCGGATTAAATAATTTCCTTTTTAACCTAGATTATGGTTATGGTTTAACTGATAAACATAAGAAGAAGAAACGTTAGGAATCCGAAACCATCTGCTGTGAAGCAAATCCGTGGCATGGATAAGAGACTGGAGTTGGTCGAGCAGTTTGCCAGCTGGTATAGCCTTAACTTCCACGGTCGACTGCTCACAGATCAACCGCGTCCAATCGCTGAGGATTCATTGCAACAGCGAGATAATTGTAGGTTACATCTACTCGTCCAGTATTCTCTCTGCTCAGCTATGTAAACATAAAATCTAGACAGGTTTATGCTAAAATACAGAAGATCCATGATAACCTTAACAAAGGGAATACCCCTGACAGAAAGCATAAAAAAGAGAAACGGAGATATAAGAAAAAAAAATTTCTCATGATATCCGAAACGATCTGGGACAAAAAGATGTACAAAGAAAACATAAATAAAGGCATTAGGTATACAAACAAATCAGTTATACTAATTTTTGTTATGGAATCTAGATAAGTGGCTAAGAGCAGTCCTCAAACTCGTCCTACAAGACCATGAAGTTAACAACCAGAGGACCTATCACCAGATGAATAGAAACAATAAATAAAACACGACAGGACTCCGTCAAGAAAAAATTGGGTCAGGATAATTAAAGTGGAGATTTAAAAATGTTTACAGCCAATCGAAATTGACAATAATAAAAATAGTTATATAGAAATAATAAAAATAATTGTTATCCTAGGGCTAAAATTCCCATCACAAGAATAATTATAATGAATAAACAAATTGGCGGTTTAGTTACCGCAATTATAAACATAAATATCTATAAAAAACATATTAACTGAGAAATCAAGAGGCACCGATCAATATAATCTCCGTAAAAATAAATTAATCAACTATTACTATTATTAAGAAAAAAATATTTATTACACTGACTATCGCCATGGCATGCAGTAATCTAAAAGCAGCGCAATAAAAATGTTTATTCACTGCATTCTTAGAGTGAGCTGTAATGCACAGAAGAAGAAAGAAAACTAAAAATAAATATATTTAAAAAGAAAACTTAAAAAAAATATAATTAAAAAAAAAATAAAAAACTGCTCAATACTGTTTTCCAGTATTATAGGCTAATTCTGAAAGATAGATATCAATATAAAACTGGATGAGCCACATCATATTAAATTTAACTTGAATGAATATATATGCATATATATGAATATGTATATATATATATATATATGATGAATATATATACTTACAAACAAAAGATACATGATCAAAATTAGGTCTTAAAATGTAAAATGGTAACATATTTTTGCAGAAGTACTGTAATTTTAGGAATATGAAAAAAAAATTACTATTTATTATATTTGATTATAATTGAACAAACTGATAATCATAATGCAGAAAAAAGAGAATTTTGAAATGTGTTAAATTTTCAAAAGAAAAAATAAAATAAAAAACGGTAAAATAGAAGAAAAACCCTATCATTACCTAGTGAGCTAATGATTAGTTTATAATCCAAAAACTACATTAATTTATTGTAACAGAGATTCCTTAAAATGCATAGTGAATTTTACGGTAGAAGTAAAAAATTAGCGTCATAAAAACATATCAAAAGAAGAAACAAGGCGTTTCAAAATTAGAAAAAAAATTTAAGCAACTGCACCATACGTATCAGATCGTATATCAGAAACCGAAAAAGCAACACAATTTCAGACAGAAAATGAAATTTCAGTAAAATGAAAATACATTAATAATACAAAAAAAAAAATAAAAACATTATTACATTAGGGTTTAGAAAAAAAGAATAAGAGATAAAAAATGACAAAAAAAAAAAAAAAATAAGTTCACCTGTTTCAATTATTTATTTAATCTAAATATACAGTTATGTATACACTATATATACGCGAATGTAAACATAAATTCACATACAAAATTCCTAACAAAACCAACGTTAATTTTACCAATGATTAAATTGATGATCGACTGGCTTTTAGGTAACTGGATGATAATGAAAATCCAAAATTATCAACTCCTATTTAAATCTATCCTAAAATATTGCTGAAATAAATAATTATTGCTGTAACATAATATTTATTTACTGTGCCTTTTCCATGAATGTTACAATATTAAATTTTTATTTCTAAATAAACAAAAATTAGTCTATTATATGCTGACAAAATTAAGAGCATGAGGTGGACAAAGTGTGGTATATAATACCGTTTATCTAAAGCCTTACTGCGATGAAGATATGTTGATAACAAAAAAATAATAATAGCATAAAGTTATGGGAAACACAAGAAGTAATTTTATCGAATTAAACTGCAGTTTTTCCTTGTATAAACTGTAAAAATAAAAAAATTACCGTTTTTCTTATAATTTCTTGGAAAGTTCCTATTAATTATCTTATAAAAAAATTGCAAATCGAGGAAGAATTTTCCTCTTTAATGCGGTAAAAAGTAAAAAAAAAAAGAGTAGTAAGAAGTAAAAATAATAAAAAGTAAAAAGAAATACTTAAAAAGGATTTAACCGAGAATTTTACAAGTGCACTCGGCTTAAAATATTTACATTTATATGGGAAATTTCATGCGGACTTAAAAAATATTTATTGTTTTAAAATGAATTATTTTAACTAATAATTTGTAAAATGAAGAAATTATTAATATAAACAGATAGCTTTTTTTTTTTTGTTAAATTTACTTAGGTCGATGAAATTGTAATGGGATAAATTCAAAAGGCAAGACGCAAATATTAATAATGATTTAGCGAACTCAAGATGTTCAAATCTCATTCCCCAAATCCATTCGAAACCAATTTTATCCTCTCTAATACGTCTTGGTTCAACGTTAGTATATTTTTATTAAATAGTTGATTATAAAACTCAGCAATATCACATACATATTTTGATCACAGATAAATAAATAAATTCTGTTTTATTGGTATTTATCTCAAGACCTAATTATTTATTTACCAGCAATTATAACATTCTTTTTATTTATTTAATAGTTTAGTATTTGGATTTTTTTTGTAATTTACATCCACTAAGCCCATTTAATACTCCTTTAATATGAATATACCAGACTTCACTTATTTATTAATTTGTTACTTATTACATAATTTTAGTTTGACTCCACTCTAGAGGATCATTGGCGTCTAGACATTATAATTATATTTTACATTATATTAGATTATATAATTTAAATATATTATAGATTTAAAAAAATAATCAAAACGAAACCATTTTCTAAACCATGAAACAATAAATAATTGAAATCAATTAAAGGATATTTATCCTAACAAAAATTACTCTGTCAGAAGAAAATAATGCACTTTCGAAAAAGGAAAATGCTATCCAACAGCAGAAAAAGTAAATTCTATAAATCCTCAAAATAATTGAAAATTTAATGCCTACAGTGGTTTTATTATCTCATGGCCTGATTAGCATTTAGTGGTTAATTTTTAAAAAATTTAATTCACATAAAAATCTATCTTTGTAAACCTCATTTTAAAGAAAAAAAAAGTTAAAATTGGAAAAAAAAAACACATAGTTTTACAGTGAAACGTTTTTTTTTTCTTCTTATTTTTCCTAATAGGGCCAAAAATATAAACCCAACTTTATTTAGTTATTTATTATTATTTTAAATTAAATATAAAATTTTTAAAATATAAAAAAAATTAATATAAAACATTTTTCTTCTCATTTTTCCTAATAGAGGCCAAAACATGAACCCAACTTTATTTATTTATTTATTATTATTTTAAATTAAATATAAAATTTTTAAAATATAAAAAAAATTAATATAAAACATTTTTCTTCTCATTTTTCCTAATAGAGGCCAAAACATGAACCCAACTTTATTTATTTATTTATTATTATTTTAAATTAAATATAAAATTTTTAAAATATAAAAAAAAATTAATATAAAACATTTTTCTTCTCATTTTTCCTAATAGAGGCCAAAACATGAACCCAACTTTATTTATTTATTTATTATTATTTTAAATTAAATATAAAATTTTTAAAATATAAAAAAAAATTAATATAAAACATTTTTCTTCTCATTTTTCCTAATAGAGGCCAAAACATGAACCCAACATTTTTTTTTTTTAATTTAAAATAAAATAAAAATAGTGATTCTTAATTTAAAAATAAAATAACCCTACTTTAAGAAAAAAAGAGTTTCAGTTGTTTTCCATTAGCATGTGCGATTTTGTTAAATAAGTTTGTTAAATATTTCATGAAATTAAATTGCCATGACAAACTGACTTGAAATATTTAAAAAAAATTCCTAAGCTATTTAAAAAAAAAATAATGGAAAAATGACACCATGGAATTATCACCTAATTCTTTACTTCAGAGGTGATTTTGATTTTATTACCGTATTTGCATTATTCTGGCCATATTTTCCGAGGGTAAAGTATCGTAAAAAAAGCTATAAGGGTAATAAAATATACAGCACATCAAATATAAAGATTAATCACAATCAGGAACCAGAAACAGTCCGATCCAACACTTCTTTTTGCTCTCCTATAAAACTTTGAAAATTTTATGTTGGCCTGACAAATTGTGTTAAGTGATTTATGATAATAAAATCCAGAACAATATTTTTCGATGCATACATGATTTCATATAGCTATCATACATATGAATTTCTGGCCAAAGGAAATTTATAAAGTAAAAATTGCAAAAATCATCATTAAACATCTTTAATAATAATCAAACATGCACCAGAAGTTTCGTATTGAAAAAAATAAATAAATACCTTCAACGTTTCTGCTGCGGATCGATAACTGTGGAGCCAAAACTTCAGCATACCTAAAAAATATAAATACATAATATATAATAATGAGAACAAAGAAAGGAATATAATGCAGGCATTGAATATTTTACATGAATTAAATCAAAATGTATAAGGATTAAAAAATAAGCACGCAACGTCGAAGAATCATTGATTCTTAATTATAATAAAAATTAAACTGATTTTATTTACATTAATATTTCTCATTAAAGCAGAAATTAAAGAACAAAAGTTTATTTAATTCAATCTTTGCTGGTTAGAATTAATAGAATGAAATTTTAATTGTTAACTGACGTGTTTAAATAATAATGGAAATGTATAATCGAAGATGATAAGAAACATTGTTTTTAAAATAAAAATATATAGAAAAATAAATGTTTTAATCATTATGTATTAATTTCATTTTAATTAATGACTAAAGCATAGATAGAAACGTCATGCGAATAAAGATACTACAGATTTTCATTTAATACCTGAAGACATTCAGGGAAATATAAGCTTTATATATATATATATATATATATATATATATATATATATATATATATATATATATATATATATATATATATATATATATATATATATGCATATATATACATATATAATTTTAGTTGGCAAATTCCTTTCCTATTTAAAAAAAAATAAATAGAGATAGGGGTATAGATTTATAACAATAAATATTAAATGTCACATCTGATGAAAATAACCTAAAATAGGCCGAAAAGTCGGTGTAAAGAAGTTAAAACAAGGATTGTATGTTTTTGTTTTTAACCTGGAAAATACGTTGGCATTTTGAAATAAAATTTTCGTTAAACACATATATTTTCTTTTTTTTAAATCATATTGCATATGATATTGCTTCAGGTTATATTTATTCTCGAAGCTATTCAATAATATTTTAACGTAGTCTGTTACGGCAGAAAAATTTTAAGACGCTTTTAGTTTCATTTTTATACGCTCATAGCTCCGCTTCTATAAATGCTAGAAAGCAAGAATTGGTATCATTTAAATGAGAAAATTCGCCATTAGGAATTTCAAAAAGAATTTTTGGATTTGGAATTAATACGGAAGTAAAGTAAGCAAGCAAAGCTGGCCATTTTTGAATGTTAAGTTGATGGCTTCTCGTCCACATAAACCAATGAACCTAGTTAGAGTTGATGATTTTGATCCTAGTTATTTACTTTATTACTTCAATAAAATTCATTTCAACAGCAACACGACTTTTTTCGCCATAAATAATCTCTTTGAGCTTTTTTCACGCCTTACAAATCCTGCGATTTAGTGACAGGCACAGCATTTGTCCGATATTTTTTTTTGCATTATGAACGTTAAGAACGTTGAAAAAAAAAATTAATACATTCAGAAAAAAAATGCTATAGTAATAAACACATAGCAGTTACAGATGGGTAATTAGGTTATAACCAGGAGACCAATAAGTGCTCGTGAGAAAAACTGCGTAGAAAAAAAAAGTAACAAGACCTAAGACCGTTGGAAGCTAAAATGCCCTTTTCCCTTCTTATACCGCCATCTAAAGTATCATTAACATTTTTCACAATATCCGTTTTGTTTTTTCTTTGTTATTTTTTTTCTCTACAAAACCCGCAATAACTAACCCCCTTAATGCACTTTAAGGCTTCTTACTTCTTTTTTTTTTTTTTTTTTTTTTTTTTTACACTTATACCGTTGAATGACCCTTTTCTCATTAGAACCGTGAAGTTGACTATTTAGTTCTTGCTGTGACTTTCATTCTTGATAAATTCCGATGGAAAAATGTGTAAAACATTTATAAAAATTTTCTTTTCGAACAGTCCGTTATAAAAGATCGAAATAAAATGAGAACCTTCCCTCCCTCCACCCCCCCCCCCATAGTTTGAAAACTCAAAAAGCTGGGAAATTTGTGATTTGAGAACTTACTTCAAACTGCAAAAATCGTTATACTCAAAGAATTACTAAAATTCAAAATCAGTTAAGTTATTGGGATTTCATCGACACAATCTGCTGACAGGTAACTGAAAAGTTCAAATCCAAAAGAGTTCGAAAAATTAAAATAATTCATAATATAATCGACAAAATGAAATATTTTATAATATAGATGGGAATATGGTCAAAACTGTAGGGAAATTTTATACTTGGGTTAGATCACAATAAACAACTATTTAAACAATTTAAAAAAAAAAAGGAGCCAAATTTGGTTCATGATTACAAATAAATAATTTATTTGTTTTCAATAATTAACATATCACAGATATATTTATAAGATTTGTCTTATCATGTCTAACAAAAATAAACTAAAATACGTATCCTACTAAACTAATTATTTTTTTAATAGCTGGATCACTTATATTCTAAATAAATAAATATCATATAATTAAAATTTAGCAAGAGATAACATAGACTGATGATAACATAGGGATCAATAATTTTTTAACTGTTACTATATATATATATATATATATATATATATATATATATATATATATATATTCCTAACATGGTCCCACATAACGACCATTTAATAAATATAAATATATTTCTATGAATACATACATGAACGATTATAAGAGTGAAACAAATTTGGCCAATATTAACGGGCATATTTTATATATATATATATATATATATATATATATATATATATATATATATATATATATATATATATATATATATATATATATATATATATATATATATATACACACACACACACAAGTCAGCCTGCAGGTGACCGTAAAAACTCAAACTGAAGCCAAATAAAATATTCTTTAAGTTCATCATTTATGAATTTTCTGATAGGACGAGTATTTTTGACAATATTTGACAAATTTAGGGAACAAAATAAAGATCTAACACATTTTGGAAAACAAAATTCAATCTTTGAATAACTATATCTCGATCACTACTAAACGTACTGATTAGGTTCAAGTCTCAACTTGTAATAAACTTGATCCACTTTAAAAATGAAAACCATAATCTTTTCTTTCGTACGTATACTTTGAAAAATATTGGTCAGAAAGTAAATTTAGTGCCAAAATATAGGTGTTTTTTGGCTCGTAGGCAGCTCGCACGGGCCATTCGGAGGAGCTAATTAGGTTTTTTACTATTGACTTATGTCCAAACAGCATAAACAACAAATAAGAACTACTTGATGTTTTGCAATGCCTTGCCCTGTTTTATATCTATATTGAATGGAATATGGGCGGTGAGTCAAAGTTAACAATATTTAATTAATTAATTTAAGTTTGTCTTAAATTTTGTTCCATCATAGGCTATGCTAATTAAGTATATAAATATTAGCAAGTAATTACTATTTTATTCCTACAAGTAGCCATTATCTTGGAAACAAATTACCTCTTCTCTCCAATCAAGAAGATAATACCATAATAATAAGGCTAGTGGCGTTAAGATCCTTTTACATGTTATTATGTTGGATATTTATCACTAATTACCTGTTATACTTTAATGAGAGGCTTAGTAAAATATTACAACGTTTAATTAGTCCAATAAATAGCTTCTAATATTTTAAATAAGAGATTTTCCTATAGAATTACTGATATTGTAAAAGTAACATTATAATTTTTCGAAAAGTCTAAAAAAAGAATATTTATATATTATTACATTATTTTTTAGACAAGTTCAATTCTCTGGATTTAAAATAGCTAAACGAAACGACAATAAAGAGGGGATAAAAGCAAGGTTAAAAGCGGGAAATGATAATTATTTCTCAGTTTTAAAATTACCTATTCATTCACGATGAATATCCAAAAACCTAAAAATTAAAATTTACAAGACAATTATCCTAGTTCTTTTTTATAGATAACACTCTAGATATGGCCACCTTAAGGAAGAACACCACCTTAATTATAAAAAAATAAAATAAAATGATCTAGAGTTTGGCCAGGAGACTAGTGCACTGAAGAATTCAGAGAACAATAATGGGATATAGAGAAATTCTCAAGGCAAATATAATTGAAATTATAAACATCAAGACAGTTCTAAAGGGCTTCTTAATTTGTAAGTTGTTGGTTAGATAATAAACGAACCCGTGAAAAGCGGACGGACAAACACCTGAGGCAGGCGCGTACGCAGAATTTTTTTTTTGAGGTGGAGGAAGGATTTAGTTAGAAGAAAACAAGTAATCACTTAAATATCTACGCCAAATTGGGCGTAACTTTTAGGAATGGGATTAGAAATTGGATAAAAAATTATTATTAATAATATAAAAATTAAGTTGGTGGGTATAAGAATCATATTTTTCAAAAATTTCGCAGAGAAGGGGAGATATATCTCCCTGAAATCCTCCCTGTGTATGCCACCGGCCCGAGGAGACATGGATGGGAGCAGTGTTGGAAACTAGCATTTCGCTAGAGGACAAATTTAATTTTGCCACCCCATCATTCAATCTCTCTCCTGCAATAAAGTCTACAGTTATAGAACAATATTTCGGATAATATATTTCGAAATAAATATTATCATCACATAACACTAACTCTTTTCATTTACTGAATTAAGATCAAAATAAACTAAAAACAGAAACAAATATTTTTAACTTAACCTAAAAATTCAATTTTGCTAGAAATTTGCTGGTCCTTTGCTCCCCTCCTCGACTAGTTTCGACTCTGGATAAGAAAATTGTGTTGAGTCCTAATATTAAAGATTAGCGTCTGCAGAGGGAAGGTGTTTGCTGTTTGTATTGACATTGAACTAATCTATGAGCAATAAATTAATATTAATAAATATAGACTAGATGAAAAATCATTTAAAAGGCACGGCCAATCTCTTTAATCTTTGTTCTAAAATATTCAATAATCCATGGAGTAAAAGAAACGATTGTTGGTGCAGGCATCGAAGGATCAGGTTTTCTAAACAATATTCTTCCGTCGACTTCGCGATTAAATATACCATCAGTTATGTTTTTTCTAAGGTACTAAACTACAATAATGTCATGTTTTACTGGATTAATAAAAGTTAAAAACTACTGCCCTGAAAAGTTACAGTCCAACTTCATATCTGTGACTACCGACAAGGTGAATGCACGATTTAAAACAAACGTAATCAGCAAAAAACTTCAAGTTGGTTTATACTTAGTAATGGCATTTTTTTTTCACAGATCTAAGATAATCCAATAGTTTTTTTTATATGTATTGAAACCACGAACTCCCCACATTTTAACGAGTACCAGAACATCGATAACGGGTAAACTGAAGACGAAGTATAGAGCTTCATATAAGATAATTTTGTGGTTTTAAAAATGTTGGCAACCTCGGAACTGAATTTTTTTTTGTATTCTGTGATTTTTTTCAACATTAAGGTTATTTGGTTATTTAGATCTGCCATCACTGTTGGTGTGAAAAATCTATGAGGCTAGTTTACTTAATAATTTAAATACTTTTTAAATTTATTAGATGAAAAATCAATTATTTTTTTATTTTATTTTTTATAATAATAAAGGTTTTATTTACAAATTTACAACTTCGAAGTGCTATTGCACTGCATGGCACCAGACCAAGAGGACGCCCGAAGCTCCGATGGATGGATGGTGTAAGAAAGGACTCAAGAACCCTGCTCGGAGTTCGGAATTGGAGGACGGCTGCATTTAACCGGAAGATGCTTGAGGAGGCCAGGACCCAGTAATGGGTTACCGCGCCGATGGAAGAAGAAGAAAAGAAATTTAACATATCATAAAAATCTAACATAATTTTAAGTAATAAGTGGACAAAATTTCACAAAAAAAAATCTGCACAACACACGCTTGATTATTTCATTAGTGCGACGTTTAAGAGGAGATTTTTTGTAAAGTATTAAGATTCTTTTTCAATACCTTTTTATGGAGAAGTCTTATCTTCTAAAAATCAAAATCGTCGCAAGTTCGTTACGGTCTCGATAGTCTCGTAACTGATTTCATAATTTTAAAAGTCTTATGAATTCCTACCGAATATTTAACCTTTGTGAAGTGTATTGTAGAAGACAGTTGTAAAGAAGTCTACAGGGGACAATAAAGAAGAGAGTGGAAGACTGGTGACTGATATGCCCGAGGGTAAGGAGGAGGAAATAGGGCATGAATATTATAGCGGCTACTGGAGTGCCTCTTTCACTTCCCCGTCGAGTACTAACTGTCGAGCACCTACTTCTTCTTCACACCTCCACAATATCCCCCCCGGCGGTCAGCTTTACAACCAGACTTACTTCTTTATGTATGTGTATAAACAGATAGACAGATATAATAGATTTCCATATGGGAGGATAGGAACTATTGGGCGCCAAATTCACAACGTTCATTTTATACATGTTTCTGGAGTTGACGTGCAAAAACTCGAATTCATAAATCTTTTTAAAAGCTCAATAATATCAAGCAACATGAATAGACTATAGCTAATATATGTATCCCAGTAATTATCAATAGGTACTTCACTTTATGTTGAGACCCTCGGACAGGCCCCATTTGCTGCGCATTTGTCGGACAAACTGTTCAACCTTCATTATTATTTTTCAACATCATAACTTAGTATTAATTATTCGATCATCAATATCATAACCAAGGTTTCGACTATGAAAGAAAAAAAAAGAGGAAAACAGTTCAAAGAGGGAATTTTTTTACCTTTTTATCAAATACAGTGTCTTATCTCAGCACGGGATCCAGTTTAATCTACTAGTTAGTCTCAAAAACTGTTAGATCGATGACATAGATCGATATTTCAAATTTTATTTTATTATTTCTTACATGAGTATTTTTATATACAAATACCACTCCACTATATTTTATGCAAACCTAAGGTAATTCCTTTTCTAGCCCATAAAGTATTCCCTTTTAAGCTCTTATTTTTTGTTTTGCTTGAAAGAAAATAAACCTTATTATTTACTACATCATTTTTATGTTTTCACATCAATTATATATTTTAGCCGGTTCTTTTTAGAGAGATCGCCTAAAAGCTGAGCTGTTTTGTTTTTTTCGGTATGAGTTTATTTTAATTCAGCCATTTTGGTACATAACAGACGTATTCAAATAGCAATAACATTATACAAACGAATTGGTCGCTGTCATAACTAGATAACTCAATTTGTTTTTGTAATTTTTTGTATGTTTTTCTTGGCACCGACCGATGAATGTTGCCAAATAGTTGGACAGAATTGTTATTCTTCGTTAAATAAACTCTGTTTACTCTATTTACACGACTTATGAAACAGGCCTGTTTGGACACACGGAGTTGAACTTTGGAGCTCAACTGAACCATCTTTGTCCGATCATTATTTTAAAACAAATTTCGTAAAATCTTCAATACTCCTTACTATTTTAAAAATATGTCTTATGACTTCTAATGCTGCAGATTTGGTCCGAAATAGAGACCTATGCTTCTCTCACAACACCACAGTACTCTAACACAATAGTTTTCAACTCGATTCCCAAAAATCCTTCCAGGCGTTAGAAAAGAAGATTGTCTTGAGACCTTCTAAGACAAAACTGTTACTGGAATGCAAACAATAGAGGAAACAAATTAATCAAGAGCTTGTTGAAAGAAATTATAACGCGATCCATACATCAAAATAAAAAATTACTGGTGGTACCAATAAAAAATAAAAATAAATAATCCATTATAAACTTTATTTCCATATAAACCCACAAGTTTCTAAACTTGTTTACCAATTTATTACCGATAGCATTCCGAGTTGTGTGCAAAGAAGATGGCTTTTGGGTACTTCTATCCCCCCCAACTCTTTGGAATTCCTTTACTTCTAATATCCGCCATGCTTCTCCTCTAATTTCATTCAAATCCCTCCTTTTCCAACACCTTCTTTCTCTCCAAAATGATGCTCTCTAATTGCGAAATTTCAGTTTTGGATTAACATCTGGATCAGAAGTGAATAATAGTTTTTAATATAAAAATTTCAACTTTGCTAATCAATTCATTATTTTGTAGTTTTCATTTTCTCTCTTTTTCTTTTCTTTTTTCTTGTTTTTTTTTTCTCTTTTTTTCAAATTAATTATATTTTTCGATAAAAAAAACATTTATTTTACTAAAAATATTATAAAAATTAACTTATCTCTATTTTGTAGTCTTATGGCCAGATAATGTTTCTGTTTTATTTGTTTATTCATGTTATTCTTAAGGGACATAGTCCCAGAATAAAGTTCTTTTATCTCTCTCTCTCTCTCTCTCTCTCTCTCTATATATATATATATATATATATATATATATATATATATATATATATATATATATATATATATTTAATAAACAGTTTATGTGATAATTTAATATTGATTAATATAAAGCGATTATAATAAAATTTAATATTACGAGAGGAAGTAATAGAATGATTCCAAATCGAAAAATGGGGATCTATGTTACCCGGAACAACTAAATATATATTTAATAAATGTCAAATGTCAATGCCAAATATAATTGAGCAATTGTAGAAGCTGAACAGTAGCCATAAGTTACCAATATACACCACCGACACACAGCCCCTCCTTCGGAAACGATCGGAAGACATAATCGTCTAAAATTACACCCCACTAATTTCGACAATTACAGACCGGGAGCAAAATTGCTACTGAGCTATTCGGCCAGATAAAAAACTCCATCACATATAAAACCAGCAATCTAACAATTATTTCATCACACAACTTTTTTATTTATTTATTTAGATAAAGATTTCAATTCAATTTTCAAGTACTGTGCTATTTATATGCCTGTTACGTGGTAGAAAAATGTGTGATAGGCTCATGTCGTTTCACCTCATGGTATTAAATTTTAATTTATTTAAAATGCAATGAAATTTTTGAAGAATAATATTTGTTTCGACTATTTTTTTACAATTTTTTTCTTCTTAATATTAACCTAACAGTTTAGGATAGTTACGAAGACTTACCCACATAAATTTTGATATAATTTAATATCCATAGTATTGTAACTAAAGAAGACTGAAAAAGAGCTAGAAGAGAGATCTAATTACATAACCAGCGTATTCAAACTTACTAATTCTTAATGCTACTTAACATATATAAATTCATAAATGAATGAAAAAAAAAATATAACAGAAATTTATTTAAGTTTATACTAACTAGCAAAATTCAGAGCAACTTGGCTCACTCATTGTTTTATTTATTTGTCAAATAAATATATTGAGAAATATCCTACCTGAAGTTTCCGATTTAACAACAATAGTTGAAGAGAAGAAAATGTTTAAAACCTAAAACTATCCGTGCTAAAACTTAATTTATTACTTATTTTGCAATCTTAATTTATGCGGATTTTGCAATCGCATTTTTGACATTTAAAAATTATAATGTTACAGTAAGTCATTGCTAAACATTTTTTTAACTATCTATCAAATTATTATATTTTTTAAATATCCTTAAGCCAAAAAAAAAAATATTTAAAAAGGCAATGTTGGTTTTAACTCCACTGACTGAAAATTATAAACGATCTCGAGACATTTAGGACTTAAAGAGGAATATAATATTTTTCTTCGTATTAAATTAAGTTAATAAATTAATATTAAAATTGACTTATATCAATTATTTCATTCATTATTTAATTAAACTTAAATTAAGATTAATGAATAAAGTATCTAAGTTACGAACGGAATCGTCTTAAACTAAAAAAAAAAAAAGAAAGTCTTTTCAGTATCGGCAATTAACACTAAAATTAAGAAATAATTAACACATACACCAAAAGAATAAAAATTGTTTATTATTTCTTAGTAACAGACATCGCAAAGTCAATGCGATAAATTTACTTTAAACTTTAAAAAATGTTCACAGTAATAGTGATAATTTATGAGATTTTGATTAATTTTAAAAAGTCGGGCCCAATATAGGACAGAATTAGAATTCGCATTTTTTAATGTATTTTTTTTTATAACTACAGTAAAATATCGCTAGACATTGCCCAGAAAAGAAACAAAAAAAAAACTGAAAATAAACAGTACGTTGGATCTGCTTGATCGCTAAACTTAATTTCATGTAATGAGTAGATATTGTACAGATTTTTTTATAAGAACTACAACTCAATTAAATAAAAATAAATTGCTAAAAATACTTTTTTATATAAAAAAATAAATACATAAGAATTCTTTAAAGTAATACGTAAAACTATACTTTGACTAAATAATCAATGTGTTATATAGAATTCCAGAACTAGTCAAGTCCATTTTCCAATTTTTATTTTTTTATTTTTTTCCTTACCAGTTTTTTTACTTGACTATCATGAGATGAAAGAATTTTTTCTAAAACAGTTAATTCATTTGCGAATTTAATAATTTTAGAAGTAATCCTTTCAGCTCATGACAGTCACGTAAGAAAATAAATAAATAAAAAAATGGCTGGTTTTTTAGAACCACACCTCGAGATCCCAAACGCTTTGTCAGATGAAAAAAATAAAAATAATTTTGCTTAATGAATAGTTTCATGAAAAAATGTATTTTATGTATTGAAATACAAAAAAACAAAAAAAAAAAAAACCCATTAAATTCGTTAGAAAAATAAAGGCGATTGAATTCGCTTTTTGTATAGCGCGGTCACCACGTTTAAAGCATCGAATGTGAATAATCAACGTTTCAGGAGACTAAAGAAGAGCTTTAAGTTTTACTCTTAACTTCTACATTGGTAATATATATATATTATAATAATTTTTATAATAATATAATATTTTATTTTGCAAATAATGCTTCTAGTAAATTAATAATACTAAGGAATTCAAAAAATACGATTTTTTCACATTCGTTATTAAATCTGGTAACGACGATAAGCTAACAGTAATTTTTATATCTTTTATTGATATTTTTTCCTCATAAATTTATGATATATAGTAATTTTATATATATATATATATATATATATATATATATATATATATATAAAATCGCATAAAACTTATTGTTTAAGATTGATTTTAACTGGCATAGAAGAATACCCAGAATTATATCCGCCTTAATGACAAAGGTCGGGGCGGAAAATCCCTAAAATTCTGTATTGAGCTTGTGGTCAGGTATGAAAGGATAGTTTGCAAGATAAGAAACAATCTATTAAAGTACCCGTGAAAAGAAGATTGCTTAAGAGGTTTTTGTTCATTGCGACAGGTGTGACCTTGCCCGTCATTTTTTTTTTTTTTTTTCAAGATGGGAATCCGGCAGCAGTGCATTATGACATGCATTGTGCAACGTAACAATGATAATTTAATATTAATTAAAGCAAAAAAAAATACACGTGCTAACTAACTGATTACCAATGTTTATCACGATAAAGCTAGTTTGGTTTAAAAGCTATTTGCAACCCAAAAAAACCTACGACTTCCGGCCAAATAACTCTATAAATATATTTATAAAAAAATCGAATCTAATAAAATTAATTTAACAGAGTGTAATAAACATAAAAGCGATAAGTAAAAAATTCAAACTTACCAGGAATTTCAAAGATTTAAAACTTAAAATAATCAAACTTCGTCGTTTCAAAGCTTTTGGACAAAATAATTGAATAGTTTATCTAAGAATAATAGCGCCCAGAAATCTTCATAATATATTTGAAAACGCAGCAAATTATTAAACAATGTTTTATTCTTAATTATTATTATTTAACTGTTAAATTTATTATTAATGAACAATGATTCGAAAATACTTTGATTTTTTTGTATCTTAATTAATGGATGAGATATGGACGTATGAAACGTCTGATCGGCCGCCATTTTGGAGCGATACAGCTGATGGTAACGTCGAGTTCCGAGAATCATTCTGGGTTGACTTGGACATCCAAGTGGTCTCAGAGAAAAGCCGCGGACGGTGGAAGGCCTGTTTTTTTTCCTTCTATTTTTGGATTCTACCTCTCATGAAACATAAAACTTTAAATTTTGAGGGTGGATTATAATTTTTTATCTTGTTCGATTACAAATACAAAAGGATTATTATAGAAAATAAACCTAAAAAACATATGTTAAAGATTAGATTTTCATAAAATATAGAATTTTTACGACTCGTATAGAAAATATACGATTTTTAACTTCAACGACTAAAAACTAAATATTCATCCACTGAAAATTAACGTGCATAACTCAATAATATTTGAATTTTGGTAATTATTGCTTTTATTTAAAAAAAAATGTTATCCTATGACAATAAATTTATATTATGGAGGTAAATAATATTTAATATCAGGTACCTATTTATTCGTCAGTCAGTTTCAAATTGAAAATACTTTTTTTTTTTTTTTTTTTTAATAATAATGTAGAGACAGTTACAATTAGGGTAATATTTACAAGGCTGAAACAAGTTATGAAAATTCCAAATTTAAATGTATTTTTAAAATGTATCATTGAAATTTTAAAATCACTGAATTTAATTATAAATTTAATTAATATTATTTATGATTAAGCTGTCAGAGCGTTATAAACTTCATCCTGTTTCACATTTTTAAAATAAGCTTCCTTATTACTAAATTTAATATAATAATGTTTCGTTTTATAACTGATACATTTATGCTTAGTTTTAAAAGGATTTTTCAGTTATCGTCCATCAGTTTTCCTATCCTTTCTTTTCAAATTCTTTCCAGCCAGGATTTCCTAGCTGCTCTTCTCAAAAAGTGCGTTCAGTTAAAGTCTTCCGGAGTCTTCAGCAAAAATAGTCCAGGTATATCTAGGTAATACCTATGTAAGATAGGCAGGCCCTCTGCTTTCTTATAGTTCAATCCAAATCCTCAATATCTCATATAATTCTATAAGTTTATGAACTTAGCCCTATTTTTCTTAGTCAAAAGTAACTTTATCATCAATTAACATTGTGTTTATAAATATAACTTTTCCTAGAATTATATTCCCGTATTTTCACACTTTTTTTTCGATTTTCTGAGAGAGAAATTGACGCAAACTTAAAAAAAAAAATTAGTAATAGGCAAATATAATTTAAAATTAAACAAACAAAATATTTATTAAAATGACATAATAATTACGTTCTTAAATAATAGAAAATACAATTATTTTTAAATATTTTAAATTTTAATAAAAATACTTGTGATATATAAATTATTCAAAACAGAAAATCTTAAAGTTAAGTACGTATTCAGTTGACCACTTCTAAATATTGAATCAACCAGGTTTTTAAAGCTGTTGGATAAAAAGTTGTTTTAAGAGGCATAAAAGAAAAAAAAAACCTGAGTCAGGGCGGCTTTTAATCTTGAAAAAGCAGTAAAACTATATACAGGCATAAAAACGCAAATATTTTCACAAACTAAAAGACAACGTTTAAAATTAAAGTTTTAACTATAGCATAAAGTTGGGCCATAACGATCTTATCTGTTATCAAATTTATTTTTTTCAGAGAAGAGAGGAGTACTATGGGGGGAGGGGGGGGAGGGATACAATTTTATCAAAACGGATTATTTTTTAAGACATGATTTTATAGATCTTAGAGAAGTTTGATAGATATTTTTTTTAAAGAATCGAACTAGCATTAAACATTCTTTATTTAATAAGATAAAAATTAACTATTTCCTCACCCAATTTCTAAATCCTATATAAAAAAAAAAAACCTAAACAGATCATTCTGTTATAGAAATTATTTTCTGAAGATAATTAATTTCTAGTTACTATTATTTATAAATGAGTCGCTTATTTCCAAAATGAACCCTAATTGATTTTTTCGGAAATTGAGATAAATATTGATTCGTATGTTAAAACACCCAAGGAATTAGATGGTGTTGTTATTTTTTTCCCCAAATGAGCCTAAATATTAGAAAAAGTGGTTTAAAAATACGTAAATTTCCAAAAACATACTTTATTCTGTTCCAGAATGTTCCTAGATTACAACATTATTTCATTCCAAACCGTGCCTCAAACCAAAGTAAAGTGGGACATAAATCATTATTTTCTTTCCAAAAGGGACCCTAATTTTCAAATCAATCAACAGGTTGTCTTCTCTTCTGCGTTTTTTTTTTTTCTGAAGACTGTAAATTAATTATTTCTTGTTTTAATTCGCGTAGTTTTTCTGTGGTTGATAAAGCGTTTTTCGAATTTTCTAAAATTTGTCCGTCCAGATGATTTAACCTTATCAAAATATTTCAACCGGCAATTCTTTATCACTCACTGTCGATGTTGTTTTCGTTTGGTGCTTCGTAAAGGGTTTTTTTTTTTTTATATTTTGTGAAGAAGCAAAAAAAATAAATAATTTAATGATGCCAAATGTAAGAGACGTGAGAAATGTGAAAATAACCGAAATCCTGATAATGACACAATTTTTAATAATATCACAGAAAAGCACATTTTTGCTGCTGAAATAATTTTTGACGAACTATTATAATCTCTTTACTGATATATTTTTTATTGTTCTATTATTAATACCCTTGATGTTTAGTCTAATTAAAAAAAAATACATTTTGTTTTATGTTTATCTTAATTATTTTTGAAAAATAAATTATTCAAAAGTATTTTTTAACCTTTTCATTCGACTAAAAATAGTAAATAAATTGATTTTATAGCACCTTTATAACACAGGAAATATAAAATTATTGAAGTTCAATGCCTATCATTTTTTTCGTTCCAAAACGAATCCTAATCAATTTTATTTGTTCCAAAACCGGCCTTGAAGTTTAATTTGTTCCAAAACCGGCCTTATTGAAATTTAGATACTCTTTAATTAATATTAAAATGAATTTCTGAAAATATGTGCTACAAATGAAGATTTTTTTACTTTATTTAAACAAAAAAAAAATGGTTTTGATATCACCATTGGAATAGAAAATATAGTTTTTCCTGTTTCCTGAAAATTTGTCAATGATGATTAGGGTTCATTTTGGATATAAACGACTCAAATAGCACATCCCAAATATATTACAAAATATAAGCTTGCAAACCCACAATTGATCTGGTTTAAAAACATATAATTACATACATAATCGCAATATTTTACTTTCATTAAGACGCAATAGATTACTTTCATTCACAAACTTAAGTTAAAAACAAATAAATATTTGCGTATCTTATCATAGATGAATCAAGCCCTGAAGATTTTTTTTTTTGAAGAGCACCCTCCCCCCCCCCTCCTCTCTCCCCGAAACTGTTGAAAACCAACAAAATTTTTGCATTTTTAATAATAATTTTTGATCCAATTTTCGTTCTTATTCTTAAAACTTACGCCAAATTTGGCAATTATAGACAATTAAGTGATTACCTGTCTTATAATTAAATCCCTCCCCGAAAAAAATTGTGCGTACGAGCTTATACATATCTTGTACACAGAACAATAGTGAGCCACATTACTTTAATTATTTAATAAACAGAAGATCTCAAAGTATTTATTTAAATTTCATAAAATCCTAAGGATGAAACACTGTTATAGTAAACGGAAAATTATCAAAACAGAAGATATAAATATATGTACAGTTATTAAATGTTAATAAGGATCTATGATAAATATAAATGATAATAACGATATAAATAATAATAAAATAAAAAATGTGTGTGTGTGTGTGTGTGTATACATATACATTGAGAATGTTAAGGCAAAACGACGTAACCCTCAATTTTTAAAAATTGAATTTTTGCATCATCCAACTCTTTTTCAACCATTCAACAACATTTTTTCAGTCATCCAACCCTCAGACAATCTAAAAACATCTAAAGCTATGTCCACACTGGTCGATATTCGATGCGCTTTCGTTTTCGACAACGCTACCTAACCCTCTCATACCTCGAAAATTTGAGTTATTTTTATACATTATTCCTTTATTTCATTTTTATCACTTCCTATTTCATTCGTCACATTTTTTTTTTTAAACAAATAATTCATTTGTATTCCGAAACTATCCCAAAACAAGATATTGCTTTTATTATTTTTTTTTTTTTAATTCAGATATTTCAGCCATATATAAATCATTATTAAATATAAAAAATAAAGGTTTACTTATAGAGATTTAATATATTTAGCATTACTTTCTAATTTTAATTAATCGAATTTATTAATTAATAAAATGAAAAACTATCAACAAAAAAAAAATCAGGCAAAACCTATAATTTGTATATTATCGGAAAATTTAAAAATTAATGAAAATTCTCCTATGAAAATAACACTAAGCAAATCATTATTTTTTATATTTAAAAACGGCATATATATATTGCATAAATATCTCAAGTAAACAAAAAACAATATATTGTTTTGGCATAGTTTCGGAATACAAATGAATTATTTGTTTTTTTAAAATGTGAGCAATTAAATAGGTAGTGATAATAATGAAATAATTTATAAAATAAACTCAAATTTACACGGTATGAGAAGATATGAGAAGCGATGCAGAAAACGAAAAAGTATCGAAAATCGATATGTGTGGACATAGCTTCAGGTTACGATATTTTACCTTAAAACTCACGATATGATAAATGAAATATGGGTATTTATTCATAAACACAACTATTTATTCATCGTACTTATAAGTGCATGATAATTTTTTTTTTTTTGGTTTTTAATATAAATAAATATATATTAATCAAAATGAATCCATGGGGTTGATGGATCCCACCTTTATTAAAAGTTTTTGCTGATGATGAAAGTAAATAACAGGCACCTTAACACAAGATAAATACAATTTAAAAAATGAAATCAACTATCATTGTGATTAATATAGTGACTTTTTTTTTATAATGAATAATAAAAATAACTTTCTGATTGCTGTTAAATTGAAACCTTTATTGATAGCCAAGCAGTAGAAATATCAGACCATAATAAATAATAATAGCAATTAGAATACAGATGTATAAATTCATTAATTAAAATAATATAACATAATTATTTAGAATAAAATAATAATGTTGTTAACTAATTATAATGTATATCAGATGCACATTATATAGACAAGAAGTTTTTGATAGCGGACAATCAGACCGAAACTTAACATAAATGTGTGAAATTAGTCAGGTGTCTTATTAATAACTGTTACTCTGGAAAATATCATCAAGCTTTTATCAAGTAGAGTCTAACTTATATATATATATATATATATATATATATATATATATATATATATATATATATATATATATATATATATATATATTTGATTTACCGGAATATTTTTCTTATTTTATTTCTGTTATGTTATATTTATATCATTTATCATAACGTCCATATGAAAAGAAATAACGTAGATTTTCTATTATATATCCATCATGTGTAAAAGAGATAATATAGAAATTAAAAAAAAAAATGGATTTTAACGAGAACCTCATCACATTCTATGTTCTGTTCGACAAATATGCCAATTATAGAGAGGTCATTATTCGAAAAATATCACAGTTTAGGCCTTGATAGTAAGGACTGGACAAGATACGTATTAAATAAACAAGTAGCAGCGGAAAAAAGAAAAAAACGTATAGTATAGGAAACCAAAATGAACGAAAAAATACTGAACCACTCTTTCTTTTCATTTTTTTTTTATTAGCAATGAAAAATTTCTGTTGAATTTTTCGACAAACCCAATATCTTTTTTCTGAAAACTAACTTCATAAATCAGTATTCTTCGAATATTTTTTTCGTTCAGTATTGAAAGTCTGAAATTATTAAAGAACAATTTATTTTATCTTTACCATTGTCGTCTTATTTATTTATTAGATTATTGGAGTCAACCCAAAGCAGGGGTGATGTTTGCCAATGTATAAATGTCTTTATGTATAAATGTATGCTACTGATGTTTAATATATTATTAATAACAGTTTATTGTTAAAGTAAATCAAATAAAATTGAACAAAAATAAATTTTCAAAAAAAGAAAAATGTATATATACATACATACAAATAACAGGGAAGGAAAAATAAAGTAAAGTAAAGCACAATAATGTGCATAAAATAGGAACATTAAATTGAGTCATATGTGCTAATTTGTTGTAGGTAATGAAATATTTCCAAAATGTACGGACTATCGTCATTTAATGGCGTTGTTGGATGGTATGAATCGTATTAAAAATAAAAATTATGTATCAATAAGAAATTCTGCAAATGACTACCAATCCATGTTTTTCTTAATTATCTATTTTGGCGAAGACTGCTTTATCGTGAGGAAAAAATTAAAAAAAAAAGAAAGTCAAATGATACTGCTATAGATACCAAAGGTTGACTTTTTTAATTAATCTTTAAAAAAAAATTTGTTTTGGTCGTGTAAAAAATTGTAAACCCCCTCAAAATTTGATATTTATGTTTCAAGATACGTACGAGTAGATTTCGAAAATCGAATTTAAAAAAATCCACCCGTCCGCCATCTGCAGCTTTTCTGCGAGACTATAGGTTTTTTTTTTTTAATTGGCGCCCAAATCACCAAAGGATGATCATCAGAGTTTTGCATTACTATAAGCGGTTTCGTTTAAATATGGAGGCCAATTAACGGTTTCATACGTCCATATCTCTTTATGAAGACAGGGGAAAAATATAGTGTTTTGGAATCATACCAGAGCGATGAAAAAATAAATATTCAATCTGAATTATTTTTTTTTAAATATATAATTATAAAATTATAAACCATAGTGTAAATAATATGCAGCGTTTTTTATTGGAACATATATGGTAAGTTATTTGGCCAGATTTGGTTTACTTTTTATTTGTTCATTTTTTATTATTCTGAAGGGAACTAGACCTAGAATAAAGCAAGTTTCCTATCTATCCATCTAAGTGTAAGTATATAAAGATTTAAGTAGTAATCTGGATTTATTTAGTTTTTGTCTACTTTTCAGTTTCAAATTGAAACAAAAAAAAATATAGTAAAGTAGTTTCAATAGTTTATTTAGTTTCATTTTGATAAGCGGGCACCAAGTCATCATTCGATCGAAGGCAAATCTCAGCACTTATTCCGTCTGAGGAATTCGGTTGTTGTCAATAAAAAATGGCGGTGTCTCGTCGAAGTGTAAAAATTATAGGTTGGGATTTGTACTTATTTAAAAAATAATTTTAAACACCATAATAAATAATTTCAACAGATGTCTTAACAATGCAGTCCTGCGCAGAAGCGAATGCGCAGACGAATCAATTTCTGTTCTTTTCCGAGAGAGAACTTTTTGGATCATTAGCGGAGACACGCCAAGAGAACATGACTCACGACGCTACTTCCACCTTCGTTATACCCAACAACTTTATACGTGCCACTCCTCCTTTATCTCCCACTGATATACATCTCTGTCTGATGGCATGCCACCCGTAGTGCGATAAATCGATAAAAATTACACCATTGCATGTCCGCTTGTTGCAAGGAGTAATGCGAAAATGTATAGCTAAATAAAAAGCCTCGTTGGCGGCAAGAAAAAAGTCAACTCGTAAATACTGAGCAAACATTTTTTAGAGAACTATATGGTACTACCAAGTTCAACAAGAATATAATATTGCTGAAATTTGTACCCGAGTAATTAGTAACGTTATGACGTAATCTTGAGAGCTTATTTATTTATTTTTTTAAGGCCAGTCTTATTGCTAACAGCTTTGGGTTCTTGATTGTGAAAAGCTTTGTTTTTTTTTGTTTTTTTGTGCAATAAATAAATCATGAATGGATATTATCTATGTTTATTTATTAAGAAAAATACACTCCTGGCCAATTATTCTAATGAAAAAGTTTTAATTGAATTCCCTATTCATAAAATAAAATAAAATCAGTTCTTACACCATGGAGTTTTCGCATGTCCCTCCTAAAATGGATATTCATTAATTTTTAAAAAATTATTATTTACATATTTCTAAATAATAATTTTCATTTTAATTAATTTTATTTTTGTAATTATTATATAGAAAAAAATTATATTATATTAAGATATTACGATTATGGCCTTACTATTTGGGTCACTGAAGTTATTTCTGTAAATGCTTCATTGGAAACATCAGTACGTGATTACATTTATTTTCGTATTATTTCATTAAGAAAATTAGAAAAAATTGATTCATACACTTCTCCAATACATAATTTATAACTAACTTACAAATTAATACACTGCTATTTTATTAATATCACCTCAAAAATATTCCGAATGATAGGACAAGTTACATACAGTTATGGATATATACTGGTCCCCTCCCCCACAAGGCCCGAATGCCCAAGAATTTTCGGGGAGGCGGCAGTCGAAGGGGAGGAAACCTAAGTTTAATGGGAATTGGTGTGCCAGGGAGAGGACTCATCACAATTTTTTTATTATTTATTTATTTTTATTACATATTGATTGATTTATTACATATACTTTAAGTAATAATTTATTAATGATATCTATAGTTGCAACTTTCGAAATAACCAAAGGCAATACTCGGTTGGAATATTGGTGCTTGTAGAGGCCCATGTTAAAAACTGACGGGAGATCAGATATTCCTATGGGCGTACATATGAGATGACCTGAATGCATTTCAGACATGTATATTTATATATATATTATGTATATATATATATATATATATAGATATATATATATATATATATATATATATATATTATGTTTATATATATATATATATATAAATATCAGCGAACGTTTCTGCTTAACTGTTTAGGTAAGACACCTTCCAGAAAAAAAGGCGGGATAGGCAAATGTTAAAAAAAATTTTTTTGTGTTCAAAACCAACAATAATTTTTGTGAGAAAATTATCCATCAATAAGTTTCTCAAATTCTATAATGAGGAAATTTTTTTTTTAGAAATAATAATAATTGCAGTAAATTGTTGTGTCTAAAGCTCACCTTACACGGTCAATATAATTGAACATTGTATATACACTATACGTGTCAATATTATTGTTTTAATATACCCCTTAGACGGTCTATATATTGAGGTAATGGACTCAATAATGTTGACCGCGCAAGTAGGCTTTAGACCAGGAATACCAAATCTTGTAATTAGATATATTGGCTGAATAACCAATGTTGAAATGTTGAAAAAAATCACTTATATAAAGAAATGCGATGCGATTTCAACACAAAAATTAAGATACTATTTTTTTTTTTTCATATACGAATTTATTTAATGTTCAAATCAAGAACTTCGGAACAATATTATACGGTAAAGAATTTTCTGGAACATAAATGAAAAACTTAACTGACACATATGAAGCATAATACCCAGAAGAAGTAAAGAATCCATCAAAGTCTTGTTACCTTCCTTAATATTTCGTACGCAACAAAAACTTTTCCGACATGAAAGAAATTACTCCGTGACATCCTAAATTGTTTCCTGGAAAATTGGGCTGTACGAACACGGGATTTTCGCGTTCAGAGCAGTTTATTACTTCCATGTCTTGTTGTACGCTGAAAATGTAATATTTGAACGAAATGAGTAAATATCATGATAGAAATAATAGTTCGAACTGTGGTGACGTATTATAATGTCGAGCTTCCAGGCCACTCCAGCAGAACGAAAGCTGAGCAGTTCCAGAAGGTTGTTGCTTTTCAAGGGGAAATGACTCGAGCAACTGCTGCTAGTCTCCAGCGAATAGTCCAGGCAGCACAACTCGTAAGAAACAGATGTACGATGACGGAAAAGAAGTTTTGAATTATACAAGTATAATATACAAGAAACAATTTTATTTTATAAAACAAATTGGATCTAATAATTATTAAACTGTTTATAAGAAAAACTACAATTTTTGAAGAAAAAATCAAAAAACCACATTCAAAATATTAAAAATACCAAAAATGATTCTCTTATTACATCTTAAACTGTCTATAGGAATTAACATAACCGAAAAATATTCGTTAGAGATGTTTTCAATTAAACTTTATGTCGATATTTAAACTATGCGACCCGACAAAACAATTTTCTTTCTACAGAATTCAGAACTGGAAAATTATGAGCACAAATAGCATCCATAATTATCTGAAAATACCATTTTAAAAATAACTCCTAAAAGCCAGTTCATAACTTAAACGTGAAACCTTCTCAATCAATATCTAAAACGGGCAGATTGAATTTTTCAAATTACTTTCAACAAATTATTTAATTCAACATTTTATATTTTCATGTAAATTTGTCTACGTCAATTTGAGCAGATTTAAATTTATTGTGGTTTAAAGATTGAATTCCAATGCGAATAAAAATAAATTGTTATATCCTGCTGAGGTAAATTTAACACGCTTGTCGCAACGTCATCCATATCTGAGCGACGGAGTCCCCACGGAAGAATACCTTCACCCGGATAGACGCACGGCTAAATCGATAATTAACACCATTCACATCATTCGTGTCTAAGCTCCATTTTTAAACTAAAAAAAAAAATCCCATGTTTGTCGATAGTTTCAAAGTTTTAAAGAACTATTTTTTTTTTCATACTTTAAAATAATCCTAAAATATACATATATATTTTTAAATTATTATACTAAAAGCCTGGTAAGCAAACGAAGTATAGTTGACGTACTACGTTCTTACTTGACTTAAAAAAAAAAAATCAATGAAATTTCCGCAATATATTTTCAACATTAATTAAGTTATTTTATAGTTTAATTAATTTTATGGAAACACATGGAACAATGAAATTATGATAAATATATATATATATATATATATATATATATATATATATATATATATATATATATTATAAAATAGTTTGATGTAAAAAAATGTACTTTTTTTTATTTATTTTTTAAGGAAATTCTATAATCATAAAAGATCTGTACCTATAATCCATTTACCGATCCATACTTTATTTCTTGTTATAATTTAATTTCGTATAATACTTTGTAAAAAAAAAAGAAGCGAAATTTACTGAATGAAAAAATAAAAAAGAATGATTCTTGGTTGGTTTTTATATAACCCACGTACTAAAGAAAAATAAAGTTGCAGTAAAAACACACACCTTCCTCGATTTCTATTTTTAAAGAATATCTCCCAAAGGAAAAATTTTAAAAATGGAAAAGAAAATGTATAAATTATGACAAGCGTAAGCTTTCGTAATCATTAATTCATACCAATTATAAAGTAAATTTATATAAATAATAAAATAGTTTGATATTTAAAACAAATAATTCCTTTAATAATTATTATTTTTAAAGGAAATTTAATAAAATCATACGATGCCTATATTTATGATCGATTTTCTAATGTATACTTTATATTAAAATTTTATTACGTTTTATGTTTTGTAAAACAAACAAATTTTTTCATTTTGATACCACAACTAAGTGGATAAATGTAAGAAATAATTCTAGCTTGGTTTTATGAAACCTCTGTATTGCAAAAGTTACAGAAATGTCTTTCAAAATAAAATAATCTTAAACCTTAATCAATTTTGTGTAATCAATTGTAATATAACTATTAGTTGATCAGAGTTGCTCAATACATTTTTTTTTAATACTGTACAATCTGACAATTATAAAATACTTTAAACATCCTAAAAATTATTTTATTATTATTATTTTTGTTTTTATCCGTACTTTTTCAATATGCAGACGGGACTCCAATAATACGCTTTGCACAGAGTGCACGCACAAGACTGGTTCTTCGAAAGTCGTGACCTGCTATGAGTCATCGAGACACGAGCAACGAAGCAATGATTCGACGATTCGAAGCTCTTGTTCTGTACAACTGGGCTTGGTATCGGAATTTTTCAAACCAAGCCACATATATAAAAACAAAATAAAATAAAATAAATCATAATACATCCGAAACAGAGTTAATACGTATACTATTTTTTTTTTAAGAAAAAAAATATCTACATAAATATTTAAAAACTGATAATTCAGAAAGCTGGGCAAAGTTATTGAAGATAGAAGAAAAAATCTTTAAGTCGGGGTCTATATTGATCTGGTGACGTGTGTGTGTGGTCTCTCGTAAACTCCGACCCTATTAGCTTGCCCTATCTCACTCTCTCTCTCTCTCTTGGCTATAAGAACATTACTTCACTTATGAAAAACCTCTTTGAATATATAACTAATAATAATAAAAATAAGACATAAACTTTATTGAAGAAATTATAAATTAACACAACACAATGTTACGAAGAACGTATAAATTTAGCAATTAATCAATCATGCTATAAAAAAAAAAAAAAAAAAATACATATATATATATATATATATATATATATATATATATATATACACACATATAACGAAAAACAGATTACTATTATAAAAACCATTTGGCCATATCATTCGAAAATACAACTAAAAAAATTAATTTTTAACAAATTAAATAATATTTTTTGGAGATAATATGTATACCACGAAGTTGCCTCTAACGCAAGTCGGTAACATAACTTTATTAATTAAAAAAAAACACAACAATATCAATAAATTATATATTATTATGTATATAACGAACTTACTTCATAACAAAAAAAAAAAAATCAAATATTAAGTTGATTATTCAATATAAATCTTCCCTTCTCCTCCAAAAAAAAACAACAAAAAACTTACATTAAGAAAGTAAATTACATTAACTTGAAAGAAAAAAAAAAAGGATCGACCAAAAATATGCGAAAAGCCAGAAAAAAAGTTCCTTACGATTTTTTTTCTCTTTTCATTCCTTGCTGAAATTAAATATTTTATTAAGAAAGGGATTCGTTTCTTCATTTTCTGTTAAATTAAGATACCATTCTCTCCGGCCTCATTTATCCAATAATTAATACAATCAATAAAGAACATATAAAATGCACCATAGAAAGAAAAAAACTAAATAAAGTCATACTATAACACTATTGCTCGTTTTGCAAACAAATCAAAGTCTAATTTCATATATATTTACAACAGTTTAGAAGTATGAAAAAAAAAAAAATGAATAATCATATCGAACTAAGCGAGCAAGATTAACAGATTACGAAGTAGGCTTTCCGAATAAACTCTATATTTTACAACGTACTTCCTTATTGTAGGGAATGACTGAAAGAAATACTGATCTACTTTTTATTCTTTTTTATCTCACCCCGAAAGATTTGCGGTATTAAAAGACCGCTTAACCTTTTAAGTCGGGGTGCATTAGTAAAAAAAAATTGATTTATTTTATAAATATATTTATATATAATAACCACAATGAATCGTCATATAAAAATCGATAATAGATAAAATTTTCTAATTTTATATTTAAAAGTTCAAATATTTTTTTCTTTTTTGTACTGTAAAGAACTAGTTACTTCTCAATAAAATGTCGATTTTCATTCTGGACTACAGGGAACCAATAGAAATCAGTTTTTGATACAATATTCTACAAGATAAAAAAAAAAAAAAAGAAGGAAACTATGGTTGTTATAAAAATTTATTTTTAAAAAATATAGTGATTTAAAAAAAAAAATTGAGGTCTTAATATTTTTAATATCAATAATTTTTAACATATATTTAATGTGTTAATGAAGATGTTTAAGATTATTCTTTATTTTTTATTAAAAAAATTAAATTAATTTACAATTGCATTCAATGCATTAATATCAGACGATAAGGACTTTTGTAGCTGGCCTAGTTTCTACTTACTCTCGGTTTTTTTCTATTGGAAAAATAATTTTTAAAAATAGGAAATGTAAATATCTATTGTAATTGTTTAAATAGAAATAACTTTTCTGGAAACCCGGTGGGAACTGAACTCCGTAACGACTTGAAAAGGCAACCGGAACTCGGTTAGTGAGGCATATTTCCGCTCTGGATTTTTTTTTCTCTTAAACAAAAAAATTAAAAAAAAACACCCTTTTCTAATTATAATTTATTACTATGATTGAATTTTTATTTGTTTAGTAAAAAAAAAAAATTTATTTAAATTAAAATTTTAGCAATAGTCCAATATTGGAAGCGGGCAAATAATAGAACACAAAAATTATGTGGAAAAAAAAATTAATAAATATGGACTCACCTTGATAGAAAATTTATGGTTAGATCCATATGATGAGAAAATGTAATAGTTGAGTGTGGAGAAGTGTCTTCAGATGAGTTCACTGACTAGAGACCAGGGCAAAGACTAGAGCCCGAATGCGGCTGAGTGGGAGGAGTGGGGGTAAGCGCATGCGCACGACTCTCCTACCCCCACCCCTTCGCTCAGGGCACCAGTGCTACCGCCAGGGTCTACACGAAAATCTATACCGCTTCTCTCCAAGCATTATTTCGATATCTGTAAGAGGGAAAAGAAAAAGTTAAATTAAAAAAAAATATATCCATAATTTATAGAATAGAAAAAAAAAAACAACATTAAACTGAGACACAATTTTCTCAACGAATAACAATATAGTACAGTACGAAGTTAAAGTCAGAACAATTACACATATCGTTTGAAATATTGCAGGGTTTGAAATGGATAATTATTTTTTTTCAACAAATCACTATTTTTTTATCAATAAATTATGACAAATTTATGCATAAAAATCAATCTTTGAATTTTATTGATTTCATTAAAAATAATGATCATTCTCTGAGAGATACTTTTTAATTAAAATGAATCAAATAATGATTAAATCTTGATAGAAAAAATTTCACTCAAATAATAAAAATCATATTGAATAAAAATTCCTTTTTTCCCACATATTCATAGCTATGGATGTTGTTTACCTAAATAAAAAATATGGAATATTAAATTAAGAAAAAAAAAAAAAAAATTATATATATACCTAATACTTATCACCTAGAGTAAAACACTTTTTAAAAGATAGACCAATTGGTCTGATAGATTTTGGCAAACAGACAAAGTTTCCGATTTATATATTGCTCATAAATTATTATTATAGATCGAAAAGATTTTTTATCAGAAATAATAATATCTAATATAATGATCAAGATATGATTTTTTTCAGCTGTAGGTCACAAAATAAAAATCATAAAATTATATTTAAAATTACCAGATAAAATTTTCGATCGGATTTAATTTTTTTTTTTTATTATCGACTTCAAACCCTGAAATATTTTAATACAATACGACCTCTTATTCTAATAAGAATAATTTCTGCCTATTGGACTGATCTCGAAATCCCATAGAAAGATTTTGTTTCAACTGTAAGAATAATTATTTTTGGGCCTCAGATGCTTTAAATCAGCGAAATCTTATTCATTAAAAAAACAAAAAAAATAGTAAGAGTCACGTGGAACAACACGTGAATTAAAAAGGATAAAACGCGTGTCATTTAACCAAACCGACGGAATAGCGGTAATTTATTCCAGTCAAATGCCATTAAAGAATATATATATATATATATATATATATATATATATATATATATATATATATATATATATATATATATATATATATATATATATATATATATATATATATATATTTTGTCTATTATTTTTATTAAAATAAGAATTGAAATATTTTATTAAAAATTAAGGGACAATAAATCGAATTTTGGCCGCCTAAGAATGCAGAGTAAGTGTTGAGTTTTCCGTTTTGAAGTTCTCTTGTGGTCTTAAATTTTAAATGTTATAAATTTATTTTAATATTCTTAAATATTTATGGTATAGATATTGTCGTGAGTTTAATAAATATAAACCGAATTTCCATGTTATTGAACATTTTATTTGCTCGTTTGTAACGCCTTAAACCGATATATACGATTAAAACGATACACGGTATGACAGATTAAAATCTAATCTTGCACAAAATTGCACGACTTAGATTTTTGTAGATTAAAATTGCATACTTCTACAACTTTTGGTCTAAATGAGCTGATTTCGAAGTTACAAGTCTGAAATTGAAGATTTGAACCAAATGTCTCAATAGTAAATACAAGTAATATAATATGCATATAAGCATTTATTGTATATAAGGAAGAAGTCGGTCGGGGTGTGCGGTCAAAGACTAACACACTAATGAGTATAACTTATTTATTTTGTGCCCACGTTTCGGCCTAAGTTTTAGGCCATCATACCAGTAACAGTAAAAATATGGTAATAAACAGAGATGACTAGAATGATAAAAAAAAAAGGGAAATATAAAGAAAAAGATGTCAATACATATATAGTAAAAAATGAAAAATTGAAGTAATGTGAAAAGAGTGAAGGAAAGATTATGAATTATATGAAACAATAAATATTGTGATAAATTAATTTTTGAAGGACAACTTCCTATTGATCTTTAACTTTATATTTAAAAATAATAAATTATAATATTGTTTTCGACGTTTCGAAGTACTTCTTCGTCATCAGGATCTTTGTTTTCTACAATACAGTATCAAACTATTAAACTAATAAACGTAGAAAACAAAAATCCTGATGACGAAGAAGCACTTCGAAACTTCGAAAACAATATTATACAAATATTTTTTTTAAATATAAAGTTAAAGATCAATGGGAAGTGGTCCTTCACAAATTAATTTATCATAATATATTAACTTCCGTAGCAATTAGAAATTATTTAATATGAAAACTGTTAATTAAACCGACTACTAGTATGAAGATTTGGATGCATGTAAAGTATATCGAGGCAATTATGATATTATAAGTTTTGTAAAAGATAACAATGATATTAAAAATGTTGACAAGTGACTAATGAAAATAAAAGCAATGTAAAAATTAACTGAAATTAAAATAATGCGTTATTTATACATGGTATATTAAAATAAATGAAAACTATTAATTAAAATTACTACAAGTATGAAGATTTGGATTTGAAGTATGTAAAACATATCGAGATAATTATGATATAACAAGTTATGTTAAAGATAACAATGATGTTAAAAAAGTTGGCATTATATTGTTTTTAATTTAAATTTATAATATTTTTCCTTATAAATCTATAATTAAATTTATAGATTGTTTCTCTTGTATCTAGGTTTAGGTTAATCGCAATTTATTATTGAGTTAGAATTAAGTTTTTTATCCGGTTAATACACGTTACACGTAATTTTAAAGATGAAAGGCTATTTTTTTTAATGAGTTTTGTTCTGATTCATGTATAATTTCACACATTATTTTCAATGGCGTAAAGCTTGAAATGAAAACTGCATAGTTCACTAGATAATGGGCGGTAAAAGGTCGCATATCCACATCATAGCAAATGGACGCATAGAAGACATTTTGCTGCTGCTATTATTGTATGCTGCACTGCGTTATTTATACAAGCGAATAGTCGGGTGTCCTTTAAAGACATTTTACGCAAAAGCAAAAATACAGAGATCTGATGACATTTAATCAGTAGTTACCACCCATTTGCCATGTGTTCTAAAATAGCATTCCTCATACCAAACACGAAGGAAAAGATGTTATTCCTGAACCAGAGTGAAAAAAATGCTCATTCAATCAGATAAAGTGCCAAGAGAACTTGTAATATTACCAGGGATGTTGCTATGGACAGTGGGAGAGGCGAAATGTAAAATTTCCCAGAAATTTCGACGGGATTTCACAAATAAACATTAAAAATTTTAATTTTTCCAACTATGAATTATTATTACTATGCTATGAATTATTTCAATTTTCTCAATCTTTTCGGAATTGACCTTTTCACTTGATCTGTTACGAATGTTGACACTTCGACAATTATTTTTTATTTTTTTTGTTCTTCAAACACAGCATTGTATCAATAAGATCCCAATGTATTAACCCAAAAGTTATTGGCATTGGTTTTAAATTTTAGTAATTATTTGAGTAAAATGTTTATCCTAAATTTTTGCAGTTTGAAAAAGTTTCTCAAATCACAAAAGCTTTTTAGTATGTTAAATTTACTGAGGGGAGGAGGGAGGAAGTATGACGTCTCTGATCCACATTAGTCTTATCTGGCTGATTTGAGCCTGAAGAAGACCGAGAATTATATGCTCGAAACGTTGGCTAATGGAATTTTAAAAAAATTAAAGAGCTTGTTAATTTTGTTTTGTTATATTGTATATTGACCTTGTAGATAAGAGCCATGATTAAAATCTGTTCTTAGTGACTATAATAGAATTTCCTTCACAATTATGCACACTTTATTTGTATCGGGTGAAATCCCATAAAAAATCCCAAGTAAATCATAACGCAATTTTTTTTATTTCTATAGCAGTAAAAAATAAGGATTAAATTTTGTTTGAAATATAAATAATATTAATATTTAAACATAGCAGGACTTCACTGTCCATTGCACTGAATAAACCATCATATAGATTCTACTATGAATTCAGTGACGGTAAAGTGTAAAGCGACACCAAGGGTAATCGAATGCAAACAGAATCCACCCAATGTTTCTCTCTGATCTCTGCCCAGTTATACTCTCTTTCACGTTTCTGTCAAGCGATTATTAAAACAGAAATGTCGAATATTCAAAAAGGTTCATCCTCGAACGGGGCCCGACCTTTCTGATTTCCAGTAGTTATGTAAACTCAAGTAAAACTTGTGTGCCGATCTTGTAATATTTTACTATGGAAAGTAGAGCTCAACATCTCTTCTATGTATATGCCTCTGACGATTAATCCTTATGGAACAATGGAACGGAGCGACTGGAGTGGGAAAGATATCATGGACCTCACTGACGATCAATCCACTCATCGTTTCATTTTTTACCGACAGGTGGTGATTCATGCTCACACAAAAACATATTTTAAAATATTTCAATGTATAAATTAATATAAATCTTGAGAATTCATGGAATATAAATCATGCCTCTGTAATTGCAAGAACATTAAATAATTTAATTTTTACTCCGTAAAAAAAAAAAAAAATGAAAATTTTAAGCATATATTACATTGTACATTCAATAAAAATGTTTATTTTCTTTTAATTAATATTTATATTTTTTATCATAATTAATAGTAAAAAAAAAAATAAACAAAATTGTAAGCTATTAATATTTTTGTAATATATTTTATACAATTAATATCGTAAATTTTAACTATGCTGCATATATACAACAATTATTATTAATCTAAAAACTATGTGAGAACGGTGCAGTCCATCGTTCCGAAACGTCATTTTCCACACTCAGTCGGTTGCAGCGATTAGATTTTGGAATGGCGTGATGGAGTTTAAGATAGACAGAATAAACCAGCCGCTCCGCATCACTCAAAAAAATTTACTACAGGATTTGACAACTCACGGTCATCCACGTTCCTTTTGGCTGGGAGCGGCTGGAGTGGAGTGATCTTCCATAACCCTCTTAAGACTAATTTTTAGTTTGATTGATGTGTATATATGTGTGTGCGTGCGCATATATATATATATATATATATATATATATATATATATATATATATATATATATATATATATATATATATATAAATAATACCTACATCTGCATGAAGAAAAAAGACGCTGGATTAGCATGCATTTATTTTTATTCTTAACGATTCAAAAGTAAATAAAATAATTTATATATATATATATATATATATATATATATATATATATATATATATATATATATATATATGTATATACATCTTTATTTATTGGGTTGATACGAAATTAATGCAGGTTTTTAATATTCATTGAAAATACGCCATATCTTCACTTTAACTATATATATTTAATCAAAGTAATTTCCGTCAGAATCAATGCACTTTCGCCAACGTTCAACAAGCTTTCTTATCCCAGAAGAAAAAAAATCTGGATCCCTGGATGCAATGAGCTCACGAAAAGAATTTTCAATTTCATCCTGGTTTTGAAAATGTTTCTCCCTCAAAAAGTTGTCCGGATGTCTGAAAAAGTTGAAGTCTGTAGGAGAGAGGTCAGGTGAATAAGGGGGCGTTGAAGAACTTCGTAGCAGTCGTCGCAGCGTTGGTTGTGCAACGTGTGGTCTGGCATTATCATGGAGAAGGATCGACCCCTTCCGATTAACCAATGTTGGGCAAAGATGCTGCAACTTCCGATTCATATTATCAATTTCTTGACAGTACTTGTCGGCAGTTATAGTCTCGCCCTGATTGAGAAAGCTGTAGTGGATAACACCGTCAGTACACCACCAAACTGTAACCATAACTTTTTTTGGGTGCAGGTTGGGCTTTGGGAAATGTTTTGGTTGTTCATATTTGCCCAGCCATTGTCTACAACGCCTTCTGTTGTCGTACAAGATCCATTTTTCATCGCACGTCACAATGCGATCGAGAAATGGATCATTTCTGAGATGTGTCAAAAGCATGGAACAGATTTCAAAACGGCGAATTTTTTGGTGGTCGTTTAATTGTTGAGGCACCCATTTGGTCAACTTTTTTACCTTACCAATTTCCTCCAAGTGGCGTACGACGGTGGATTGGTTCAGGCCCAGTTCTACCGCCATTTCTCGGGTGCTTTTGGTTTGGTCTTCTTCCACTATTGACCTCAGCTGGTCGTCGTCAACTGAAGAATGGCAGCCACGACCTTCCTTGTCTTCGAAGTCAAAATCTCCACTGCGAAACTTCTGAAACGAACGCTGCACCGTGCATTCGTTAATAGTCCCCTGACCCCACACTTCATTAACATTACGAGCTGTTTGCGCAGCGCTAATTTAAATTCCTAAAAATAAATTTGAAAAAAATTCCACTTCGACATTTTCAATTTAAAACCTTTAAACCCACAGATCAAAACGATTTTACTTATTAAATTCATGGTGAAAGAGAGGGTATTAGATAAGGTTTATTATGGTATATAAGGAATGAATATTAGGATTAGCTTTGTTTACAGAAATGGTATTAAGATATTGCAATGGAGGAAAACTGTATTAATTTTGCATCCGCTCACATTAAGACAAGTGTAAGGCTTAAAGATTTTTGATGGAACGAATTAATATAAATGAGATAAACCAAATCGTAGATGGGAGAGAATATTATACCCGTTATTGAAGAGTCGTGGATGAACGAGATTTCGCGGAAGGTATGTAGCCATATCGTTTATATCCTAAAACCTAAAGTCGTAACACAACTTAACGTTACATTAAATCCTTGCCAGGAAAGAGCACAAATGTTACCTTTTTGTTTAAGGTCGTTGTTCATTCGGTTCGACGTGCTCTTCTACTGCAACCAGGGCAGGAAGGGCGGATTATCCTACAGACAGGGATGTCGTTATAGAAGGATAAGGGGAGGCATCAACCCCTCCCACCCAATAATTTGAAAACCCAAAAAGTTGGAAAATTTGTGATTTGAAAACCTTCTTCAAACTTCAAATTGTGGTTAAACAGTTTACTCCAAGAGTTACTAAAATTTATAAGCAATATCATGCCCAAAAAGTTAAATTTTGACCCCTCTCCAATAAAATATAGTAGTAAACAATACAGATTACTAACCTTTTCTCTTGTGTGAACGCCGAGATTTATTATGTAGGCCTGAAATGATAGTTTTTCAAAGAAATTTGCATACTAAATATTTTAAATTATTCTATAAAATATGCTCTATAAAAAAATTAGTCAAACAACAGAATCACAAATTACAAGGAAAGTGATCTTATTCAAAGGTGACATCTGGGTGAGTAAATGGTCGTTCTCATCTATGGAATGGATTTCCTCTTAGGATATTGCCTCTCTTCGGAGAGTTAATCTCTTAAGAGAGCAGAGAGAGAGAATTTAAGAGAGAGTGGACATTAATAAAACGCTTGATTTATATCAATTTATATTGTATGGCCATCATTTTATGTCTATTCCTAACGAAGGAATGAATTATGAAATAATGCTACAGCCTCCATTAAAACAATTTTATTTACTCAAAATGTTATTAATAAGTAATTAAATATTGAGGGCTGATATGTGCCCATAATTATGGAAGTGGTCTAAGTCAAAATTTAAAAAAATGAATTTATCACTTATTTCACACGACATGATTTTAAACTAAATTTATTCAATGTAATTTTTACCATATCGTCAAAAATGAACCTTTAGATAATAGTTGTAATTACAACATTATACGGAATTCATTTAGTGTTAATTATGAAAGTGGTCTAAGTCAACAATTTAAAGAAATTATATAAACATAACTTAAACTATTATATAAACCTAAAAGAGGAAGACCAAAAATATACGAAAATATTCAATTACTTCCATTATACAACACCACTAGACCAGTAACGGAAGAAAAACATAAAGATCTTATGTGTTTACTACCGTACATCCCTTCATTTTTTCAGGAACATTTTAAAAATCTTAAAAACTCGAAATTATGATAAAAATGGATTACTTGTTAAAAATGATTAATAAATGTTTATGAATTATTTCGTCAAAGTTGTTGTTTAAAAAAAAAATCACAAGTTTTTATTACTTTAAGTCAATTATAGGACATTCAGTTAATTTTGAAAATGGTCTAAGTCAATTCAAGCTTTAAAAACAACATTTTCCTATGAAATTCACACAAAATTTCATATCTGTAATAAATTTCCATTAATCAAGACTAATAAAATTATAAATGAAATGTCGCATAATATAAAAATATTTTTTTAATTTATTCAAATGCGATTCATTAAATATCTCGAAACAAGAAATATATGACTTAGACCACTTTCATAATTATGGGCACATATATGGGTCATTCTCGAGTAAACTGGCAATTCAATGTGGATCCAGTTTGAAACGCAGTAAAAAACAACTTGAACATTAATTAAAGCAGTGACGTTAGTTGATGTAGGGGCTAGAATCCCACTTTATGTTTTTTTGATAACTTATATAGTATAAAAAATTATTAAAAATTCTTACGTATAATACATTACTGCCCAGAGCTCAAGTTGAGTATATTCAACTTCCATAAGGATCATGAACGTTTTTAAATGTTGTTTAACCGGCGATTTTTCCTTCAGCCGCACCAATATAAATTCGAAATCGTGCTTAGCATTGAAATTACAATGTTCAACAATTGAGGCAACAATTTTGTCGTGTCCGGGAATTTATCGAATAATTCAGTTGATACTCAACCAGCACTATAGGGGAATAGTTCAAAGGTAGAGCCGTGGCAGGGAAACATCAGGGTTCCTCTACAAGCCGCTCCCTATCCGCCTCAAGTTCTGACCAAGCGTCCAAGCGGTGCCGTTTAGCTGGCAAACGACCCTTACTATCAGATCATTGTGCGTGCCTTAATTCAATTTATCGTACGTAACTGTTGTTTACTTATGCTGGATGCATGTTTTTCTCACCACATCTTGAGTTTGTAATTGTCAATCATATGAATGTTTTTGTAATGAAACTTGGCCCACGCCCACGCCAATAAATAAATACACACTTTTTGTTTGCATTTAGGTGATTTTGTGACAGGTTTTTGAAACTAATTATAGTCTTTCAACATTATCAAGACACGAAAGTTTTTCAGTAAACTAATTTTAAAATGAACCTTTTTTTCAGGGTAACGTACGCTAATTTGTCATTTAAAATATATTTTTATTGTAACATAAAGTTGATAAAAATTGTTCATCGCTTGTTAACCAATAAATCAATAAATTAAAATTTTTAACACTATACCGGATAGGTGAAAAATGAAATAAATGTAATCCACTAATAAAGAAGATTATAATTTTATCAAGGGCCATAGAACCAGAAAAGTACTTCATTTTTATGGGATACAGAACTTATATTAAAAGAAACCTAAATAATAATCTATATAATCATTAATAAATCCAATAGTTAAATTGACGCAGTATAATTAACTGGTTAGTAACGTTAAGTAATGCAAGAGTTTTAATTAATGTACCAAATCGTTCTCTGTAGAATAAGCAATGACCTAAAAAACAAAAAAAAAATATTTAAAGAGTTTTTGAAAAGTTAATCTAAAAGTAATTATTTAATAAAGGAAATAAATTAATCAAATAAAAAACATTTTCCTGAATGCATATGACAAAAGGACAAAACGAATCATAAAAAAATAGTTTTGCCTACAGACTATGTAGATTAGTAAAATATAATAATTGAATATTTTAACCTGTTATTTTTATTTTCTCTCAAAGATATTTATCCCACGCGATTAATATATTTTCTAATGTACAATATTACATATAAATATAACTTAAATGAATCATTCTATTGATGAATAATTCAGGATTTTTTTTTTTTTTAAATCTGAACTCTATTGATTTAGACAATCTAAAAAGAACATGTAAGTTAAACAAATTATAACTGAGATATAAATTGTAAAAAAATCCATGTAGAATGCTAACGATTTATATAAGTAAACAGTAAATTAATTTTTTATCAAAACATTTCATGTTATATTTGTCTCACTAGGCACAAAGATAAAAAACGTTTTGCCGATAGAAAAACCTCCAGAGGAAAACAGAATATTAAATCGTATTTCATGCTACAATTAAAAGTACCAATTAACTCACACGCATAAAATACAGAACATAGCCGCCATAAAAGTTGTTAATGAAGTACGACAAAGTCCTGTCAACTTTGAACCATTTCACTACCCCACGAGTTCGAAATTATACTACTTAACCGAAAAAGGAACTTATTGCACTAATTATTAACACTATAATAAAACTTGAAATCATCACATTAAAGTTAATTGAAACAGTAGTGAAGCGTGCACCTAGTTAGTTGACTTAATACAGAAAACTTCAACAAGTTACCAGGAAAACTATTTTCCTTAATAGTCCACGGAAACTGAGGGTAATTGACAGAAATTTTTTATTACTTTTTCCACGTTGAACAGACTCTTTAATTCCGAATTTTAAGTATAATATTTATTTAAAAAAAAAAAATTATAGCCAACTTTACCAAGTCATTTTAACCGGATCATTAAATCATTCTAAAATTTGGGAGGAAGAAAACATGATTAATTAATTAAATTTGTGAATTTTAGGGTCGGTATTCTTTTATTAAGTGAATTTAAGTCAGTATTATTTTTTTTATTAATTTTGAAAAACAAAACAAAAAAAAAGAACTATAAAGGGCTTAAATTAAAACAGTTCGAATAATTTCATTATTTTCCTTTATTTTGGGTTCTTAGAGCATGATTTTTCAAGATTTGAATTTCTTACTGTTCGATTTTCGATTTTTTTTACTGAACAAAAATCCGGTCTCTACTTATAACTATATACATTATTATTTTTTAAATAATATAATTTTAATCTCGACTTAATAAAATTCATAATTCTTAATTCAATTAAAAATATTAACAAGTTAATATATAATTTATAAATTAATAAAATAATTAATAAAGAATATTCACAACCATGAACGCCATATCTCAAAAAGTATTAATCAAATAAGTCTTGCATCAGTAATCGTGATGTGGAGAAATAAAGAATAAAAGCAATAAAACTAATTAATTTATATCAAGATCGTGCTGTAAAATAATTAATAAGTCAATAAAATTGAGTGATAAACAATTAACTCATTTCCTATAAACGATTCAACATCATTAGGGCTTCCTGAACTTTGAGCTGCGACTAATCAAGGCTGTTTGTTTCAGTTCAACGAAACAGCCACACAGCGCTTTGAGAGTAGTGGGCAAAATCCAAAATATCTCATCTTTATTAACTTAAATTGAATTTAAAAATCTATCAAGAGATATCAGTGATCATGAATTGTAGTTTTTACAAATATTTGTTAAAGCCTTTGCAACTAAAAGCAAACAAAATAGTTCAAAAGAAGCATGGGTTTTGATCGTTGCTTATCAGGTAGAGATTTTAAACAGATAAATATGAAAAGTAAACAATCCGAAATACGAAATGTTTTTTTAATAATCGATCCTTCACTCAGTACGGACGAGATCTTTGAGATAATTCCATAAGCAATGGACTATTTCTTATTGAAGAATCTGGTGTGGGCAAGTACAAATTTTTGCTCGTACGAGTTATGATCTATTTTTAAAGAAATTTCTCAATAATACTCCAAAATATCCCTGCAATTTTTTGACGCTTTATCTATTATTATCAATGCATTGTACTATAGAAATCTGTGACTGACATATGCGCATTTAAGTTTGGCATTTTTTTTTTTTAGGCCATAAAAAATATTGTAATTACTAAAGAAATTGAAGGAATATTTCAAGAAAACATTATTTCCAAATTAATGGTTATTCATAAAATTGTATTTAATATTTTCAACGAAATAATCTCAATCAAATAACTACGTATATTCATTTCTTGGAGTAATTATTTAGCTATTTTAAGCATTCAAAGAAATAAAGGAATATAGTTCTGAATTAGCTATTTCTGAAATTAGTATTTCCGGAATAAATCCATTTTAAAATGACATTTAAAATCCAAGTATATTAGAAATAAAAAATATTAATAACTCTCAAAAGAGGAGCGAATGATTCTCTTTGACATTTTTATGATAATTTGTTTTTATGATAGATTAGTATTTACATTAACATAAGTAGCATCTACTTTTCTAATATTTTGTACCTAAAAATGCTAGAAATATTATTAAAAAAATAAAGGAAAAGAGAAAACACTTAATTTCATTTGCAATGTGATCTGGGTAATTGGCCCTCAGTGAGGTCTCTTGATAGAATAAAATGTATTTAAATGATCTCCCTGTTTTCAATATTATAAATTAAGAAAAAAATTATTTGATGAAATAATTACTTCATTGGTCATGAAATAAATATGTATTTTGTTAAATGATAATATAACAAATAAAATTTCAGTAAAATGATGAAATAAAAAATTTCCAAAATAATTTGTTAAGGTCATTCAATGATTTATTTTTCGAATATTATTTCAAATAAATTTAAACCAGTTCTGGTTTATATGTTTCTTTGCCTTTTAAAATTTGTATTAGGAACCAATACAATTTCTTGTTCGACATGAAACTAAGGATAACAAATCTTTTAATTATTTCAGATTAGTAATATAACTAATAACTATAATCTAGCTATAGTTGTAGACATTATTATTTTTTGTATTAACTCTATAATTTTACACTTAAATTACTAAAAATAATGAAAAATAGAACTGGATTTATACTTAGACTTGGATTTTTCAGCCTTTATGCAATTAATGATAACTTCGTTTTCCTTACCAATGGACGATTGCCTGAAGATACGTTAGAGGCAAGATACAATAAGTCAGGAAACACCGATTACATCATATCCGTAAATTCTTAAGAGTCGGTTTGAATGCTGTTGTTAACTTATGAACCGCTAATATTATCTACACGGCTTATTATGAATAGAAAATAAGTGAAATTTGATGGAGAGATGAAAAGTTACATTTCAGGAGACAGCAGTATTCTTGAAAAAAATTAACAAGGATATAGATAATAAATAAAAAAACAAATAGACAAGCAATCACCATATTATTTATTTTATTTAACATTTAAACATGTAATTTAATACAAAATTTTCAAGTTGCACAGTGATTTTCGAGTCCTGAAAGTTGGTAAATACTTTAAATTATATATTTGATCTTGGTATATTTATATATAACATTGTGAAAATTTATTTATTTTAACGTTAATTGTTTTAATAAAATAACTAATCGTTAAATAGTTGGCCTTGGTAGTTTATTAAAAATATCTGATGTGGACAACACATGACTTGCTTGTACGCCTATTAAACTATAAATCGGTGGCTCAAAAAGTGATCCTGAATTTGGTTACAAGTTTCCAAAGACTGCAGTATCTCAAAAACGACACTCGGCGTCGCGTCATCCATCTATTGACACAAACACACACAAATGGGAAGGAAAACCAGGATTTTACACTCAATTTTAACACTTAAAACAAGTAATAAAAATGTTTAATTGGATTGGAAACCAAATTGCGTTTGTAACCTTTATTACCGAAACATATGATTTATGTATTTAATTTAAATATAATTTTTGATGTAAGCTTATTATGGACCTTCAATTAAAGTACCGTTTTCGGCTCACCAATTTTAACCAAAATATAGTAACCACATTCACATCAATATAAAAGTCCTATTTACTCAATTTGAGATGTTTTACATTATATTTTAATATAATTTTTGATGAAAGTCTAATATGACCTTCAAGTAAAGTACCGCTTCCGGTTTTTCAATTTAGACCAAAATCTAGTACGTTATTTAAATCAATATATAACTTATCAATACTACATTTCAGAAGTTTTGCATAGTATTTTAATATAATTTTTTATGAAAATCAATTATGACCTTCAAGTAAAGTACCACTTCCGGCGATTAAGCAGTTACCAAAAAGGGAGGTTCACAACTAGATTTTACAACAATCCTAAATACAAAATTTCAACTTTCTACGGTTAACCGTTTTGAGTTATGCGAGATACGTACGAACGTACGTACAGACGCCACGACGAAACTAGTCAAAATGAATTCAGGGTTGGTCAAAATGGATACTTCCGTTGAAATCTGAAAATCGAAAATTTTCGCGATTACAATACTTCCTTTACTTCGTACAAGAAAGTAAAAAAAATACACAAAAAACAACTGAAATCCCGTAGTGTAAATTATTCATATAATTTATGCTCCTAAAATTTCAAAATATTCAACTAAAGACTGTATTTCTCGAATTTTTGGCTTATATTTGCCAGTAATTTCCGACCCCTATTATATGGCATATTCGTAATAAGGATGGCATTTCCTATAATAATCCTCAATGAATAGATTTTTATTCATCACACCCCCTTTAATCGGACCGGCTTAGCATCAAACGATCTTTTTTCCGGATTGAAACTGTACAGCTTAAGGTCGAATTCGAAAAATAAATAAATACCCGAGAATAGATCATGAAAACTCTAAGCAATGAGTTTCAAACGATTTTGAAATTTTCGATCGACCATTTTGGATCCGCCATTTCGAATTTTTCAAACGAGACATCAGTTTTGCAACCAGAGACCTCAGAAATTCTCCAGCAGTAGTTTAAAGAGAATCGATTAATCAGAAAATTAATACCATCATTTGAATCCATAATAGAAATCTGAAACGTATTTAAATGTTGGATCTAATTTAATTTAGAGTGTAAGATTTATAGAATTATAGGTACGCAAACATAGTCACAGCACCTTCGTGTAACAAACCAAGACACCTAATGGTACTATTGAACCTTATAAGGTATCGAGGAAGTTTAAAAGATACTATTGTACCTTTTATGGCGGTAATGAATGCACTTAAGTGCTCGAGGTACTGTTGTGCAAGAAAGAAAGAGGATTTCAGACGTTCTTCTCGGAAGTTGTAAGCCTTTGTTACACACACATCCAATCCGTTTAGGTGTAGACGAGGAATTTTTATATCCTAGTGAAGTCAGCAACCAGATAATTGGAAATAGTTTTAGTATTTTTATTATATTCTACGGTTTTATAGTTTGGTTGGCATGTGATGAACGAACATAATGACCAAAGATGAAATAAATAATAAGTTTTGAGAACCATGAACCATAAAAAATATAAATTCTCGTAATGCAGGTTAACTTGTCTGATCATTATTGGTTAATTATATTCAATAATTGATCTTTGCAATCGACCAAGAAAGAAAAGAAATTTAACCCCTCAAAATTTGAAATGCGTTTCAAGATGTAAGGTAAAATCCAAAAATCAAATTAAAAAAAAATAAAATAAATCGTCCGTCGACCGTCTGCAGCTTTTTTAGCTAAATTTGTCACAGAGTCACAGGTCACCAGGATGATCCTCGGAAGTTGAAATTACCATCTGCCGTTTTGTCCCGGAATGGCGACCGATTAGAAGGTATTGCGATCGCAAAAAATAACCAAGTCTCACAAAATAGTCTGTGTGTATGTGACCAGCGTAGCTAGAAAAAACAGAAGTTGAACGAAATGGAAATTAGTTATTTGAGATAGGTATATGCCTGGGATATTACAGCAACTTTTTCGTCATTAACGACTAATTGGAGGTGGAACTTTATATCATCGAATTTACACTTTTTACAATTTTCTCGAAAACGGTTCTAACGATTTTGATGAAATTTGTCATAAGTCTTCTCCTTAAGCCCTTTAACTTTTCAAAAATATAGTTCATCCCCGAGAGAAAAAACTTATGAAAAAATTGTATTTGCTTGTTACTCAAAAATTATGCATTTATGGTAAATCGCGTATGAATAAACATATGAGAGGAAATAGGTTTATTATATATATATATAAAAAAAAAAAAAAAAAAAAAAAAAAAAAAAAAAAAAAAAGCGTATCTTTATAAGGACTAGAAGGCTAGACCGTAGATGAAAAACCGATTTTTTCCGAAAGCAGATGGGTGCCACTGAACCTCTTCCTGCCACGCCTACTAATGCAGATATATAAAAGTCGAAATTATTAACATAATAATTTCTACTTTTATATTATGAAAATTTTAAAATTTATTTTCATCTTGACAAACCAAAAATTTATAATGCACAGAATTGTCGAACTGAAATTGTTTAGACTTATTAGGTTTATTTTATTTTACTGTTGTGAGAAATGGCGTGAAGAAGTAGAAGAAGAAACTGAGGATATTTCAATAAGATTATTTTAAATAATGGATTATAATTAAAATGGTAAGTAAAAGTTGTGTAATGCGCGCACAGCACCAGATTTTTAAATAAAAATATCAGGAAAATATTTTCAAAATTACTAAAAAAAATTTGGAATGAAACTAATTTTATAACAAAAATGTTTATTAAAATTTATATTTTTGCAAATTTTGACTAGATAACAAAGAAAATAAATTATTTAAAAAAAAATCAGTCGTGATTGTTAATTTCATGTAGGTAAAATTCACGGACTTGCGTTTTCCTAATCTAATAAAACAAAGTAATTTGGATCCTTTTTGCAGGAGAGGGCATTACGTTGTTATGACATGAACCCCATATATTTCTATCATGCAAAACATGCTTAGCGCAGGGAATAAGTTTCAATAAGCTTCCTCATTGTTTCTGTCATCCCCGTATCCCTAATCCCGGTATTGTTCGACGAAGGAGGAAGGGACACATAGAGACTCCATATTATCTATGCCTGTCACGGAAGTTGTGCGCGTTCTGACAGCGTATCGTTGTATTAGTACTACATGTTCAGACCACACAGTCAACTTGTAGCGAGCTTTAAATATCGTATAGCGTGGTTATTTAAATGTATATAATTATTAATTGTTAATTAAATTATTAATTTAAGTTATTAATTTGGTTAATTAAATGTATATAATTAGTTTCAGTTGAGTTTAGGTACATAAATAATCCAATAGGTGTACAATGAAAACATATTTTAAAAATCTGGTGCGGTGCGCGTATCACAACTTTTCCTTATCACCCTATTATAATAATAATCTCCTTAACATAATTTTAAAGAGTTCAGATAAACACTACTTGAAATAAATTCACCATTATGCACTTCTTCAAATCTTCTCTCACAAAAGTACAATAAAATTGATTTAATACGAAAATTTCGTACACTATATATTTTTCGTTTGTCAAGCTGAAAATATATTTTAAAAATATCGGTTTAGTTTCCATGGAAATTCCACTTAGTTTCCATTGGGACATTTTGCTTCCATTAAATAATATAAAAGTAGAGATTATTAAGTTAATTTCGACTTTAGGATTATTATATTATTACAGAGCGTATAGTTGACCACAAGTTTGCGGCTTGGTGGGAGGAGATTCGGCCGCATCTGCCTCCTTTCGGACACGCTGGCTTTTTGTCTGGGATCTTACAGTAATTATAAGATACGCTGTATCATTGCCAATACCGGTCCGATTTTCATGATTTCTGTTTCGGTGTTTTAAAGAATTTAATTTCCTTAGATATGATTTCATACATAATTTGCCAAAAAATGTATACTTTTTGAGTCAAGGGCATATAAAACTTTTTTTTTTAGCTATTTACTTTTTCTCTGCCATTTTCTCGGCTATGTACTAAACATTTGAAACCTTAAAGGGCTTTAAGGAGAAGACGTTAAGAAACTTTCATCAAAATCGTTGGAGCCGTTTACAAGAAAATTGTAAAAAAAAGTTTAAAATCGATTCTAAAAAATTGGCACTTCCGCTTAGTAGATTTTGAAGAAAAAGTTGTATCACAGGCATATACCTACGAAAAAAACAAACAATTTCAGTTTCGTACAACTTTTCGTTTTTGAGCTAGGTTCTTCACATACACGCACTCAGACCATTTTACGAGAATTGGTTATCTGGACTCGGGGAACCTTAAAACATGTAAATCCGTTGAAAATTCGAATTCTAAAATTTTCACGATCGCAATACTTCCTCTTTCTATATATTTCATATATAGGTAAGAGGAATTAAAAATAACCATTTAACAGTATCGATGGTCAAATGGATAAACATAAGTGCAAATTTTATAGTTTCGAGTAAAAAAAAATATTTTTTTTTTCTTTTTTGGCATCCATTAATTCTTCATTTATTAATTCGCTATGTTGTTTTTTATATAAGAATACTCAGTTATTATAACATAATAATCATATTATTATAAGAGACTGTTATTATAATATTAGTTGGAAAACAGACATGTAATGTAGATTCCCCAAAAGGGCATATGCATGATTTTTTAAAATGCATTTAATAAATTATTTTCGTATCAAAAGTCATGTAACAAATTCAAACAATCATAAAAAAAAATCTTAATAAATAAAAAAATAAATATTTCCTTTTGACAAGATATTTTAGCTATTCAAACGTGGCATTTTTCGCGGGGTTTCCGTGACGTCACAACAACGCTATTTAAACGACTTTGTATCGATTCTGGTGAAACTTACTAAATTTGATCTTATTTTTTGATTAGCGAAACAATGGAAAAAGAGCGAAAACCGACATATAAGCATTGTCTTGTGCCTATGTGCAAGAATACAACGAAAAGTGTACCAGATAAAGTATATTTTCTCATTCCAAGAGATTCAACAATACGAGCTAAGTGGTGCTAAGGAATGAGGAGAGATAAAATATCTCCAACAACTAGTTTTGTTTTAAAGACTATTTTGAAGTAATAATGAATAACTCGTTTCATTTACAATCAAATTTATAATTCCAATGCTTTAAGTTAAAAAAGTATCATAACCACAAAAAGTTTTGATTGGACATTTGGTCGTTACCATGGTAAACCAACGAATCATCTGAAAATCATTACTTTTCAGAAGAGTAAAAAAAAAACTGTTACTTTATTCTGTGTTTAATGGCAGTTTTCGATTATTTTAAATTTTAGAATTGATATATTTCGTTAATCTCATAGTTTCATGTGCAATTATTGTTTAACCTTTATAATAATATGTATTTTCCTTACTTAAACATGGAAGCTTCAGACTTTAAGACGATTTTCTTAAAAATGCAACTGCGATTTCAGCACTTTCTAATGCAGTAATAGATTCTCTTAACTTTAATAAAGGCTATATCAACCGGAATACTTGGCAAATTCGCATCTTTCGAATTTGAGCTTTTTTTTACCAATGTATTTTCACTATTATTTGGGGTAAGGTAATATTCCTTATAAAAGAGGTAACCCTAAACTCCTCTGACCTTGGACGATACAAAATCTCATAATGTAGCAGTTTTACCCAGGAATCCAGAGAATTTGTGCCAAACAACAAACAGCTGAAATCATAGAGGTAACATACTTGCGCACTTGCATTCTCTGGAGACGTAAGTTCTTGATGACCTAACCACTGGAAATTTTCAAAAATATGAACATTATTCATTTTATTCGCTTTGTAAGTGCTACTTTCAATTTGAAAAAGGATTTATTTTTCATCGATGATGGCCAATATTGACTGTAACATAGTTGAGAATTTTGAATTTTAAAATTTGCTTTAAATTTAAATATTTTCCCCGTTCACTAATCACTAATGATAGGTATACTCGCCAATAACATACACGGAAATTGGAGCCAACTCCACAATAATTAGAGGCATGTAAAAACAACCTCCAAGTCAAAAGACACGAATAAACGTAAGTGATTATGGTATTGAATAAAACAATCACTTACGTTTGTATGTTTTTATATTATTTATACTTTTATATTGTTTAATGAGAACTATATGTTTCCATAGAAACTAAATGAAATTTCCATGGAAAATAAATAGAAACTTTTAAAATTGATTTTAAGTAGAACGGTAAGTGAAAGGCTAACCTTACCAGATTTTTTTTTAAAATATAATCAAAGATAGCAATTTCTTTGAAATTGTCCGGTTAAAACATCTTTAAATAGCATATTGTAATTTACATATATTTTTGTTTGAACAGATAGACATTTTTTTTTAAATATCTAAAACGAGTGAATCCCGTCAGATCATGAAACTATAATCTTTTATTACGCATTACCCAAATTCTACCATTGGAATGATATTACACCATCATTAAAAATTAAGCATTTATTTATTATGGATTATTAACTACAATAATGATGTTTCAACTATGATTCAGTTTCTTATTAAATTTATTTATAGGCAAAATATTTAGGTATATTATTTGAAAAATAGAAACTATGAACTATTATTTCTGTAGAATTTAGTGGAATAATATTATATTAATTTGGGATAATATTACATGAATAAACCGAGAGAGGCTATATGGAGTATACACTATATACCGCGGGTGACTATGGTTTGCCGCCAAGACCTGATATGACCTTCGAAGTCTAGCGCGCCGAAACTGGTTCCAAGTGCAGTCTTCCCGCCTACATAATGCCATCCAACATGCACGTACAGTTCCAATATTTACATCCGTTTGTTTACTATCAGATATGCCTGTATTTGACTTTTCAGAATCTTTTCGGTCATGTGACAACAATCTTTAATATTTTTCTATACAGACGCAGTCAATACCGGCCATTATCTATTGAAAGTAAACGATCTACAAGACCGAACGGTGTTTAATAAACATAAATAAACGTTGAACTTAGCCCAAGCTAGAGAAGATTACGATAAGGAGAGGTTGAGTCTTCTTAGTAGTGTTCGGTGAAGTAAACCGTTTTGCGGGTTACTAAACTTTTTTTTTACTACCAAAAAACTAAAGAAAGTTTTTTGGTAGCTAAAGAACATGTTCTCCCTGGTACAATGATAATATCAGAGGAATGGAGATCTTATAAGGAGTTGTATAAACATGGTTATAACCACCAAATAGTGACTCATAAATATATTTTAGTTGATCCCGACAAGGGGTCGCATAGCCAAACTATCGAAAGCCATTGGAGATCAGCAAAACAACGTAATAAAATTCCTTGTGGCACGCACCGGCCAATTTATGTCTGTGAATTTTTATGGCGTCGTCTGTGAATCGAAATAGATAGGAAAGAATCTATTTAAACAAATTCTATAAGATATAGTAGCCTATTGGTCTACAGAATAAAGGTAAGGATATTTATATTAGTCTGTATCAGTATAAAAATTTTTTAAAGATTGTTGACAACCGAAAAGATCCACTTTTCAGAGACGGGAATTTCTGGAGAGGATTAGAAATGACACCTGAAACGGATAAGTTTGAGAATATATAAATTTATTTATTACACTATAAAAAACTGATATCATTTTAAGCAAGGAACTGTGAAAAAAACATTGGGCGATGTAGCCGTTACAGAACAAAGCTTAATAATAATAATGAGTTATAAACAGAAAAGTATTTTTTATATAAATAGTTAACTTTCAATGCTACAACACGAGAAATAAAATTTAATTGCAGGCCTACATTAACAAAGCTGATGTTATGCGTTAAGATTTAAATAGTGAGCATGATGTAATTGTTTATTTATTTGGCACTAAAAATTCATAGAAACAAAAATGGATCATGTAATTTCCTAACTATCCAAAAAAAATGTAATTTAACATATCGACGTAAACAGCAGTAGCGGATCAAAGAATTAAATTTTTTTTTTGGGAGGAGGGGACGATCATCGAGGATCTGAGGATAGAGATACCTGATAGCAACAAGGGGGGGGGGGGTCCTACCCCAGGAAATTTTTGAAAGCCACTAATCGAAACTGCGTTTTGTATAGCATTTGAAGCAGTGGCCTTGGATAAATAGAAATTCAGTTTTGAAGTTTTTCTTTTTTTTTAACACTAATTAAAGAACAACAATACGTTTAAGAAGGCTCTAACTACCGCAAATAGTTACCTTGAATGTTACAACACGAGAAATAAAATTTAATTGTAGACCTGTTTTAACAAAGCTGTTGTTATGCGAGAACATATTGTAATTGTTTAATTAATTGGCCCAGATCATTCTTAGAAACAAAATGAACCAATGTTAAAATAATTTTATTTCTTCAACCTGAAAGCCCTCTCTCTAGTGATAAAAAGTACCTAGTTAAGAGTCATTCTAAGGTCAACAAACACCAAATAATCCGAAATAAGTTTCTTAAAATGATGGCAGTTAGCAATCCAAAGTGCACCACAACAGTTAAGTTACATTACTTATCCACATTCTGGACATTATAAAAACAATCGCCATTAAATATACATAAGGATATGTATTAAAAATAAGCAATCAGACATTAAACTGAATTTAAAATGAAAACTTCCCGTCTGGTGATGGTTTAGAGAATTTAGGTACTTATGCTTTGCAAACCAGTGGAACAATTTTGTTTCTTATTTAATTATTACGGATTTGATGACAAACGCATTATATATTTTTTTTAATGGGAATTGTTTGTTCGATATATAGTAATTTTATATATTCCATTTAAACCTTGAACTGAAGATTATTGTATAACATTCGAAACTAGTTTTCAATGGAAAAAAATATATATAGAAGTGCCAAATAATTTATCAATCCGAAATTTTATTCAAATGAAAATTCAAGGTTCCTAAAAAGAGTTCGATATATAGAGATTTTCGATATAGGGAACCTCGATATACATAGGTTCGACTGTATTTAAAACAAAGATAAATTAACCATATAATAGGAATTTAATTATGTAATATTAGGAAGAAATGATTTTGCATAAATTATTTAATATTATGAATTTTTTTTTATTAAATTATATTCCTGACTTTCATTTAAGTATAAAAGCAAATTAGTTGTAATTTTTATAATCAAGATCAATCTATTAGTTCATCTCTGCATGCATTACATACTAGCACAGGCACTTACAATGCCTCATGTTGTAAACCATAAACCTCTGGCAACAAATAGAATCGATAAATGGAAATATCGATATATAGAAAGATTTAAATTGTTCACACTTTTCACATTAAAAACAATTACAGCTATTCATTAGAGTTATAATATATATATATATATATATATATATATATATATATATATATATATATATATATATATATATATATAATAATTACATATAATAATATAGATATGATATAATATAATAATATGGATACTGGGGTGGGAGGGGAGCACGAGCCGCTTGCTCCAGGCGACAGAATTTCGAGCGTAATTTCATTTTTAGGTGAAGTGAAAAATATTTGTTTCTCCTTTTCGATTGATCAGATATTACTTCGGTCAATAAGATTAGTTAATGTTATGAGATGAAACTATCTATTTCAAAATATATTACCTAAAATATTGTAATAATGCTGTTGACTTTGTTTGTTTTGTTGCAGAAGGGGCGGCAAAATTAAGCTTGCCCCTCAAAATAAACAACCTTAGTTTCAACCCTGTATTAGCTAAATAAATAAAGGGGCAAATATATTCATATTGGAAATAGTTTATATTACTTTTAAAAAAACAAATAATTGAATTAATTCTTATTTAAAAAAAAACAGCTACATATTACACTAGTCGTTTTACCTAGTTAAATTAATTAGCAGTTAAAGAAAAATACAAAATAAATCTATTGCAACTTCTTAAACTGGATTGATTACTTACAGACTTGAACTCTTGTTAGGTGAAACAGCTGTCCGCCATATTTTCTAAAATCACAACGCCTTTAAAATAGGAATAAACGATAAACTTGACGATAATTGAGACGGAAAACAATTAAACACAATAAAACTTTAATAAAGGAACATTAAAAGTATGAAGAAAAAGATCCGAACTGCCGTTGATACCGCACTAGACTGAACAATATCCCTAAAGAGTATGAGATTGTTATGGAGCAGTGAGGACTAGATAATTCGATTATTGAATACTGCGATTTGATTGGCTGAGGTTTCGCGCCTTCCGGCCTCCCACCACTCTAGAACATTCTTTGCCTCCTTTGATGCAAATATTCACATTTTATCATTACGTACATTTTAGTATTGCATAAAGATTTTTTCTTTTATTCATACTTCCTACTATTTGTAAGTCATAATTATGCATATATATATATATATATGCATAATTATTATTTACAAATAATTTTATATATGGATATATAAACTTCGTTTTATGAAGTCGGTTAAAAATATAATTACAAAAACGAAATTAGCAAATAGATATATCTTCTCTAAGAATAAAAATGTTATAATATATATATATATATATATATATATATATATATATATATATATATATATATATATATATATATATATATATATATATATATAAATAAATAATATAACATAATTTAAATATAACCGACCCAACTTAAATTCATTCTCAAGAAGAGATAACCTTTAAAAAGTTATAACAAATATTCATATTGACAGCCAGTTGCTGGAGAAAAATGTAATAAATCATTAAATTGTTTAATTTAAACGGAAATTGATTAGTCAAATTTCGATTTATTTATTTAAATGAAAGACATTTTTTGTGACAGCATTATTTTTATAAAAATCAAAAATGGTTATCGATTATTTTGGTTTATTATTTCCATTGATAAACTACTGCAATCTACCATGAAAAAAAGGGAAAAAAAAAGTTTTTTATTTCATATTTGTCACTAGTCACATATCACTCCAGGATGATCCACTGAACTCGACATTACCACCAGCCACTTCCTTTCAAAACGATATAAATCTTATAAATCGTATATTCTATTTTGATGAAAGAAGGAAAATGACACATAACAGATCTATTCGACAATATCGTCACATGTTCAATTGTTTTTTAAGTCGACCCATTTCACTGTTCCGAGTATTTCAGTCGAATGAAACCCGGTACACAAAAAAACATAACAACAACAGTGTGTTTGTTTTCTCAGCTAATTTTTTAATTAAAACTGGACAACATGTTAGACAGAAATATAACAACCAACAGAGGTACAACCATGTACGAAAATTTCTGTATTATCATTCAAACGTTTTTATTTTAAAATTGATACACCATGAGCAGCTTCCGTTTTAGTATAACACTTTTACTCACTGATGAATGAACACATGATGACAGAATATTCGGGGATTTATTGTTTTGGTTTTGACACTTATTGAATGCTTAAGTGTAAAGAACCCAGGCTCATTTCTTGGGTACAGTTACTAATCTAGTCCAGTTTTGATAAAAACTTTCCACTTTTATATTAAAACTTTCAAAATTAAAAAAAAAAATTCTTGCCGAATTCGTTATTCAGTCCACTAGCTTTCTAGTTGTTCGTTCGTAAAACTTCATTATATTTTTATGAAGTTTTTACATTTAAATGAGTACTTAATTACATTTTTTTTTTTAGAAAAAAAAATTACTGTCTCTGGATGGTGTGATGGTATTTGTTAATTTATTTGAATGCGTAAAGTAGGATTTGCAATAGATACGATACACTTTAATATCAATTAATATAGAAAAAACGAATACAAATATAAAAATACGATGAATCGTAATAAACAATGCTATTAATCTAATCACTGATAATTATACATTAAAACATAACAAAAAAAATTTATAATAAAAAAATCTTTCTCATACTTTCCAACCTAAACCGGTAGGGGTTTCAATAACAAAAACAAAAATAAAGCGGCATGCTTCCAAGTATTCAAATACTTTCAATTGAAAAGTAAGTATCATGCATTAAGTTTAATTTATTTGTGTTTCAAACAAAACACTACCAGCAGCTAACGTCAAAAATTAGGAGTTGGTAAAGAAATTCCCTTGAATCAAAAAAGCCATTGCCTTTAAACACTGTAAAATTTCATGATGAGCTTGATTGGTTAGAATTTATTTAAAGTTTTATATTTTTTTTTACAATAAAACGGAAAAATCTTATACTGATAGATTTCATTTAACAAAGAATAACAGATAAACAATAACAAAAATAATAACTAGTATTTTTTTTTAATTATTAAGTAGTTGGATGTTGTAGTGGCTTACTAATATACATACAATTTGAAACTTATTGCCAAAAGATTAAGCATATGAGAGGTGATACATATCGAGGTCGTTTTTTGAAAAAGGCTTAAGTGCCAAAAATTCTAAATTTAGGTTTAAATTTATTGTGGGTCGTAAGCACCAACTCTGTCGATTCCCACTCATGATACCTCGAAAAAAAAAATCGATTATTGATGACGTAAGCACCTAATACTAACGACTCTTAGTCGTCATTCTGGCCTTGACCAATGCTAGAAGCCTTAAAAATATATTCTAATTATTAATGTTTTGCCACCTTAATAAACTCCTATTGTACATAATATAGATTAAATTTAAAAAAAAAAAATCGTTATTTGGAGAAAATGTTTCATGTGCGTGTATAGTTTGCTAAAAGGGGGCTTAGGCATTTTTCAAAAACCGACGTCGATATAAATAACAACTATATATTAATAATTTTACATAACTATTATAGAATATACTTAATTAATTATAAGACAAGAATAAAAATTTAAGTATTATAAAAATAATAAAACACTATTAATCTATTATAGAATAACATAAATTACTTAGAAAAGAATTATAATAAAAGTAATAATGAATAATTAACTAGTAAAAAAAATAATATTGTCTATTTAACGTGTTTCAGAATAAGATATAAAAACATAGAATACAATAATAATAATACTATATACTGCATGAGTCACATAGTATTATTAAATATTATTAAAATTTAAGAAACTATTTACAGCTCTAAGATTTTGGGCTATGACTCGCGTGTTATTAGAACTTTCGATTTTTTGGGCAAACACACGATAAATAAAAAAATCGGAAATAAGAAATAATCGATTTCAAAATTATCTTTTTTTTTAGATTGACATTTGATCCTCTTCATTTCTTTATAATTTAACTTTATCAATTTATTAACCAAATAAATTATAATTATATTTATATCAAAGTATATATTTATATTTAAGAAACAACAACAGAATAAGTATGCATGATCGATAAAATAGAACAAAACATAAAAAATATAAAAGAACGAGAAAAAAAAAATATGAATCATGAAGTTCCTTCGGTCAGAAGTAATTTTTTCCACAATCTTAAATTAAACCGCCCATAAGAGGCTTAACCATGAAGTTTTAAGTACTTCCCGACCAACTTATTTTCGGTCAAGCTGTCAATAACACCGAAATTATTTAGATATCTTTACTTGCTTACTTGAGCTCAAAACTTATCGACTTTAAGAGGAGTATAAATTTTATTTATTAATATTAACACGGATGAAACCGGGCTAGGAAAAACACTGTAAATCAGGTTTTTGGGCACAGTAACCTTGCCTAAGTAATATTTTTGAAAGATTTGGGCAATATTTTATATTTATTCATAATTATTTTTCATTTCTTTCATTCAACTTTTAACTGAAGTATCTAATATTAAATAAAAATAATAAAATAAAAATACGAATGTGACCAAAATGAATTTCAAGACAATTTCGTGCAATTATGTTTTAACAATTTGTACATTAATTTTCAGAAATAAATATTTCTTATATTTTAGCAACAAGTTTTTTTGATAATTTATTAACTATGCTAATTAATTTCTTTAAAATTTAATTAAAAGGTTTAAAGAAATAAAATTTGTTGCGAAATTAGGTTCCAAAATGTTTTATGTATATATAATTAACTTTCTAATTTTCACAACGTTCAAATCACAAAGTTTCTTTACTTTATAGTTTTATCTTCACAAAATAATATATAATATTCATATTATTTTTTTATCTTTACTATTTCATCGCAACATACCATAAAAATATTCATTTTATAAGAAACTTTCTGTTCTTTTGTTTACTTTTATATTTACATTTTAGAAAGTATTGTAATCGCTAAAATTTTTGGTTTTCAGATTTCAACGCAAATATCCGTTTTGACCATCCCTGAATCCATTATTAGCTCCGCCGTGACATCAGTACGTACGTTCGTTCGTATCTCGCATAGCTCAAAAACGGTCAGCCGTAGAAAGTTGAAATTTTGTATTTAGGATTGCTGTAACATCTAGTTGTGAACCTCAATATAATAATAATAAATTATAAATTATGTAAAAATATAAAACAAAACTGGTATATAAATTCTATACATTAATTTAAATATTATATTAAATTTATTAAAAAATATCGTTTTTTTAAAAAGGTATTGGTATAGTGATTCAAAAGTACTTCATATTTTTCCTTTATCTTCATAAATGACCGAGGTATGGGCCTATGAAACTTTCAATCGGACGCCATTTTGAAACGAAATGGCGGGTGGTAATGTCAAGTTCCGAGGATCATTAACCTGTGACTTAGTTGCCAAATCTACAATAAAATCGGCCAGATAGGCTTGGCGAAAATCCGCGGAGGGATTTTTTTTATAGAATTTTTTGATTCAACTATCTTGAAACGTGAAATTTCAAATTATGAGAGGGGATACATTTTTTTTTTCTTGGCCGATTACAAAGGCTGATTATTGAAAATAATAAACCAATGAATATTTTCTTAGAAACCTTTTTGTTTTATGCACAGAAGGTTATAAATATGCAAAATAGCATCCATATATATATATATATATATATATATATATATATATATATATATATATATATATATATATAAAACACCTCAAGAATTCAGGCATTTAAAAAATTGTAAAAAATCACACTTTTCTTGATATTAAATATTCAAATTATTACTGTTAATCAACGTAAAATAAAATCGATTTTTTTTAATATGATTTTATTCAGCGAAATCTTTAAAATCGGTTCTTCATCTCTGCGGACCAATGAGCTGTAAGTTTCTACTTCTAGCAAGAATAACAATTTGTTTAAAAAACTATTTGATTTATTTTTTACAATGCCTTTTTTTAAAATTTCAATCTTTATAATTTTACCGTCAAATAAAAATAAGCCGATTTCTCTAGCAATGCACTTAACTCGTAATAAGTTGATCAGCTCTGTCCTTGTGCGAATTCATACTACGCAGTTTCGGGTGCAATTCATTTAATAACAACTTAACTCCTACAGCTAAATTAATATTAATTTTTAAATAATTTCTGAGACCCGTCGGAGTCGAAACATTTTTATATATTCAGCTGAGAAATAATTGATACTCGAAAGTTTCAGAGTTTCAGGGAATTTATTTTTTTTATCTTTGAAGCTAAATTCCTTTTACGATTTTCATTCATAGCTCGTATTAAATGAAATTAATTTGTTTTCTGTGATTTTTGCTGAATTGCGTCGAGAAAATTTACCGATTTACGGAATCATCAATTCTATGATATTTCAATTTCGAGACAATGAAAAGATTAAACAGAATATCAAAAGTGCATCAATTATATAATTGAGTCCATTTTAACTAATCAAAGATTTATTTATTGTCTTTCAATTTAAAAAAACTTAATCTATCATTATTTTCCAACGACCAAATCAGCTAAAATAATATAAAAATATGGACTTACTATGGCTAAACTGTTGTTGATATTTTTATTTTAATTATATTGCTTAACGATAAGTGTAAATCAACTTAAATTTAAAACAAGCATCAAACAAATTATTAAGGTATAATTGCCAAATTACTGTCAAAATTTTTGAAAAAATCTAATTGGTAAAGAAAAAATCTTTTACTATGGTTAAAAAAAAAATAATAAACACAATAAGTTTAATAAAAATTTAAATTGCTTATTTTTATTAAATATAATTTTAATGTTATTTAAAAATTATTTTTATATAAGTTAGGTTTAATTTGTTCTTTAAATTAAAATGTATTTGTTTTCAGATTGTGGTAATTTTTCAATTGTTTACCTAAGAAGGGTTCGTAATTTTGATTAAAAATTTTATAACAAATATTGTACATTTTTATTTTATTTTTTAACCTGGATATTATTAAAGCTTTGGTAAAAAAAATTTGTTTAAAATTATACAAAATAAATATTATTACCATTACATATTATTACGCTATAGACCACAAAAAGGTAAAACTTATATTAAATAATTAAACTGCAGTTTACGAGTTTAATGACGTTGCATAAGCCATAAAACATTTCGCTCTACCGGAACAGAGGAATTACTTCTTGAAAATTGCGTAGGTCGATCAAGTAACCCACCGCCTTACATTCAAGGTTTCATACTCTAATCTGGTTATGACTAAAATTTATTACGAACCAATGACAGGCATCTTATCAGATCGAACGTGGCTAAATTATCGATGCATTCGCTATTAATTAAACATGAAAAAAAAATTGGCATATTAGTAAATGAGTCTTAGTTAAAGTAATTAGTTACAAAAAGAAAAATTGTATGAGTTTTCAAGAAACCGTATTTTACGCGATCGAAGAGCTTGTAAAGTATTCAGTTTTGCGTTTTCGGTGTACTCTTTATAAAAAAAAAAAAAAAAAAAAAAGCGTATTTTATATCAATACTTAAATAAAAAAAAAAATAATACAATAATTAATTAAAATATATTTTGGACCTTTAAATGTAACTATGGCCGAATTATACATTATTAATAATTACCTATTATGGACTGTAATTATGTGAATGCTTTATTTCCCACCAGACAAATCAGCAACCGATTGCCTCATATAAGTATTACAGATTTAAGGCATAAAAGCATTCTCTAAAAAGTCTTATACTTAAAAATACTGATGAAATAAAAAATACCTTCCAGAAATTTATTCCCGTTCAGACTCCAAGCTTTTTAGGATTTTTTATAAAAGAAAAATAAATAACATAATAAAAAATTAATAATAATTTTTTTTTTTTTTTAAGAATTTGTCAGTTTTATTGATTTTCTTACTCTTGAATTCTTAGCGAATTATTTAAAAAATAAACAGTAGATATTTAATTTGAGTTGCATTAATGTCTGTGGTATTTAAAAAATATGCATATTACAACAATGAAGATTTCTTACCTTAATTGTATAAATCCTCGCCTGAATGAATGTTGCAAACGTCATTTTGATCAGTCTCATTAAATTCTGCAAAGAAACAAAACATTAATAATTATATATATAATATAATAATAATATATATATACAGGATTTTCAAGACTCGATTAACAACCCACATAAAATCCACAATTTTTGGAATATAGAGTTGAAACTTGGTAGGGTACAACCGTGTCGCCTGAAGTTTCCTTTCAGCTCATATTCAATTCCCTAACTTTTTCCAGTATTTCTCTAGCGCATATAACTCACATACAGTTGTTTCCCACCAAGTGTTATTTATATTAATGAAAGATATTTTTCTACAATGAAGTTCTCTTAACATCTAAAATAAATAAGGAATGTACATAGATGACTCAACCCATCATTTAAAACTGACAGAAAAACCTGAAGTCTAATCAGACATTTGTTCATTGTGAGATTGAGGTGACACATTGCGTTGTGTACTGCATACGTAATATGCAGCTGTACCATTCTGCGCAGTATATTACACCCTCTTCTTACTACGTTACATATATATTTCAAATAATTATAAAAAATAAGATTAATTGCCATGAATTTGAATTTTAGAATTAATTTTGGTAGTGTCAATTATTCTTTACATTTTTAAAAAAAATTTATTTTATTTTTTATAAAAGAAACTTTTATTAAAACTTAATATGGATTCTCACAATTATAAAAAACTATTTATTTTTATTTATTGATTCGAGGTTTAGGGAAGCTCCAATATTATGTCATTCCTCAAAAATAATGTTGTCGAATAATGAATTTAAAAAAAATTAATCCGCCATCTTTGTTTTATTTCCAGTATCATTTATCCCAACAGCCAGAGGGAATGTTTTTTGGATGAGAAATTAATTTTAATTTTTTTTTTGCCTAAAAATTATACGTTTTACCAACTTTTTATATCAATAGTTATATCTTTTATCAAATGGTATTTAAATTTAAAGTTAGTTTCTGTCAAATCAGCGAGTTGGTAACATTGTTTACCCGTTTTTCTAATTTCTAGAACTCTATTACGATTCAGTTGGCACTCGGCTGTACGCCCCTCAGGTTTATAATTATAACGTTTTCTTCGCATATCCTCTTCCTCTTCTAGTTTCCATCCTAATTCTTCCTTCCCCACCACATAAGATAATGACCTATAATTATATTACTCTATTTTTTGGGCTTACATTACTTTATATTCTACTCCTTTATTTTATAATTATTTTAATTTTAAACATGTCAAATTTTTAACATCATTGTAATCTTTTTGCGATTACAATACGATTACGATAATTATGTCGATATACTTTAAATATTTCCGAATCTTTATACTAGTAGTCAATTTAATTAATAGATTTCATATACTTCATTATATCATGTATAATGATGTTTATTACTATATTTCATGTAATTCATAATCTTTCCTTCACTCTTTTCACATTAAATTAATTTTTTATTATTTACAATATCTATATTAACACATTTTCTTTAGGTATACTTCAGGCTTGTTATTTCTGTTTATTATCATTTTTTTACTATTACTGATACTGCCTCTGTTGTTTTCAATGTTTTTTATCTTGTTTTTCTTTTAACACTGATGGCCTAAAACTTAGAATAAATTAATTAAACAGAATAAATTAGTGTGTTAGTCTTTGACCGCACCCTCCGACCATCCTCTTCCTTAATTATATTTACGGTCAGCAAAACTTACTAAAAAAAAAAAAAAAGTTGAGGGAAACTATAGATGCGTTAGTGATAGGAGTATGGTGATGAATAAATTTTGGATTTTGGCCAATCCAACGAGAACGCCATATTTCAAAATGATTATAATTCTATAAATTACAACTCTTGAGAAAATTTAGTGATTTTCAGTGAAAACAGGTATATTAATTAAGGAAAGTATAATTCTGCAATTTTCAGAAAATAAGAGTAAATATTAATATTATATGTATGCATATACAATAAATATATATATATATAGATTTAAATATTTTTCGAACTTGAATCCTGTTAAGATTTGAGCAATGATCGGAAAAAAATATATTTTTTTAATAAAAAAAATTATTCATCTTCATTAAAATATCAAATTATTATTGTAAAATTATCAACTGTAGACATTTTATTTAAAATAAATCTAATTTGCTGTAATTCTTGAATCTTTGACAAAAATGACCCCTGATGATTAAATTGCCCTTATAAGAAAAATTAAGATTTTTTAAATCAATGTTAAAAAGTCGATCCATATTTAAGAAAATGACTTATGAAACCAAACTGAGGTTTACCGTCATAAGATATTTGAAAATATTACGGGCGTTGTAGATTTATTCATATAATACGAAAAAAAAATGAAATAAGTCATATCTCAAAAAATACTGTCACAAGACACAAGGGTATTTGCCTTAAAAAAATATCTGATGTGGACAACACATGACTTCCTTGTACGCCTATTAAACTATAAATCGGTGGCTCAAAAAGTGATCCTGAATTTGGTCACTAGTTTCCGAAGATTGCAGTATCTCAAAAAAGATACTCGGCGTCGCGACATCCATATATTGACACACACACACACACAAATGGGGAGGAAACCAGTAATTTACACTCAATTTTAACACTTAAAACAAGTAATAAAAATGTTTAATTGGATTGGAAACCAAATTGCGATTGTAACCTTTATTACCGAATCATATGATTTATGTATTTAATTTAAATATAATTTTTGATGTAAGTTTATTATGACCTTCAAGTAAAGTACCGTTTTCGGCTCACCAATTTTAACCAAAATATAGGAAATACATTTATATCGATATAAAAGACCTATTTACCAAATTTGAGATGTTTTAAATTATATTTTAATATAATTTTTTATGAAAGTCTAATATGACCTTCAAGTAAAGTACCGCTTCCGGTTTTCCAATTTAGACCAAAATCTAGTATGTTATTTAAATCAATATATAAGTTATAAATACCAAATTTGAGAAGTTTTTTAAAGTATTTTAATATAATTTTTTATGGAAATCAATTATGTCCTACAAGTAAAGAACCACTTCCGGTGATCAAGCAGTGACCAAAAAGAGAGGTTCACAACTAAATTTTAAAGCAATCCTAAATACAAAATTTCAACTTTCTACGGCGAACCGTTTTTGAGTTATGCGAGGTACGAACGTACGTACGTACAGACGCCACGACGACTAGTCAAAATGGATTCAGGGATGGTCAAAATGGATATTTCCGTTGAAATCTGAAAACCGAAAATTTCGCGATTACAATACTTCCTTTACTTCGTACAAGGAAGTAAAAAACGATCTATTGTCTGCTCTGATGTAAATTGAGCCTTTAAGCGTTTTAAACACGAAAAGATACATAGTTTTTGTTGTTTTTGAAAAGCATTGCAGCTATGAGATAAAAAAACAAAACAGATTTCAAACTTAATATAAAAGTAAACCATTTATCAATTTATTATTACAAATAATTTAGTAATAACCAGACATTTCTCTTAATTATGGCACAGAAGCGTCAGGTATATCATGCCGCATAACAATTCCATAGTTTGTTGTGTAACACTAGACACAATGAGTAGCCTGTATTGGTGTGTTTTATCAGTTGTAAATGCATTATGCTGAAAAATGTTTATGCAAAGTGCTTTGAAAGCGTTCAAATGTTTCTTTATGTTCTTAATGTTTATTTTATTATTTTTTTTTTCGATTTAAGCAAAATCTTAAGAAGTTTGAACATTTGAAAATAAAAACTTTAAAGGCCATAGTTGTCAAGATTTAGCTCAGAGCGTTCTAAGCAGAAGAGTTTTAGTGCCCGTAACAGAACCATCCTTACTTTTATGTCCTGGGTTGGGGACATTTGCCACGAGAAACGACTTCGCATTCAGAAGGTCTTGTATCGTTACTATCCTATGTAAAAAAAAAAAAAAGTGGTGGTTTAGACATAATTGTTACAGAAGGAGAGCCCCGTCGTAAATAATAATAATTTTGGAAAAAAGGCATATTTTATCTCACTTCCGGTGATTAAGCAGTGACCAAAAAGGGAGGTTCACAACTAGATTTTACAGCAATCCTAAATACAAAATTTCAACTTTCTACCGCTAACCGTTTTTGAGCTTTGCGAAATACGAACGAACGAACGTACGTACGTACATACAGACTCCACGACGAAACTAGTCAAAATGGATATTTCCGTTGAAATCTGAAAACCGAAAATTTTCGCGCTTACAATACTTCATTTACTTCGTACAAGAAATTAATAAGGATAATTCATTGCCCAATCCATGAGTATTTGTTTCAAACCGAAATTATTCAGTGTAATTTCCTGTTTCATTTTCAAAAAGCTATCCAAATAGTTGGATATTAATAAGGGAGAATCGATGGGAGCAGGTGAGGTGTGTCAGGTGTTACCCGCAGCGGGGAAGGGGAAGGGGCGAAGGGGGGAGGCTGTAAGGGGGAAAGGGGGACCCTCATCGTTATTAATTTGTCAACCGGGCCTCGCCCCCCGAATTATATACAGCTCATATTGCCGTCACCTCTTGCGAATTAACGAGAATCCTTTTAGCTCGGCTAATACATTATTTTAGATCTTATAGAAAGGAATGCTTCATCTTTATTCCAGGTGTTACTCAGTTATCTCGGCCTGATTCCTCGCCAGGAATCGAACCCGCGTATCGATTCAAGTAGGGAAACAACTATTATTTCTCTTATTCAACTACTTATACGTAAAACCTTTTTTTTTTATTGAGTGCCATTTGTTGTTGTTATTTTTTTAAATCAATCTTTGTTTAAATCAAAACTAGCATTGAACCTTATTTTTTGTTTTTTTTTACACCGTCATTGTCGTGGACCAAATAAAATATAATTAAATTTTAAAGTGAAATTTAATTTTTATTTTTAAATTTAAAATTTTTTCAATAAAATATCTGATGTGGACGCCTATTAAACTATAAATCGGTGGCTCAAAAAGTGATCCTGAATTTGGTTACTGCTTTCCGAAGACAGCTGTCAAAAACGATACTCGGCGTAGCGACGCCCATCTATTGACACATACAGACACACACACATATGCTCTTGTTTCTGGAGGTCTCATTCCGTTATTGTATGTCGTTATTGTCCGTTTTAGTTGGTAACAAGTTCCCAAGAGATTTCTTCGTGTTCCTTGACAACATTAGAACTGTATTTAAGCGATAGAACCTGTTTAACTTATATCTTATTCTCCTGCTGCAGACTTGTTCAGTCTTCAAAATGTGGAGGAAAAAAAGGATTTTACACTCAATTTTAACACTTAAAACAAGTAATAAAATTTTGTAATTAGAGTGGAAAAAAAAATCACGTTTATAACCTTTATCACCGAACCATATGATCTCTGTATTAAATGCCAATATACCTTTTGATGTAAGCTTATTACGACCTTCAAGTAAAGTACCCTTTTCGGCTCACCAATTTTAACCAAAATCTAGTAAATACATTTATATCGATATAAAAATTCTATTTACCGAATTTGAGATGTTTTACATTATATTTTAATATAATTTTTGAAGAAAGTTTAATATGATCTTCAAGTAAAGTACCACTTCCGGTTTTCCTATTTTAACCAAAATTTATTATGTTATTTATATTAATATACAAGCATTATATACCAAATTTGAGAAGTTTTTCATTATATTTAATATAATTTTTGATGAAAATCAATAATGACCTTCAAGTAAAGTATTACTTCCAGTAATCATGCAGTGACCGAATAGAGAGGTTCACAACTAGATTTTACAATAATCCTAAATACAAAATGTTAACATTCTACGGCTAACCGTTTTGTCATAATCCATTGTCAAAATGGATTCAGGGATGGTCAAAATGGATATTTCCGTTGAAATCAAATACTTCCTTTACTGCCTACAAAGAAGTAAAAATTGATATATCAAATAAATTATGTTCGCTAAGACATTATTTTATTCTCTATTTGATATTTATAGTTTTATTTAGCTTTTATAGTACAAATTTATACTACAATTTAGGATAATATTACAAATCTTCTAATAATCTATATTTATATAAATAAATAATAATAAACTTGAGAAAATATTGCACATTATATCATTTTTAAAGCATTTCCGAAACTATATATATACCCTTTATTATCTTGTGAAATAGCTTTAAAATGATAGCGGATATATCAGAGAATATCCAGTCCTTCTTAAGGCTCGTTCCACGTTCCATTTGGCGTGTAGCGGTTCGAGTGAAGTGATCGAACATCTCAGTACAGGCCATCATTTAGCGTTATTTAAACCAACAACGAGATGCTTATCCACAATCCGAAATTTTTTTTGCGATTGGGTAAAATATGATTAAGCTTCCCGAAGGAGCGTGGGTGACATCCTATTGGTGGAGGAAAATGAGGTGAAGGGAAGGGGAGGGGAGGTAAAATGGATCTGGGAAAAAGCAATTTAGCGTGTGTCAGAGGCTCCTGATAGGAGGACAATCCTACCTCCCCCTTCTACCATTAAGTATTCACTTCCAAGGAGATCTTCTACGGTCAGTAGTAAACGCTTCTGTAATATACACCCTTCTACGCCTCGCCTCTTTCATATATTTTTACCTTCGTTTGCTCTATTTCTTTCTTTTGTTTAAGCTTGAATGTGTGTAATAGCCTTAGTCTTTTCATTTATTTTCATTTATCTATTAACTCTGTTAGACTGGATAATAGCTTCTTTAATCCCATTATAAACGGTTTTGTTTGAAAATCAAATAAACGTTTCATTGATGGGATTGAAGTTTTTATAATTGGAAGTCCTTACTCAACCTCGTTGTGCCAATTGAACAAGTCCAATTAATTTTCCATTTGTAAATGACGTAGCAAATACTGACAACTTACCTTTTCAACTCGAAGAAATTAATATAATGAGAAATTATATAAAAACTATAACTCTATCGCTTAATAAGAGAAAAAAACTCATGCCTACTTGGACAGTATTTTTCTTATACTGCTGATTTAAGATGTACAGTCTCAGGTGTGCATTTACGTGATCTCACTTCATAACCTCTGCCCTGATCAATTTGAAAAACGTTGACGGGCTAGAAATTTACAAGTATTTGAGAGAATTTTAAGGCTTTGTTTAGGGATCTTCCTTTGTTAAGTTTCTCTTCCGATCTTAAAGGTGCCTATAAAGGTTGCGTGTGACTTTGAGAGGTCGAGTTAGAGTCGGTGGCATAGCCAAAGGGGGGGGGAGGGTTCGAGGGATCCAGATTTCCTCCCCCCAGAAATAATAAAATACTTTTACTTATTCTTATCTGTAAACACAAAAAATATTTGAATTCTCAAAAATACACAGTGTGTAGAAATAATGTTGCTATCAGGACATTATTTCATAATAAAGTACAAAAGTACAGGTTCGTGTTTAGAGGTTACAAGTTAATTATCGTCATTAGATAATAATAAATGCATTCATTTTTTTTTAAATTGTTTTTTAATATAAATATTTTAAATATATTCAAACATTATAACAACACATAACACAGTGGGGTAGTCAGGGAGAGGATCAGAAGGTTACATGCCCTCTCTGCCCGAAACGTACAAAAAAAATTAATTTTCGTTCCCACCAACATAAGATTTGTTTTTTGAGTAATATTTTAGCTTATTTTAACAATAGTTTTTGATTAAATTAAACCAAATTTGGCGATTATAGACATTTAGATGATTATATGTCTTCTTCATATTAATTCCCCTCCCCTCTCCCTCCGAAAAAAATTATATTAAAATACGGCGCTGATATAACAACTAATGACGATAAGTAACCTCTAAAAACGAATGTTTCCACTTGTACTTTATTATGAAATAGGGCACAGGCAAGCCTTTTTCCGTTGTTATATTTTTAAAAACGGCTTTTAAAAAAATATAAAAGCAAATTGTGATCCACGGTACAATATCCTCCTCTCTTTATATATATATATATATATATATATATATATATATATATATATATATATATATATATATATATACACACACAATGGATTAGATAAAATTATTTATCAACAGATTATTCCTTGTTATCTATTAAGTTATTACTAATTATAAATACGTTCCAGTTATATATTAAATATATTAAACTGCACCATTTTTAGCAAGGACAACCTTCTATTTTGAATACGAATGAATACAAAAACCCTGATTCGGTAAACCTTGTTTCTTGTATAGAGATGCATTCTTAGCCTATAATTATACTTTACAATTGAAGAGCTAAGTGGAAGAACATGTTATGCGAAATTTTATGAAATATTTTAGCTTGGAAGAATATTTTAAATACTCCTTTCTACATAGCAACTTATTTAATTTTGCAAAACCTTAAATTTTGGTAATTTTATCTGAGTTTTCAAAAATTGTGTGTTCCTGTTTAAAATATGAATAAATAATCATTGAATTCAATTTTTCTCATAATCAGATTTTTGCAACAGATTGTGCTCTTCAATTGGTCTGAAAGTCTCGTTGGTAATATAACATTAAAAATAAGATTGAGCAAAGATATGAGAGAAATGACTATCACTAAATGACTCTCACTAAATCTCCTGCCGCTGAAAGCTGTTCTTCTCCTTGATGAACCGAAATAAGTTCTCCCCCCACCCAACTTCCTCTCCTCCTGAATTGTTCCCGGTTTATTTCCCTAAAATCGGACAACGGCCCGAAGTTTCTCTGTTTTCACGACGAGTTCCCATTGTTCTGAATTGGTGAGAAAGAGGCAGACATTTCTATTACACATTTCACGTTTCTGTTGTTGACAGCGTGTATGCCAAATAAGACAGCACTGCCATTGTGGCATTGTTCTTACAAAGCACTAGGAATAATCATCGCCCGATCATTTTGGGGAAAGAAATGTAATTTTATAATTTTGAAAAATAACCCCTTAATTAAACATTATTTAATATTTTCATGCCAAATTCATTTTATTTTTTGTCAGAAAAATAAACATATTTTTTTATATTAGGATAATTGTGAGAACAATGAACATTTGTTTCATTAATAATGTTTTCACGAATTTCGATCTGAAAAATTTTTGGGACTCATTAAAAAAAAAAAATAATAAAAATATAATGCGACCATTTTTAGGGCCGAGCTTTAATAATAATAAAAAAGTTTCAATTGATACCTGTATAACTACTTTAAAAGTAAAAATACTCCAAGAATATATTAAAATTTAGGAGTTTTCCAAATCAACAAATCAAAGAAAGATGCCATGAAAAGGTTCATTAAAGAAAAAAAATATATATATATACACATATATATATATAAAACCTCATGGTAAATGAGGCTCAGGGCCATATATTTTATTTAATAAATATTTTTTTTTTTTTTTTTTGCGGTTTCTAAAATATATCAATCTTGGATGATTGAGGAAATAAAAACTAACTCATCTGTCGATGAAGGATTGAAATAATTCAGAAACTTTTGTGTTATGATTTTCTGTTTTATTTTGAATCTATTTAAAAAATGTATAAATATTGTGTTATATATTTAGGTGTATATATGTTTTATGGATATGCTGTTTATGACAGTATGGGAATATGAAATGCTTTCGAGTGACGTAATATCTCTATTTGGTAAGTCTTTTTCATAATGTTGATGTAAGATGTGCTGTGATGCTCGCCTCAATTGGCGAAACGTTGACTTGTTCCTTATTTATTGACATTTTAGAGGCTTAATGCTTTGCCATAGAATATTCCAATAAATAATTATTATGCTTATTATTTTCCCTCATTAATTAATTGATAAATTAAGTATTACAAGATGATCAATAAAGTAGAAAATGTATTTATACAATGCAAATCGGTGGTAGCCTACAAGAACTCATTTTCATAAACATCTGATTAACTTCAGGAAATACTAATTGTACCAGGATTGGCAAAATTCCATGAATCTAACTTGAGGGCGTAATGAAGCTGAATTGTGGGATATTAGGACCAGTTAGCAAACTTGAAGTATTCCACAAACCCTCATCTAAATGAAAATTGGTTAATTATTGATGCGGACATTGGTGGAAGGATATAAACACAGGCGTAAATTTGTTAAGTATTTATATACATATAAACAAATAGCGTCACATATTAAACAGGCTAAAATAATTATAAACGGTGTTATTTAGCTAATAAAAAATCTTGTTAATTACATTAATTAATTCATTCTAACTTGCTTTAATTTTTTTTCTTTTAGTGTTTTGCAAATAACGTTTCTATATAGTTTTTATTTTTTCCCTATATTTTTCTAAAGAATTTACTTTAAAAAAGCAAAAACTCTGGATTTGTTTTTATTAAGAACAAAATACGTTTGTTAAATTTTTTTTTCCCAGGACAAGTCTTAGGATATGAAAAAAAATAAGGGAATGGGTTTTTAACAAAATCGCCACAACTAAAATGAAAAAAACAACAACATATAACCATACGATTAAAGAACCGAAAAAATAGCTTAATATTTTAATTCTTAAATAAAAAAAAAAAAACTTCGGCTGTTTATGGTACCCATTTCATAGAGGCTGGGTGAGTCCGAGAACGGTTTACGACACTGTCTAATCATTTCACGGCTGGTAGAACCTAAAATTGAGGAGTATTCTCTCAAAAGTTGATACGCCCACTTTTCATAAAAACTGAGTTTTTGACGGAATAAAATTCTTCATTGGAAACTGCATCTAAAGATTATTCAGTTCGTTTTCAAAATCTAATTTTTTCCTGTCAAATAGGGATTCAAAATCGTTCTTTTCAATCAAAACTGAACATATCCATATGAAATTTGCCCATAGTAATTTTTTCACTTTCTCCCCCCCTTCCTCCCTCCCCCGACTGCTTGGTGCCCTTTTCTTTCAAAACTTCACATATCCAAAAATAAGTTGTTTGCCCAGATTTTCCTTTGCAGTTGTTTTAAAATTGTGAGAGGTAGCGTTATGATTAAGTAAGATTTTCCTTTTAGCCTAACTCTAAATCATCGGAAAATCGATTACGAGATTCAAGAGGAAAAGCGAATGAAACTTACTTTACTTTAATTTAAAAAATATTACCTTTGATCCAACAGTTGCCGGTGAAAATTATTCTATCCACCAACCACAGTATAGTAAGAAGTCTTCAAGATAGACCTGCAAAATATAAAAATAAATTAATTCCAACATACAAATTAGAATAACATTTCATGGCATACTGAAACAGTAAACCACTACGGAATAATTGATTTTATTTTAATTAATATGTAATTGTTAATTATTACTCCTTTATAACTAATTATAACTATAGTTGAAAAAAATATATTTTCTTAAAAAACACAGTAATTAACTATTTTTATAAAATTTAACTTGGATTATTAAAATTATGAAATCGAGATGCTGCTTATTTCAAATTTAACTATTAACAAAGGTTTGTTCCCCGTTTTCATATTATGTATTATCTATTATATATCATGTATTAAGGACTGGTTCCTTTTCAAAAATATGGAAAAAGCCGTACCGTGGGTGGATCCACTGAATAAATTTCTGTGTCAGATATTAGACTATGATCGAGTGATAATAATAAAGGTTAATCCATTTATTAAAACAAAATTGTGTTTGTATATGAGCTCAAAAAGCTTTGTAAACAAGATATGATTCTATACTCTGTATGAATGAAAAAAATATCTCTCTTCATCCTTCAGTGGGACGAACATGAAATTTTAGGGTCATTTTGTTGCGATAGTCCTGTTGCCTTGAAATATTACGCCAATCCTCATTTTCCAGCCAGCATTGAAGGGGAGAACGCTACGCAGAGTATTTTATTAATGTCCATCCCATGCTTCAATGTTTCACTTATTCAAACTTTAATTTTACCTTCTATTACCATTTCATTCTATTCTTTGGGCTGAACTAGGGTTAATTCTTATATCGTATTTTTTGTTTTCACTAGGCATTTTAAATACTAATCAGGAGACTTCAAAGTCTGAGCTGATCGTAGCATGGGCCTATTGTGGTCTGTACCGTGGAGGTATTATAATTACACAAGATGGAACTGACATGGATAGACAACTAAGGTGGAAACTGATGCTAAACTTCACCAAATGACATTAAAACATCTTAAATGTTTTATTAGTAAAATTTTTAAGTTTTTGTTAAGTATTTTCTTTGTTCAGATTTATTATTATAATTATTACAAAAAGTAATATTGATCTAAAAAATATCGTTGGTCAACGAATATGCCACATTTTTGGATTTTTTTTTTTTTGAGACTTCTACTTTTTGGAAAATTGGTCACTGAAAAATGCAGTTTTCCTGAGAATCGCCTACATAAAGTGAGATTATGGTCACTTAAATGTTTAAATATTTTTCTTTAAAAAAATAAATAATATGGTCAAATAGATTTAATTATAATCATATTCATGTCCACTAAATAAATGAATTTAGCTTCACGAGTAATGCAATTTACATCAGAAATTGCGTATGAAAAATATTCGAACTAATTAACAATTGCAATATGATAAATTAAAGAAATATCAGCGCCCAATAAGACAAAAATTAAAATAACTAAAAATTTGTATGGAAGCAGCCACTCGGGAGCAATTCGATATTCTTTAAATATTCCGACGTCATTCTAAGTCAGTTTTGTAATTTGGGTTAAGACTTAACTTTTACGAGGTCTCTCAGTTTAATTGAATCTCCCCGGTCATTTTATTTTTATGGGCTTTTATTTCTTCTTTATTACTCTCTCGAGTGGGGACCGGTAACTCTTGGAAAATTAAACGGTTTCTTAGAAGGCCGTATCCAAGGTCTTAGAGGATAGCCTATCTGTCATTCAATTATGGAGGCACTTGTACAAATCTTTGTTTTAAGGAATCTTTCGATGATATCTTGAGATTTTTAGTTTTTTGTTTACAGTAAATCTATGGTTTGAATTGAATCATTAACTATTTTAACGTAATAATGTACGGTTTCATTACTGGATCCTCTAAGAAAACCGTTTAATATTCCTGCCTAACAACCCATCCGAGGAGGTAATAAAAAAGAAATAAACGCCCATCAAAATAAAATTCTCGGAAGAGGTTCAATTAAACTGAGTGATGCAGTAAAATATAACTTTAAACTCAATGGCAAAGTAGAGGGGGAAAAATCACTTTATGTCAGAAGCACATAAAACGGGTACCTAACCCACTTCCTCTGAGACACTGCAATGGCAATGCTTAATAATATTATTGGAGGATGCTTACGAACCTTCAAATAAAATAAAACAGTCTAAAAATAAATATAATTTACATTCATAGAATTGCACTTTTTTTATGGAAGAGAAATTGTCAGGGACAATAAATTTTCTAATGGAATTAGTACAGTAATTTTAAAGTACTCAATGGTATTGTGGGATATAAAAAAAAAATAATAATAATAAATAAAGAATAGTAAATAGTTATTTACATCTCATAGTCAGAAAAAAATATATCTACACAAATTTACATTGTAATATGATACAGAAAAAAAAAATAGGATAAGCACATAGAAAAAATAAATATAGAAAGAGAATCAATATCTAAAAAACATTTAAACAAAATTAACAACATAAAGAGCATATTTGAATTTCTTAATTCTTAATTAATAAAAAGAAAAGAATTCTTGACAAAACAAATCAAACTACGAACTACATCAACAATGAAATGAAATGTACATAAAACGTACCTAATAAAAACTGATGCATTATAGTATAATACTATGGTTAGCCAGCGTCCGACCGGATTGTGAGCGGGAATTGGAAAAGGAGGGTTTTAAATGTGGCTGAGGAAGGCGCATGTCGAATTTTAGGAGGGAGGGGATTCCAGAATGTAGCGGTACGTGCAATGAAGGAATGTAGGAACGATGCAGATCCACCGAAAGGTGTATAAGGTCGGATCCTGTGGACTGGGAGCCGTAGTCAAAATGGGGAAATATGAGGGAGGATAATATGAGTCTATGTGTGGATTTGGGTAGGACATGGTGGAAGCGATGAAACAGTTTAACGGTAAAAATCGAACTTCGGGAGATGTGGGCGATATGGTGTAGGTCTTCTTAAATCTTGGTAAATGCCACTAGTATCTCAGAAGGAAAAAAAGATAAATAGATTCGGGAGTCGTCAGCATAAAGGTGATGGGAACGATGAAGAATTGATTTGTGAAGATCGTTAATAAAGGAGCTGAAAAGAAGAGGAGTTATGCTGGAGCCCTGGACAATTCCTGGGGATAGACTAAGATAGGAAGATAAAGGTTGATTTGGAATGGTAACTGCTTAGGCATGTTGAGAGAGGAAAGATTGAAACCAACAGATAGAGCTGTTACAGAAGTATAATGATTTTAGTTTGGAAAAAAAGGATGGAATGGTTTACTGAGTCAAAGGCTTTGGAGAAGTCAAGGAGTACAAGGACGGTCAGTTTTTTTTATCATCTACAACGACCTGAACATTACTGGTAATTTTAATTAGGACAGATTGCATGGAATAGCCGGGTCGGAAGCCAGATTGGAGAGAATCAAGTTGATTGGAATCTTCTAGGAAATTGGAAACTTGTGATTGCAGTAGTCTTTCTAGAGGTTTGAAAGGTATGATAGGATTAAATTGGACAATAACCGTCAGGAAAAGAGGGGTGAGGATTTTTATTCATTGGGTGACCGATGTTTTTTTTTTTTTCGAAGAGATAGGGAATATTGAATTATGGAGGGAGAAGTTATAGATGAAAAGGATAACTGGAAGGATTTTAGGGAGACACAGTTTTACTCAAATGACGGGGATGCCATCTGGACCAGTGGAATTCGTATGTGATACCATTACGGCTGATAAAAGGTCGGTGGGAGAAATATAAGAAAAATAAAAATCTTTATCGTTAAAAGATGTCTCAGAGAGAAAGCAAGAAGAGGTGGATTGGTAGGTGGTAGAAGAAGCGGGTACAAAGTGTGAGTTTAAGTCGTTAGGTAAAACTTGAAAGATTAGTGAGGGAAGGGATCTAGAAGGTTTAAAAAGGGAAAGTTTGCGAAGGAGTAGCCATTTTGATTTGGAGTCAGGGGCTGAGAAAAGGGATTCATGAAAGTAGGCAGATTTGGCACCACGGATCCTTGTTTGAGTCATATTGCGGAGCACCCTAAACGCTTGGTAATCGTCTGCCAGCCTAGTACGTCTAAAGCGTTTAAAGGCAGCATCGCGCCCTTTCTGCAGATCTTTAATTTTATGACACATCCAAGGTGCAGGCCTGCGATGGAAAGTAGAGGTTTTGAGGGGAGTATGGGTATTAAGGATGTTGAGAAGGTTTTGAAGTGAGAATGTCGACCCTGGTGTCGATAGAGGAATAGAAATATACTTTATTTCAGTCTAGGGTAAGATATTTTCACGAGCGAGGGCATCCAGTTTACGGAAAAAAATGATTTGAGGTAGGAATGGAGAAGTTTGGATATTATATGATGTTTAGATTAGGTCATGAGAGGATAGAAACGAAACCGGCAACTGGGGTGAGCAAAGGAGGTTCCTTGCAGAGCCAATAATGTATGGATCCAACCAAATATCCGACCTGAAGGTATAATGGGTTGTGGAAAAAGGAACGATGCAAGGTTTGAGCCAAGTTTCGGAGATCGCTATATGATAAAAGTTATGGATAAACTATTGTAGGAATTCATCATAATGGGTTGGAAAGGATTGGGAGTTAACGTGGCAGATGGTAAAGACACTAGACACGAGTACAGTAAGAAGAAGATGGGAAGACGCTGAGATAGGTACAATAAACTAGGTAACACAATATATAAATTAAGGTGAGAGGGAAGAAATAATAATAAAAAAAAGTATATGAAGAAAAAATTCTGAATAGATAACAATAAGGTAAAATGTAGCGTTAAAATCTAAAATACAAGCCAAACGTGAAAAAATTACTTGAAGTCCGATGAAGGTGCAAAATATAAATAAGATGCTAAATGGTAGACGAGTCTCGCACAGTCAGTCGAAGACATCTAGGTCCTCAGTCCAGTCAACGAAGATCACCTGATGATCGTCATCCCTCCGGCAGCGCACTCTACCAGCAGCGAACCATACATATTTAAGTTTTCCCGCAGTACTCTTCTGTCGGGCAAGCCAGTATCGGTGCCTGTTCGTAGGGGTCATCTCCTCTCTCACATAAATCCGGTGGCAGCCCTTCTCCTGCCAGCAAATATCCCGCGTCGAGGAGTCCCTCTTGACTGTCTAACGAAGCGCGCGATGGCAGGCGGAGGCCGCGGATCCTATTTTCACGTCCTGCGGCACTGCATCATATCCACGTCCTCCATATTGAGAATTATGCCCAAGCCTGCTCCTATATAAGTCACAAGGGCAGCGGGAATCCCTGTTATATGGATCTCATATAAATATAATCTCGTATAATCTCAATAGCATTGATTTGAAATTTAATCTAAGTAGCGTATATAGTAACAGATGGAAAAAATAAAATATTTAAAAAATGTAGAAAAGTGGTGAGATTATAGGTGTAGTAGAATTTGAGTCTTATATTTTCGAAATATTCGTAGACGAAGTATAACAATTCTTAAGGATAATTACTATTTCGATGTTTGTACTTTTATATTAATAACATATATAATATGGTTAGTATTAAATATTTTGTAAACCATGTACAATGAGAGACTTAATTTTGTAATCACCCTGTTCGTAATATTTTTATCTATAAAATATTTTTATAATCTAATATAAAAATAAATTAAAATATTTATCGATAAATCTTTTTTGTTTTCGAATAAAAATAAATTCTTATGAGGGAATTTTGAAAAGCTAATTGAAAATAATTGATTTGCCGCAACATAAAAAAAAAAAAAAAAATAATAATAATAAATAAATCCAGTAAATACATCTAAATAAGAGAATCGTACTGAGTATATTTCATAATAAATTAAATTATTGTAGAAATGGTAAAAAAAAAAAAATAAAATAAGTTAGATTAATGGATAAAGCTTTTTCTCCTCAGTTGCATTATTTTATTGTCATATTTGGTTTTTTTCTGAGGTACAGCTCTTTTCAACGCAGCGATATAGGGGAGTTTTCGCCCTGAATTTCTCCAATAAGGACGAAATGTAATTTACAATGTATCTAAGAAGCGGTGTTGGGCGATGATGTGGGTATATAGAAGGGGGTATAGAGAGTGAGGGAGGGAGGTTTACAATGTAACGAAATATTTCCTCGCAGCGTTCGCCCCCCCCTCTCTTCTCTAACCAAGGTGTTTTACCTGAATAAATTCACTCACCGATACCTTTAAAGCTTCTGACAGGTATTTGATTTCATCTGCATTAGGTGTAAATTTTATATATAATACCAACACATACATATGGTGTAATATAATATATATATATATATATATATATATATATATATATATATATATATATATAAAATTATATCTGGATCATCTGATATCTGCGCCATTATGGAGCATATGAAATAAGTTAACAAAAAAAAAAACGGTTCTTTTATTAAAGGAATGTATATTTTTGTTACTTTCTTTTTTGTTACTCTATTTTTCATCTACGAGTTCTTCTTTTCAAAACTATAATGTACCCTTTTAAAAATATTTTTATATAACAGTTGAATTTTTCTTCTTCTCTCTTTCTTTTCTATGCTTGTCTTTCCCCTTTATTTTTTTTGCTTATTAGATGATTTTTTTTCTTTCCTATCCGTTTCATCTTTGTTAGAATATATTTGTCTAATATTATATATATATTTTTTATTTAATTATTATTTTTGTTCATTTTTTCTTAATATAGAATTTATACCACCATCCTTCATTTGTTCTTATGTGTGTATATATATATATATATATATATATATATATATATATATATATATATATATATATATATATATATTATAACTATGCACATATTTGCTGTGTTTTTTATACTTATATTTAAGAGGTCTTTTGGCCAGATTTAATATATATTATTTTATACATATTTATTATTCTAAAGGGACTTTGTCCCAGAATAAAGTTGTTTTTCTATTTTATTTATATTGATTTTTTTTTCTGGACAATTAATAATCTACGATTATGTTTTATGAGTTCTAGTCAATAAATTTGGTAATATTTCGAGATTTGATTATTCTCATTTCATATCATAAAGCGAATTTTTTTTGAATTTTTATTATCCAATAAATAATTATAGAGCACTAAAATTGCAAGTAGACAGAATAAAGTTATAATTAAATATTACACCTCCGGACAATATGAAATGTTCATGTTCGCCCAGTATGATTATTACTAATTGTTTAAATATCTTTTTATAAACTGATGCTGTAATAATAATTTAAAATTACCTTTAAATTTAGCACTAAATATGTTGTTTAATATTATTGATAACTATAATTATATCGTAATGCATCCATAAAGAGCAAACCGAAGTGGTCAAATATTTTGATAGAATATATTTCAATTTATATATTTTTATATATTGAAAAACTATTGTAAAATATGTGTAACATAAAGTAATTGGGCAATTGAACACACCAATTTATTTATTTTATATTATTTGAAATTTTAATTAGGTACGTATTTTAGACATTATTCATAAACTTACAATGTCAATGTCATATAATTTCGTTGGACAAAATGAATACAATATAATGTTGCAATAACCATTAATTAAAATAATATCGAACTGCTTTGATACAGAGTTGAACTAGACGCGGCTTTTCTCTGTGACTACTGGCTCGAATTCCTTCAGTTTTGGCACCAGAATCTCAGGTCACGGAACATACTCGACATTACCATCAGTCATTTCCTTTAAAAATGGCGGTCGACTATGAATATTATAGGCTAAAAACTCGGCCATTCATAGAGATAGTGGTAAAATGTAAAGTAATTTTGAATCGGTATAACAAGGCCTTAAAAAAAATAAAAATACATAGAAAAATGCTTTTGGTTTATTACTTTAAATAATGAACCATTGTAATCGAAGTAGGGATAAAAAATTAAAAAAACTGCTCAAAATTTGAGATTTTACGTTTCAAGAAACGTAGAATCCAAAAATTGAATTTTAAAAAAATCCGCCCGCCAGTCGTCCGCCATATGCCAATAACTCGGCCATTTATAAAGACAGAGAGAAAATGTAGTGTTTCAGAATCACTATACCAAAGCATTAAAAAAAAAAAAAATCTATAGAAATGCTTTTGGTTTATTATTGAATATATGTTTGTTGCTGGTTAATTATACTGATGAAAAAACATTTGAGATTTAAATAAATATATCTTATTTGTTTTATTTAATAAATATGTCTATTATTGTTTGTGATTGCAGCAGAACAGTTCATTTACATATCTTCCAAATTATTTTCAAAATATTTTATAACAATAGACTTTTCATTTATTCTTTCAAAACCTATTAGAATTTATTCAATACTCATTTCTTCGTTTTAATAATAGTGATAATTTTTCTTAAATTAACATATAAAATAAAAAAATCAATTGCCAGAGGAGTCATCGAATCTTCTATGGACCTCCCCCCCTCCCTCCCCCCTGTTCATATTATCCAAGATGATAGAGGTTCCACTGTATAAAAGCTTAAAAATACTATTTAAAATTCAAAAGATTATAGAACACGTTGACGATGATAAAAAATAACTCAGAAATGGACCTAAGTAAGTTTCCAATTATTGTCGAGAAATTGGGCGAGAACATTAAACATCCAATTCTCGAGTTCCTCTTCTTTTCTTTGGAACTAAACTCTCATGGAATATTGAGGAGCCAATCTGTGGGAATGGCAAGCCATTATTTACTTTTCTGGACCCCAACGGCTTGACCCTCGACTCTTCCTGTTCTTTCTCCTCAACATTCCTTGATCAATTCTTCTGCTCCTGATTAATTCGTCTCAACGGGTTCGGATTCCATAAAAACATGGCTATAAGTCTAGATTAAGTATCAGTTTAACCAACTTATTGATACTTATATTAATTAAAATATTGATGATTTATACGTATATCATTATATATATATATATATATATATATATATATATATATATATATATATATATTTTTTTTTTGTTGATATAATTGAGATATAATGATAAGATTTATTATAAAATATTAAATTCAAGCCCACAATCAACCGCGCCCATTTCTATAAGATCGATAATTCAATATAATAGTACCTAGTACGCAAACGCAAGTGCGTACGACGCATGTGGAAGACTCATTATTCAAGTAGGCAAGTGCAAAATAGTTCGGTTTCCGGAGGATTATTATACTGATGTAATCACCGTTGAAAGTTGAAGCCTGCCTGAGATTCACATTTTACAATCTTCACGGAGTTATGAAAGTAGGATGTGTGATATAATTGAATAAATGTATTGGAAAAAAAAAAAATTATTTGCTAGTCCGTAGTTGCCTAGATAGAACAAAACCTTACGATAAAGTAAGGGTGAGTGTACATTACGCAGATTTGTCAAACAACAGATGTCTGCAATTGCCCCTACTATCATATTATACTCGATGACTGCGGACAAGCGCTTAAAAAATAGATCAATGTCAATGAAAAATCTAAATCAAAAGTAAAGTTTAAGGGAACCCTCCTTCCCCCCCAAAAAAAAAACAAACCAAAAAAAACAAAAACGTTCTGGTAGATAAACATCGACACATCAGTGTTTAGACTTCATGTTCAGTAAAGAGCTTTCGTCAATAGAGGGTTAGGATTTGACAAGACAATTACGCACTTACCCCATATTATTATTACCGTATTACCTTACCAAAATAATATTTTTATTTTTGAATATTAAATTTAAATTTAATAACTTTTTTTTGGATTAAAATATGTTTGATATCAATTGTTTGATATCAATTATACATCAATTGATTATGTACAAAACTATGTTTATTACTTTTTCGAATATTTCACATTATTTTATCGATTCACTTTTCTTTGCAAATATAAAAACTAATAATTGTTTATATAAGTTTCTGTAATCCTCTTATTATTCAATTTTCATAGTTTTAAATGTATATATATTTTTTTATTATTAATTTTTTTTTTGTCATATTGTATTTTCTGAACAGAAAATTCTTCAATTCACAACCAACAAAATAAAAAAGGATTTATAAAGAAAAAATTATCAAAACAATCTATAAAATATTGATGATGATCTGTTAATTGAGTCAAAACATTAGAAAAAAAAAATCAAACAATATGTGCTCGATTTTAACGACCACCCGTCCACTCATGCTATCATCTCTTGGAAGCGAAATTCGATTAGATTTTTACTTTTTAAGTATTTGTTCAATTTTTAAAATATTTTTATTGTATTATAGAAAGAACTCGACAATTATATATAGGTGTGCGTTGTAAGTTAAACGTTTCAAATATTTTTAAATTAATATATTTATATTTTTTAAATCATTTTGAGATGTTTCCCCTCTATTGGGTCAGTATAAAAAAAAAATTGTCAATCCTCAAAATAGGAAAACGTTTCTAAGTATTACAATGCTTCCTTGATGCTATCTTTGTATAATAAAAAGTAGAAAGTTATTAAAAATGATTTATGGATATTTCCTCGAAAGAGCTATTTTCCAAAAGATTCCACCAATCTATATCAAAGTTTTCACCTGGCTTAACGTTTTGCGAGTGGCCGTAGAATGCCAAGTATGTGACTGAAGGAAACAAAATTCCTCAGGCTTACCCAAATATTTCGGGTCCTACGGCCCGCATAGTTGCGTTCACTGGACCCTTTGGACGTATAACTTCAAGTCCACCGATAGCTCGGTCGGAGAATTAGTTTCATGTTGGAAAAGTAGGTTCCAATACATACTAAGTCATTATGAGTGGAAGTTCCCAAACTGTCCAATCGCAAAAATTTCAGTTAAATTGTAAATTGTGATCAATTAATGAATTTACATCACGTGCTTCTTTAATTTTGTTTCTAAATAACGAATATTTGTAAGTAGGCATCAGCCGAATAGTTCATAATGAACTTATATGCATCTAATTGCTTCGGTGGGATGCTTGTAAAAATTTATTGAAAAAAAAAACAACAAATGTAAGTAATTACTAAGTTATTTTGGATTATTTGGTAAGAGGCGACAACAAAATATGAAAGAGGGAGAAGTCAATGGGCACAAGTGACAATTTACTAATTTTGTGGAAACGAATTTTAAAGTTAAAACATTTTGATAAACCCAAAAGGTTGAAGTCTGTATTGGAGGGGAGACCGGGGCAGGTCGTCACAAATCTTAGTTCTAAGTCACTGCTGATTCCAGGCGGTGTAAACCCAAACCTTAGTGCAGTTACAATATTACTCAGAATACTGTGTTTGTAGTAAGGTTATACTATATGGTTTTCTGGCGACATTTTTCTGAATTTTATTGGTGTTTTTGTGTTTATGCAGCCGTAGCTATTCATCTATTAACTCTCAGTATTCACTCTGTATTCAGTGGTCTATATCCCAACTGTTTTTTTCTGTTATAAGAGTTGCAAAATGCTATGCTCAACATCCGGGATAGGCTCTAGCTCCGTTTTTCCAACTTGGTTTTATTCGAAATGTTTGTTCGGGGTTGGTTGTCACCAAAAATAAACAAAAAATCGGAGATGGTTGTTGTCGACTACCAGTTCCGGTCTCCCCTACTTATATTATGGATCAACTGAACATCCCTTCATGTGTAGTAAAGGAAAGTATTGCGACCGTGAAAAATTTCGAATCCGCGTTTGATTACAACGTAATACACGCTTTGAGGCCCCCTGAGTTTCAAATAACGAAATCTCAGAAAATGGTCTGAGGTATGTTTCTAGCTCAAAAACGAAAAGTTATACGAAACTGAAATCGCATATTTAAAATTTCTTGATTATAAGCAACATTTTCGCCAAAATCGACTTACCAGAAGTACCATTTTATATAATCGATTTTATACATTTTTACAATTTTCTCGAAAAAGCTACTAATGATTTTGATTAATCTCGTGCAATTAAATCGTCTTTAATATCTGCTAAATCATATCCTTATTGAAATAGTCTAAAAGGGTTTAAATGTAGAATTTTAAACATTTCTTCCTCTTTAATATCTTTAATTTTTTTTATTTCAAATAACCGTCTCTCCTTGTTAGTATAATAATATATAGCTATATATAATATATAGCAATAAACAAATTACCGGAAAAAAGATTAGTAATATAGATGTTCAATATACCGCTGGAAATAAATCCGTAGAAGGTACTGAGATATGTACCAGCATAAATTTAAGTGATTATTGTAATTAATAATTTCTACTTTCGTATTATTAAATGAAAAATAAATGCTTCCATGCTAAATAGAAAAATTCAAAATTTATTTCAAGTAGCGCGGTAAGTGAAAGTTGCGGGATGCGCGCACTGCACCAGATTTTTTTTATTATAGCGAATAAGATTTATTAATTTGTTAGTCGATATGGTTTGGCCATGTCTAGTGCGAAACTACCAACTATTTTTTTTTTTTTTTGTCTCTGAAATAGAGGAGTCATATACGAAATGAAGGACTCATACACGAATACACCCAACGAATCTTCTCCCCCCCCCCCCTCCCCCTTCCCGAGTAAACATAGGAAATATGCTAATAATGCCAACTCACGACACGGAATTGATGTTGCGGCAAGGATTCTAGTCAAAATACTGCAGGAGTTACGTAGGTAAATCATTACAGCCGTTGGAGAGAACTATATATGTATATAATTCCAGAGGTATATCTTGGAGTCCGGTGCTGGAGAATCCACTTTCACGGTTGGCTGACATGTCAAATAGGGTCCCCTCCGTCTCTGCCTCTAGCAACGGCATTTCTCCTCGACTTATCCAGTTCCAGAACAGTATCTTAGTCCCCGTCATCGATATTGTATAATCGATAGCAAAAATATCGATATTATTTATTTTATTTATACACTTCCTTGTAATTTTTTTTTTTTTTTGGCCTCCAAAGTAAAACTTTTTTTACTATTATTGACCGTAGATGTAATTTTATGAAAAAGAAAGATTGATGTTACAGTCAAAGAATAAAACACAAATAAGAAAAACTTATTTCAATGTGAACTTAAGTTTCCGTTTATGTTGAAGTCTTTCATCAGGGCTAAGCAGAACAAGATAAAAATCATGAAGTATGAACTAGGGAAGTATAAAGATATGATAATATATAAAGAAATGAATGAAAGAAAACCTAAAATATATATATATATATATATATATAAGCAAAATTAATAAAGTATAGATATAGAAATTATAAGTCAAGAGAAAATGTAATAAAACAGAAAAACAAGATGTGTTGATAAGTTAACATCATATGTATGGAAAATAACTAAGGATAGAAACACAAGAACAAAAAGGAAACAGGCATGCCGAGGAGGTAAAAAAGAAAAATGAAATTAATAATAAGACACCTACCGACTAGTCCAGACAATTTTATTTTTCAAATTGTGAAAAGCAATTGAAATGTTTTGGAATTTAATTTTTTTTTATAAATTTCAAGTTTCAAATTGAAAAAATTATTTTAAAGTTGAAAAAGTATTGAAAATATGTTTTATTTAAAGAAATATTACCCGATTTTCGTAATAATGGTTATTATTTACCAAGAAGGCAGCTTTTGATTAAAAGGGTTAGTTATTAATTAATAAGGCATGTACAAGCACTGTAATAGTTCATATAAATAATTGTAAATAGAACAGTAAATTTCATAGAAAAAAGCCTCTCCTTAAAATGTAACGTTGTTGTTACTACAAAAGGAAAATGAACTATTAAATTCGGCCATGAAGGAGACAAAAAAAAATCTATATTATATGGAATAGTGTTTTTAATTTTAGACAACTTTATTCCAAACAGCAATTTAGAAATAGCAAATAAATAAAATGCCCTAAACGTTTATAACTGTTTTTTTACAAAAATTATTTTTAGTTTAATAAAAATATTTTTGAGAAAATATTTAATTAATCAGCTATCTTTAATAGTAAATTTATGAGAAAAACCAAAACAAATGGTGCGTGAACTCATGCACGAGTGGTAGAAGTTATACTTGTTTTACGTAATTGTGATTATTTATCTTTACATATTCTTTAAAAATGTGTTATAGATATATTATAGATATTATTATTATTATATATATATATATATTATTAAAAATTAATAGAATAATAGGATAAAACGGGAAGTTATGTGCTCGTAGCACTTACCAAATTTAGCTCTCGTTGTTTTTTATTAACTATAAGTAATAGCACTTCTGACCAGAGTAGTATTTCTGTGTGATAGTATAAAATTGGTGTGACAAAGTGAGAAGAATTGATATCTAAAGGTTATTTATAGTTGAAAATAATTCAGGTTGAAATCATTCAAGGCTATGAAGGCTAATGATTAAAGTAATAAAGACTAAAAAAACTCGATTATATAGCTTTTATTGCTACTCCAAGAATTAAATAAAGCCAAAACGTTGCATACAATCAATGCCAAGTTCAGAAATAATCAAAACAAACAGTTCATAAGAAGGCAAGGTCAGGTCGATAATGTTGATAACTTATAGTGTCGCGTTTCCGCTATAATAAAAAATTTACACTCAATGTGTCAAAAGAAGTATAACTTATTTATAACAATAACAAATTTTAAAAAAAATGAGGAAAAATTTAGTTAAGAACATAATTGTATGGACACTATTGTATAAATTTTTATTTTATTAATTTATTCATAATTTTTTAGTCATAAGTAATTTTTCCAATAAGCAAGCTACTGATTTGTTTTTTAATTATTCATTATGTTTGTCAAATAAAACAATGAATAATAAAGTTTTTATTTTTATTTTTTCTGAATTTATATTCTTAATTAGAAATGGGCAGAACTCGAATACTTATCATGATTTGAATATTTTAAAAAAACGGAAAAAGTACTCAGACCATTATCGGGTTATCGAAGTGTTAATTTTTGAAAGTAATATCGATTTTAAGATCGATCGCGTAACGGTTTATTTTAACTTTTCATATTTCCTCGAAATAAAGTTCGTTCACCATGACATCGAGACCTTCCTCTGAGCTCTAGAATAAAACAATCGAAGTTGTTTTTAATAAGAAGAGTGGTATTCCCAATATGACAGTTTAAAGCAATTACTAAGTTCTAATCTTAGATCATCAAAACTTCATTCAGATTATTATTGAAAGAAATATTAAATGAAAATTAATTTTTTTACATTTCAAAATTTCTGATTTATTCAGAGCCGTTAATACAAGCCATTGGTATTTTGCTGGGTGAAAAAAACATTTATCATGGAATGATGCTCCCCTTGCCTTCTTGTATTGAGAAGAAAGCTAAACTTGCTGGTTCAAAAAGGCAGGAGATATTGCCATATTGACAGGACATTCTGACTAGTCTCATCATACGGTATGACGAATTTTATAATTTCACAAGTTCACAATCTTAAAATGCATCTATAGCTGCTTTATCGCATCGAAAATAAAAAAAAAAAATAATTGGTTACGTTGATTCCAGCAGGCAAAATGATACCCTAATTAACAGAAATGAATACTGAAGTTGACTTGCTACATGATGTTAATAACCTAGAAGACTTTGCTTTGGATGAGTCGTCTACGTCCACGAGAAATGTGGAGACCAGAATGGAACTAGAAATGTGGTAGTATCTCGGTAATCCTGTTGAGGATGTATATTAAATAATTATAAGCAAATCAGGAAATTGTTCATCAGGTTTAATATACCATTACCATAATCGGCGCCAGTCGAATGACTGTTTTCTTCTGTAAGTATTACCAATATTCCAAGAACTAATAGGTTAGCCGATGTTATTTTAATGAAGAGAGTGGTACCTTAATGAGAGTTTAAAACAAAGCTTCAATGATAAATAAAATTTGTAATGTAATAATTATATAATATAAGTTATCTAAATAGGTTTATAAATTGTTAATTAAAAAAAAATGGAAGAAAATACGAAAATTTATTTCTATTTTCCTCCTTAAAAATAATATTGAATACTAGAAAATATTAAGAGTGAACATTATTTCTGGTAAATTAATTTTCATTAAAATATTTATTATTTAAATTATTATTTTTAGTTCAAATATTTTTTTAATCGAATAATTTTTTGTTATTCAAATAATTATTTTTATTTGATTACTATTAAAAAAAAATTATGAATACATTTATTCAATGAATAATAGAATAACGAATAAATGGATTATTCATTATCATTGAATAAAGTAAAAAATGTATTCTTAATATTTTTCAAATTTTATATTATTAGCATACCATAGTACTACTCAACAGCATAAATTTAATATTGACAGGCCGAAAATACTAGACAATAAAAAAAGGACTAAAAATAGGAAAATCTTATAAGGAAATATAGTTAACCAAGAATATAGAAAAAACTGTAAATTACAAAACTGATACAATGAAACTTAATTCTATGGATATTATAAATAGAACAAAAACAGACTAATTTAATAAAACTAACAAGATAGATAAACCTTTTGACATATTAAGACGGTAAAAAAGTATATATGCAAGTAATAAATTATGAAATTAATTAAGGAAGTTGTGGCATAAAAAGCCAATTGATAAAGAGGATCAAAGATCAATCTTAAATAATGCATAGAAAATAGTTTTAATTGAAATTTAATATTTTGAAACGAGGAGTAACTTCCTTGTCAATAAATCAATTTAAGGTGAATTTAATTAAATTGTCATATTGTTTTATAATTTAATTATCATATTTAAAAAAAAAAAACGTTTTTAAAGAAATTGTTTAATATAATATAAAAATATTGATTTTAGTTCTGAAGATGACCCGAAACATTAACTAATGTATTCATTGTGCATTAATTATTTTCGGAATAAAATTTGCCCTACACTGGCTAAGGTATTATTAGTAGACGAAACGACATATGCAGACTTGGAAGTATGTCATGGGTGATTTCTAGCGGTAACTATTGCGAATGTTATAAACACTAACACTAGGATTATTTTTGATCAATTTAAATCATTTTAACACACGACCAGCACATAGGAGATAAAATGTTGTTTTTAGTCAAATAAAAATCACATAACTGATTTTCGGTCACGTAGGATGTTTCACGGCAGGAACGACGATATACTTTAATTTTGCAGCAATATACTAAATCTATCTGTTTAGGCTGTTGATGTAAGATTTGCTTCCTCTGCACTGTTTTTCTCCGATCGTTTTCAATCCTGATGATGCCCGAATAAGCGAAACGTTGACTTGTCACATATTTCCACCTGCTTAAAGGACTCGAGGCTTTGTAAATTGAATCTTCAATGTATAACTAAAATATTCGTTTTTATAACGGTGAAAGACGGGTAACCAACATACCAAGAGTGAAGAAACTCTTATGTTTCTAGCGAATAATGATAATATTTTCCAAGAGGGAAGAAACCTAATCCAATCTTGGATATTTCCAATCAGGCTTGCCTGTATGAGACCTATAACGCGGGTCAATAAAACACAGCGCTATATGGCTCCACTAAATTACATTGATCAGCTATTAAAGCGAAAGGATGATGGAAAAGCAATATTTCAGGCATTAAAACAGCTTCTCACACTAAGCATTGTGTATAATATGATGCATACATAGATGTATATGAATATGCAGCAAAGCATCGATTATCCGAACTAATGGTTTTGGGTGATTCTGGAGATAAAAAGTTCAGATAATCGAAAAAAAAAAAAAAAAAAAAAAAAAAAAGTGGGGGAACGTAAAATAATCAACGTTTGTACAAATAGCATCTTCGTACATTTATCTGTAGTGAAAAAAATAAGAGACGTAAACAAAACGCATTGCGAATATGCGATTTTCATATTCGTCACTTTGAAACGCTCTAGTTGAGACACGCATTTTACCATAGTCTTGAATTCCTGTGTCTGAGGAATTCAAGACAATGGTACTATGCAAGCCTCAATTACAGCTTCTCTATTATTGAATATCCGATGTGACACGATAGGTTTTCTATCTAGGGTATTGGCCAGAGCTTTCTAATGTCATAAAAAGGCATATTTTTTAGAACAATTTGGGAAACCTAGAAAAAATATATTTAGAAAAATTGTTTGGAGTTAGTGCCATTTAACTTAGCATAACTTTTGAGTTATGCGCAAATAAAATTTTCTTTTCGTCATATTTTTCGCAGTATATTCTCGGTGATGTAGTAAACATATAAAAACTTCGAGGGCTTCAAGGGGAAGAATTTTGGTTGAGTTTCCTAAAAATCTTTGGAGACGTTTACGAGAAAATTTTAAAAAAGTATAAAATCGATAAAGTAAGTATTTCCGGTGTCTATTTTGTCGGAACAGTTGCTTTAACATCCCAGGCATACACCTACCTTAAAAACGTAATTTCAGTATCATACAACTTTTAGTTTTTGAGCTAGGCTATTCACTAAAACATACTCAGATCATTTGGACTTAAAGCGAGTATTTTCGTTGAAAATTCGAATTCGAAATTTTTCACAATACATCATACATAGGTTCGTTAAAGTAAAAAGGAAATAAATTCGCATATGCAGAAAAATAAAGGTAATTGGGGTAACAATAACAACCATTAGTGAAATTCAAGAGAACGATTATTTCTCGCTTATAAAAATTACTGTTCGCTCCAAAACCTATAGCGAGCAGGTTCATGGGTTCAGTAAATAGTAAGGACGGACAGTTTCTTGACTAAACAATTTAGGCTCAACCATCAGGGTTTTCCTCCGACAAAATGAAGTGAAAGTTTATAGAGCCCAGAGTCAACCAGGGCAGTTGTATAAATACATTTTCTACTCAGAGCCGGATTTAAACCAAGGTTCGGAAATCCAAAGGTTCGGTCCAAGCGCCTTGCCCACTGGTCAAAAGTTCAAAAATTTGAAAGTAATAGCCAGCAAAAAGTAGACACTCTTTTTAAAGGGAGGACACCTTAAACTCTGTAATAAAGTATTGCCTACATATTTTCCCGAAGAAAGATGAATCTAGTCGAGTTTATTATTATACAATGCAGAATTTTCCAGGATCACAGCGTTTTTACAGCGTTAAGTGGAGGGCAACATAATAACGTTATTTTAAGCTGTATAATGAATTACCAGAGTTTGAATATTAATAAGTGAGACACGCTACGTCGGGACTTATGCAGTTGTAAAATGTAAAATATTTTAAGCACTCCTGGTTCTTATTATGCCAAAGTACTTAACGGCATAACAAACATCGCGCCCTGTATTGTCAATAAACGAAGGGACAATACTATCGCGAAGAAGTGCCCCAATGATGAAGCTCATCAGGGAAGTGCAGTATGGTAATGAGCCGGTTGTAGTAATTAGTGGCGGCTTGCAATCCTCTTGTTCCAGTCCTCGCTCTCCAGTGACACTCCAGCGTACTCTTTTTGTTCTCTTCCCCAGGGAGCGGTCTCTCGTAATTACGGATCAGGCGGCTGTGACGACGCTACACTTCATTAGCTCGAAATCGTCCAGTTCTACACTACGGGTTCTTTCACCGGAATAGAGCCTTAGAGCAGAATGGAATTTTTATTTTTTCAAATAATGGAGTAAAAATAATATCTGCCGTGTTACGAGTAAAGCCACTCTAAACTGAAGTGAAAATAAAATAAAAATGATATTCCTGAATAGTTACAACCTCATGAAAAGGATTTATAAACAAATAAAGGAATAAAATAAAGTAATAGGACATAATTGGAAGATTCCAGAAACAAAACCTAGAGTCTCTATATTAGCGGTAAAAAAAAAACTAAACAGTCAACGTTTCGCCTGGTCAGGCATCATCAGGACAAAATAAAAACAAGACCACATAAAATATGACTAAAGACGGCACATCTCACATCAACTGTCTCAGGCCGGCCACTCATCTCGGACGCCTTGGCGTACGCCACTAACGGGAACTCTCCTTGTCCGAGACGCCAGGCTTTCAGCAATCACGCTCTACGTTCTTACGAAAGTAGCGACAATTTTTGTCGTTCTGTTCGGCGGTGTGGAAGAAACGAAGAGGATCAAGCGATCAAAGAGACACTTTTGGTCGAAGCAAAGCTATTGAATAGAAGCAAGTTTTCTGGTATGAAGTTATTGCCAGAGCTAAATAATAATTCTGACGAATTTTAAAACTACCCTCGCATGATCGAGAATGCTACGATTACTTACTTGCACAAGTGGGACCCCCCCATCCAGAAGAAAAAATACTATAATGAGAAATGCAATTAGTGCAGAACAAAATGCAGTTAAGATTCTAAGATTTTACACATCATATAACATTACATATCAAGACAACTAAAATTACAAATAAATTAAATGGTGCACTCATTATCAGCTCAATTTTAAAACAAGATTTAAGATAAAAGGCACTTCAGTAAAAAAGTATTTATTTATTAAAAGTAATCAATCCTGAAAGTATGAACCAATAGGAAGAATAAAGCATTTTATGGCTTATTACTATAAAATACAGTACTTATAAGAGGCTATTTATTTAGCTCATAAAAACTCTGTTAAGGTGGCCAAACACGGTGAAGTATGGTTGAAATCCCCTTCGGGCACACACGGTCAAGCATGCTGGAACAAACGCCAGTTTGTTCCCGGAATGTTGAGCTTGGAAGACGACACACTCGCTTTGGCTGCTTTTTGCCTTGTTCGCTGGAGAATAATAAAAAAGAAAAAAACCGCAATATATGGTGTAAAGAATGGTTGATGAAAATTAAAACATTTCGCATATTAATTAATTGAATGAATTAAAGATACATCCGTACGATTGGAATATTTGCTATTAATTTAATCAATTAAATTTTATAATTTTGATTCACACCAAAATTAATATCATTTTTACATTATACGTTCCGTTAAGACAATCCCGATTATTTTAAAGGAAATACAAGCACTAAAGAGAAAATTAGCAGAACCCGAGGAAACAATTCTGACAACAGCTTACCAATTGAGATCCAATCGAGCTTCACAAAGCAAGTTTACGACTTAGGAATGCCAAAAAGAAAAATTACATATTCTTAAAGTAATGCCCCTAATTAATTCTTATTTTTCTATTAATATATCCAAAATTATCCTCCTAGGATAAGTAAGGATAAATGATAATGATAATTATTCACCAGACCGTAATTAGCAGTCCATCTAGACACTACAAACTGAAGAAGGCTTATAACGTAGTCCGAAACGCTAGTACACAACAAAAAATCTGGTGCGGTGCGCGCATCACACAACTTTCCCTTACTCTCCTATAATAATCTTTTTAATACAATTTTAAAGAGTTCACATAAACACTGCTTCTAATAAACTCAACAGCATACACATCTTCTTCCACTTAAGTACAATAAAAAAGTTTTTTTAACAATTTTAGAATCCTGTACACTACCTATATATTTTAACATTGTCAAGTTGCAAATATATTTTAAAAGTTTCTGGTTTAGTTTCCATGGAAACATTTTCTTTCCATTAAATAATGTGAAAATAGAAATTATTAAGTTAATTTCCACTTTTGTATTCTTAAATTACTTTATTACAGAGCGTATTTCTTACAACAGATTGGCGGATTGGTGGGAGGAAGTTTGGTCGCATCCGTCTCCTTTCAGATGCGCTTGGTTGCCCATCTAGGGTCTTGTGCTCCTCATAAAATACCCTGTATCATTGCTAATACTGGTCCGATTTTTGTGATTCTTTTATTATTTTTTAGATAATTTAATTACCTTGCATACAATACTACAAATAATTTAGCGAAGAATGCATATTTTTTAAGCTATACGCAAATAAAGTATTCTTTTCATCATAACTTTTTTCCCTGCAATTCCTCGGTGATTTACTACATAAATGAAAAGTTAAAGACCTTTATGAAGAATAATTTAGGCAAGTTTCATCAAAATCGTTAGAGCCGTTTTCGAGAAAATTGTAAAAAAGTGTAAAATCGATTATATGAAGTTGCACTTCCGGTTAATCGATTTTGACGAAAATGTTGCTGTAACATCACATGCAGGTACCAACCTTAAATACGCAATTTCAGTATCGTATGACTTTTCGTTTTTGAGCTAGACTGTTCACATACACACAGACCATTTTGCGAGACTTGGTCATTTGGACTCAGGGGACCTTAAAACATGTATTTCCGTTGAAAACTCGAATTCGAAAATTTTCACGATCGCAATACTTCCCCTTACTATATACTTCGTATATAGGTAAGGGAAAGTAAAAATAAGTTCTACCAATAGTTGTTCTAATTTTCGGTTTCTAATTTTATTTTTACTTAATTTTGTCGCCCCTTCTTCTTCTCTCCCTCCCCAATAAAAATTCAACTGTTTTATAATTGTGTTTTACCTAATATATTTCGAAATATAGATCATATCATAATATTAATACATTTTATGGACTGAATTACGGTCTAACCAAAGAAACAAAAATATAATATTCAAATGATGAATATGCACATACAATTTTAATGGCGCGATATTCCTCTCTCTATTGTCAGCGCATGGTGTATAAAACATTCAATTTCAAAATGAAATGCTTCCGTGTTAAGGTTTTCTACATATGTATGTGCTATATATATATATATATATGTGTGTTCGGCTGCTTTGGCCTTTAGGTCAACTTCCATTTATGAGCTTGTATACCACTCAAATAGCTAAACTTTGAAGCTGAAACAGTAATCGGGATCGTATAGAAACGAAAGAAAATTGAAATTGGCCGAGAGCGCCTGGTTTTGCCCATCTTATTCCATAAAATTAATAGGAACAGGATTTTGTTATTGTTATTAATTGATAGAATTTACAAATATAAAATAGTTTAAAAAAATATATGTAGGAAGAAGAATATAATCCATATCATACCCAACTATGGGAAGTGAAAAAATGTGGTTTCATATTCGCCACTTTGAGGATAACTGGAGACCTCCCCTTCTGAGACGCACACACTATGAAATTGTCCTAACAGTTGTCTCATTTTCTCGTGTCATTCATTTCGAATGGGAAATATTAAATTGTATCTCTTCTTGGTAGCACTTGTTTTACACATATTAAGATCTATGGCAATTATTATTATTAAAATTAAAATTATTTTAAAAAATATTAAAAGAGGATACAATTGGAAGATTCCTAACACAAAGCCGTGAGTCTGTAAGATTGAGATTTGCTCTATTGTACCTATTAAAGTTGTACCTAAACTAAGATAAAAACTGATTAAAAAAAAAATCTCTCGAAATGCTGCCCCTAAATTCGACTGCCCGGGGCATGTGCCCCCTTTTGTCCCCCCTCTCCCCTCTTAGATCCGGCCCTGAGCTCAAGATTACCTACCAATAGTTCAAATTACATTAAAAGTTAAAACTAACGATAACTTAGTAGTTAAAATCTAACGGAAGGTACTTTACACACTAAAAATTGAACAAACTTTATTAACATCAAAAATCAAAATGAATTGATATTAACAATGGATAGAAATGTTAAACAGCCTAATTTTAAAATATATTATATATATGAATTAATTTTAAAAATTATGTTGAATATTAAGTGAGTAAAGTACGCGATCAACATTTCTTCATTGAAATACCAAATATTTCAAGTACCGTTATAATCAGTTTAATTGTACCTCTTTGTAGGTAATCTAGAATTGAATAACTTTCGTTTAAAACCTTTTAGATGAAATCCACATTTTCTGAAAAAAAAAACGAAGAAAAAACATTTTTTTTTTTCAAAGTGCCTTTTGACTTAAACTGTAATAAAGCAACTAATTTCAATTTCAGGATGATCATATTTGTAATCTACGCTTATATGTGAACAAAATGATACCCCGCTCAATTATTACTGCAGAAGTGAACCCATTTTTTTGCATTAGGTGATGAACTGTCATATTGAACCCGTATTACATTTTAGGAAGAAGTATTGAAATAAAACAAAAATTATTGTCATTATTAATTAGATCGTATAGTCATTAAAAAATACGAATATTTATGTTTAAATTCAGAACATTAACCCATTGAATAAATACTTTTACGAATAATGTAACTATCCCGCTTTCGACAAAACAGGGTATGAAGGGAGCCCGAAATAGCAAGTTAAATACTGTAATCAAACACTTATAATTATACAACAATTACAGTACAAATAATGTATACCGTCACAGTTGTTTGGTTTTGTAATGGTGAAGTGGTAATGTGTTTGCAACAGAGTTGAGTGGTTTAGTTAATTGTTTCGTTCCCAGGGAGCGCGGTCTTTTGTTAGCAGTTTGCCTTCCATTGTTTAACGGAAATAGGCCACCACCCGTTTCCGTAATGAGAAAACTCACGATGAACAAAATAAATAAGGTTAAAAAAGAAGAAATAATTGAATCCTTCATTTAATGTATAAATTAACATAACAATACCTTGAAGCACACACGTGTTAAGTCCGTTGCTTACTACTTTTGGAAAACTCGAAGTAAAGTATTAATATATACATTACTCCTGTAATACATTTGATAATTACAGACCTTAAACCTAGTAAATATCAAAAGACATTGAGCTGCATTACTGGAGTAATACACATATCAAAACTTTACTTTGGGTTTACAAAAATATAAAAGAACGGACATAGCACACGTGTGCTGTAAGGAATCCATAATTAATATTAACGCGTTTATAAAAACCCAAAAGAGGAATCTTATATAATAATAAAAAATATAATATTGGATTTATACTCTCTTTAACATATCTTATTACTTATAATAATAATAATAATAATAATAAAAATCTTAATGAATCCGGGGATTTAAAAAAAACAACCTAAGATGGTATATTTGACAAGATATCTGAAGTTATGCAGAGGGAGAAGACTATCCCTTTTTGAGCGCAATCTTCCGGCCTTTGCTCCGCCCACAAGTTTCTCCGTTCTTCAGTATTTCTTTTATAGTTTATCGCTTTTTTAATCTACTTAGCTATATGAATCGCATCTAAAATTATTCTGTTAGTTATATTTTCTTTATCTAATATTTTTGATTTTTTGAAGTCAAATTTATACTGTAAAGTGGGCCAATGCTGTAGAATTTGTATTTTTTATATTTTTACAATTTGTGGCACATAATAACAGAGTAGCCTTTAGAAGGATGGAAAAGGGCTCACTACCCCCACTCTCATAACCTACAGGCAGCGCCAACATTACATGCGATTTGAGCTGTATTTTGGTCTATTTCCGATTTTTATTGTCTCTTTTGTTTTTTCAGTTATTTTACAATCGTTTTATTTTAAAAACGAGCATGTCTGTAGCATATGGTTGTGACATTGGTTCCAGAAAAGATAAAATAAAATGTCCACCTGAGAAAAAAATAGTCACAAATAGAGCCATTGTTTTAAACTTTATTGCTGGACATAATATAATATCTTCTCTTCTTCTTTATCTTCCTCATAATAGAATATATTGTGGATTATTTTATTATATTTTACTTTTAACTTATGTAGTGGGGTTTTAGTATAAAGCTGATATGCCACCTTCTATGAAGATTTATTATATATACTTTATGAAGACTCCAAACAACAATTAAATACGAGGAGTATTTGATAACCTTTCCGATGATGCACTGAATTCATCAACAATTTTGTAATCAATAAAAAATTGAGGAATGTCAAGTCCAACCTGAATTTGATGTTACTGAAATCTGTAGAATATGCGACAAATTATTCACAGCGTCATCAAAATTAAATATTAACAATGTATAAGAGCGCGCTTACAGAACATTTATATATTTATAAGATAAAATAAAATCATCTGAAAAAAAATAGTCACAAATATAGCCATCGTTTCCAACTTTATTCCTGGATATAATTGAATATTATGTTATGCCGATATTATGGATTATTTTATTATTTTTTACTGTTAACTTATGCTTTGTACTATAAAAAAAATATTTAAAAAAAACATGTCAGATATATGAACGAATATATTCAAAACAAAACATATCAACCGATATCATTAATTTTAAATTACAATAAATTTTTGTTTCCGTTAAGCGTTATTAACTTATATGATTTGTTACCTAAGCCTCGAGAAAAATTGATATATGTAATCAGAATATTTAATATATAACAGATTAGTAGCAATAATAATAACAATAAAAATTTGTTTATTTTATATTGCTAGTAATTACTAACAATAACAAGAATGTCAATAAATTTGAAAAAAAAACAAAACAAAAAAACAGAACGGTTATCACTTGTAGCCATTAATACAGTTCAGATTTTTGTCTTTTTAATTACAGTTGATAAAATATACAAAAGCTACTTTATCTGCTTGAAACCCCATTGAGTCATTGACAAATTTGCGTTAGCTGCATGTTTTCACGTTAGAAAATAAAGAAGTTATTGTTATATTTTAAATAAATAAGTCTATTAAATTAAGTCTATATAGAGACCGAGACTGGTTGAGGGTGATGAGAGTGGGGGGTTAGAGCCTTCCCCCTCCAGTTATCTCAGACCGGGAAGGCCTCTTTATGTTATTCGGTGCTCTATGTTTGCGACATGTTGAGCTATCCTTGTTTTCAACACTCTCGATTTCTGTCTTATGTAGATTTTCCGTCGCAATTTTCACAATCTAGTTGATAAACTATAAGTTTCTCAAAATTATCTATTTCGTCTTTCATAAGCATTATGTGGTTCTGCATTTTGTTGTTATTGCATAAGAAATTCAATATGCAATAATTAACAAATAAAAAAAAAATTACAATGGAAATATAAGTTCACCACTGCGCCTTCAATTAATTAATTCAATTTCATCAAATCAAATTTAAATTTGGGTAAGTTTATAAATTGTTATCAACATTTGTATTACTGTCGAACATACTAATTGTTAAATATCCCGCGGACGGAGACAGAGCAAGATGTGAAATCCTAGCGAGGTAAAGAAAGAGCCATGTCATGATAAATGATTAGTCACAAAGGAGACTGCCTCAGCTCTTGGTCCATTTTCTTTTCAGACTAACTTGTTTTGAGTCGAGTAATCAAAGCCTCCTCCTCTCAACAAAGACCACTCTTGAGAACATCATCATCATCACCTCCTCTTCACACCCGGAATTACTGGAAAATGCTCCCGTCATTTTTTTTTTTCATTCAACGAAGAATTAATATTTGTGATAACAATCAGTTGCTTGAAGACGTGATAGAAACTGTAGAAACTACATGGCGAGCATTCCCAAAGTAAATGTATAAAAGCCAGTGGCAATACTGGCTCTAACACTTAAAGAGGGAGGCTAATATAAGTGCTGTTGTTAAATGTTAAAATAATAAATCTTTAATTGTACTTGTAAAAGTATTCTATTTCAATAGGTTATACAAAATACTAATTATCGAAGCCATTTAAACTAAACGACGTTTACTCCCCCGAAAATAATCTTAAATGAAACTTCTATGCCCTTAGCATTATCCATAAAATGCTTAGGAGTAAAGCTAAACAATAAACTTCCATTTAATCAATACATTAAGATAAAAAATTATATCTCTAAAATAAATTAATAGTTTATAAAACAGTTATAAGCTTGTTCTTCTTCTTCTTCTGGAGCCTCTTGCAATATTGACCACCAGTCATCTCTGTCCTGCGCTGCAGCTTTATAAACCGGATCCCAAGCATGGATAGGCGGCCATACTAGTGACTTATTAATGCATATAGGTGGGTCTTTGTAGCTCAGGTTACTATTGTTGTCTATTGTTGGGCATATCATTCTGAGAATTGACCTGAGATACCAAACAGATAAAATCCTCCACTCATTCGATGGAATACTTCCCAATATGGACGTTGGGTTCTCATCCATAAGAGGATGTACTCATATACTTCGTATTAGCCTCATTAATAACGAGCACCATTTGGTGCTCCAGTAATGTATCTTCAATGGACCCAAAGGTTCTCCCGATCATATCAATAACATCCGCAAAGAGAAGGACCATTGCAGTCCTCTTGAAAATTGAGCCAGCGACTTGAATTCCGAATTTCCTTATTGCAAAATTAAAGAGCCAAGTTAAAAAGCAGGCACACAAGACAATCTCCTAATGCCTTTTATATGCGCAAAATTCTTCTTCTATTACACAGACATATGCTGATCGAAAATCAACGAATAAATGATGGGTATTTATATGAAGGTATATATCGAGTTGGTGGGGGTAAAAGTATGCAATTTTGTTATTTTTTGATATTAAGAACAACTGTTCATCAATTTCCCCATTATTTGGTATGAAGATTATACGTTACGACCTCCACTAAATCCTATCCAAGAGCCGCTTCCATTGGAGAATAAACGACAGAGATATCGCAATTTTTCAAAACTCTTCCGGTGCTAATGTTTACAAATAATTAATTTTTGAAAACAAAAACGAAAAAAATTCTTGGTTTTCCCTTCTTTCTTTAAGATAGAAAAGTTATCTTTTTGGAGCAAGGAAGAGTCTTTCTAATCCTGATCTAAATGGGGAATGCGCATATCAAGGTCAGAATTGTATAGACAGAGAAGGACGATACTTGCAAGTTTCTTTTCGGTTAGGAAGGGATTCCTAAATAATAATAAGTCCTTCAAATTATCAATGCCAGAAATTTGAGGTTGATTTGTCGTAAATATTTAATACCAGATGGAATATTTGATTAAAAATGAAAACAGTAAATAAATAAGCTTTTATAAACTATAAATATATAATGAAATATATAGTATAAAAGAAGAAAGATATGACAGGAAAATAATGAAGAGAGAAGCCTGTTAATGACTATACAATGACTGTCATATGCAGGACCATCATGATAGGCAATATAATGTTTAACGGAACAGAGGATTATCAGAAATTGATTGGAATGGAATACGAACTAGGATTGGGTTGGTATAGAGCTTATAATAAAAACTGGTGTTGAAATACGAAATTGGATTTTAATTATAAATAAATCCGGTTAATAATGTTTCCAATTTTATCTTTTATTACTAAAAATATTATGTTGCGGTTTGGCTCTTACAGTCGTATTTAAGCTTTTAAATAATAATAAACCATTTGTGTGTGTATGTATATATATATATATATATATATATATATATATATATATATATATATATATATATATATATATATATACATACACACACAAATTTTTTTATTATTATTTAAAAGCTTAAATACGACTGTAAGAGCCAAACCGCAACATAATATTTTTAGTAATAAAAGATAAAATTGGAAACATTATTAACCGGATTTATTTATAATTAAAATCCAATTTCGTATTTCAACACCAGTTTTTATTATAAGCTCTATACCAACCCAATCCTAGTTCGTATTCCATTCCAATCAATTTCTGATAATCCTCTGTTCCGTTAAACATTATATATATATATATATATATATATATATATATATATATATATATATATACATATGTATATATATGTGTGTGTATATATATATATATATATATATATATATATATATATATATATACACACACACACACAAATACAATACACATATATGGTGTGGGGTAGCCCAGTAAGGCTCTGGTATGTCTCGGACCAGAGTTCGAGTCCGACCGTGGCAGAAAATTATTTATTCTGTCAGTCGTGGATCGAAATTGGAGTCGGGAGACACACCTCGGGCTCACCCTGCCTCTATAAACTGGATACGCTCAATTGAGAGAAAAACCTAGTTGAATGTGATCTCGGCCAAATCACATCCTTGGCCAATGTTACAGTACAGTCCCTACCAAGTACTGGAACCAAGACTCTTACGAAATTATATTTTCGATCTTTTAGTTTAAAAAAAAAATCATTGGTATTTTAAAAAATACAATAGTCATTGAAAAAAAAAAGTTCAACAAACTAAATTAAAATAATTAGGAATTGATCCTTCTATACCATCATGAGGATGTCAACTAAGTTAAAATAGGTAAATTTAATTTTAAAAGTATTTGAGGAAAATTATGTTATACTGACAAACATTTCTTATTGGTTACATATACTTATATAAACATTTTAACAAAATATTGCTTCAAACATTTTTTTTTTCAACTTATATAAACCAAATACACAAATGGAATTGTACTTTCACCGCTATACCCTTCCATATAGCTCTTGGGGTTGGCCCTATAGACATTATAGAACTTCAGCTGCCTTAAACAACCTGCTCCACTGTGTACCTTCGGCTATTGGTTTGCTATTCGCAGCCTGTGCTTCTCAGCTAGGTTTGTTTATTCTGTGTATCCTTACGGTTTTGATCGCCATAGAGGTAAACACTCTGGCATTCATAATTTGGGTTTGATATATACATACATATATCTGACTACCATGTACTTCCAACATGCAGCGTAATGTTGTCTTAGTAATTAAAGAATCCGCAAAAAATTAATTGGCACCGACGGATAAACTTATGGGGACTAGACTTAAACGTAGGTGGGAGGATTACGTTATGCAGGTAGCGATTGCTGGTGTTATTTTTTATAATATTATGATAATACACCTATTTTCATATAGTCAAAAGGTGACCGTCCATTTTTTTTTTTTTTTTTTTTGTTTTGTAATATCTCTTTCGTTCTCCTTTATTTTACTTATAATAGTAATAAATATCGACCTTATTTCCACGTTTTTGCACATTTTTATCGCTTGTGTGTAAAACCATTAAAAACGATTGTCTATCCGAATCACGGTTTATGGATTATTTTATATTATAGTTCATGATATGAAAATTTAAAAATGTACAAAATTTTATACATTTTGCTCTTTTGGGGCAAAATTTCACGATTTTATCTTCATTGAATATAATTTTATATTTTGCACTTTTTAAGCTAAATTAAATTATTTCTATCTTCGCAGCATAATATTGAACGATATTTATATATATATATATATATATATATATATATATATATATATATATATATATATATAAATCAAATTATAAATGGCATGCAATGTTATAAAAATCAGCCATTTAAATTTAACTTATCTACATGGGATGTCCAATAATATTTGCAGTTTTTAGGAAATAAATTTCTGAATTGGGATATATTGACTTTTGATAAAATATTCCTCCCTTATTGTTTTGATTTGATTTTATTATCTTTTTAATATTCAATCCTAAATTAAATTTATAGGCCAATTTTCTCTATCATCTAGATTTAGATCAACAGCAATTTATTGTTGAAGGTAGTGTGATGCGCCCACCTCCAGATTTTTTTATTTTTTATTTCTCCTATCGTAATACGATTCTAAGCTTGTTATTATGTTGAAATAGGAAATCATGCAAATTTTGAGACAAAACATATCAGAAAGATCGCTGGATACAAGAGACTGACAGAGGTTGCTGAAATAACATAAACCCCCTTCACAACAACAAACAGAGAGCCAGCAATTCGGAAATGATCCTAGCCTCGGACGAAAAAACGAACAGACATAATATTTATACGCGCGTTATATTTTGGCACATTCTATGGCCAGATGTTATTCCTTTCTCACCCTCCAGTTTTCATAACCCGAGGAGGGAATTCAGTGTTTAGCCAACATTGTTCGCCAATATATACCACTTTCCCTATTTATATGAGGAAGATGATTTATTGTCTAGCCTTGGTAATATTTTTAAATGATTATTATGCTTTTTCGACTATTTTACTACAGTTCAGTTCTTACCTTTTTTTTTTTTTTTTTTTTTTTTTTTTTTAATCTTTCGAAAGACCTCTGGTTCTTCTAGTGATGAACCCTAGGGTTCTTTCAGGCCTTGTTTACTTTTTGTTCTTTTTCTCATCCTTTCAAAAGGTTTATCTTATTTAAACTATATCTTTGAATAATTTCTAATCTATATTTATTATTTAATAAGTTTCTTCAAATGATATGAAAACATCGATCAAATTGAAAAATAACCATTAATATAACAAATAAAGAAAAACTAAATATAAATAAAAATTATCGTATAAATAAATCAAAGATAAAAAAGGAAATAATACATTACAAGATAAAATAATTATTGTATCAAAAAGGACATTGAAAACAGTTTTATTTCAGTGGGTTTAAAAATTACACTTTCCAAATGTCGGCCGAAATTTCCCATCAGCTTTCTAGTCATTTTCGGTAGAATGGATGCATCGGTTTCTTGCCTGATCCTCTTCTTAAAATCACCTGGAGAACGAGGTCGGGGTTTGAACATCTTGTCCTTGAGATATCCCCAGAAAAAAAAATCGCAAGTTACTCTTGTGAACTTGCCGGTCACCCAAGTCACCCTTCAAAGAGACCGATCTGTCAGGGAACATCTTCAAAAACTCCAAGCGAACGTTGAGATGGTGAGCCGTGAAACAACACATCCTTTTCCTCAATTTCATCTAAGGATAGTCTCCAGAGCGTCGGATGGCCACCAACATGTGCACGTAACGGCCGTAGTTCACAGCTACCGTTATAGCTCACTTCCTTAATATAATACGAACAGCTAACACCAAAGTAACCAAATGCTACCCACTGTGCCCTCCCGAAATTTGTCAGTTATTTCTTCAAAAACGACTCGAAGAATGTTGGAAAATTTCCGGGAACGTCTTCGGCAATGCGTAACCAATAGCAGTCGACATAAAAATGCTTCCAAAACTGTAATTTTTAAAACTGAAATTAAACTATATTGTTTCTGCCCCACCCAGTATAATTAATTTTTCCCTATAGTTATATTCTTTTTTTTTTAATAATACTGACATTAATTTTCATCTCATTTCTTAAGCATATTCATAACCAACGAAACAATATTTTTTTATCTTTCCGGGAAATAGCCTGAAGGATGTAGGCAAAAGATCCAAGGCTGAATTTAGAGTTATTAAAATATTTTAAACGAGTAAAGTAAGGAATGAGTTACCCAATATGCTAAAAATAATAGTAATAATAGGTAATAATAACACTAACATTAAAGTAACAGTAAGGAAAAGGTAACCTTTATACAGTAACAACTTAGCAAACATTAAGGTTCCTAATACAACAGAAAATTGCTCCTTCCAAAGATCCCCAACAAAATCCAATCGCGCAAGACCAGCCTTTGCACAGTCCTCCCATCTTCGTCTTGTCATAGATATGAGAATATCGAAAAAAATATCGATATATATCCTATCGATAGTTTTCGAATAAATAGAAATAGTGGTTCGTAATATAGGAAACAATATAGATATTTCGAATAATATAGCGTTTTTAATTTTTTAAACCTCCACCTTTAAAAGGATGTTGAAGAAATATCGAAATTTTAAAAGAAATTTATCGATATTTTTGTCTGATAGTTTTAATTCCATATATCATAATATCGATATTAAAATTAGAGTATCGGAAACCGATATTTATTCCAAAAGAGAATTACATAAACAAAAAAAAAAAATAAAAAAAATGTATGTGAGTTTGATAGGCTTAAGACTACTAGCTCAGATGTGATTTTCTTTCTTGAAATTTGTTTACTTTAAGCAATATGATTCATTTTTCTCTAGTTCTTAATCATGAGTCTTTTTAATATTATATATATATTAATATTTACATTGATAGGTTTTTAGTAATTCGTTTAATATTGATTTTCTTCCGTCCTTTTTAATTATTTTTTTATGGTTAAGCAATATAATTAATGTTTTCTCTTGTTCCTAGTAAGAAATATCTCTCTCTCTCTCTCTCTCTCTCTCTCTCTCTCTCTCTAAATATATATATATATTTTTTTCTTTATTGGCAAATGTTAATAAATTAATATTTTTGTTTTTGTGATAAGCTATAATTGTTGCTATTTAAGCTATTGCAAATTTAAGATTAGTTAATTTATATTACCATATCCTTCAATTCAAAGTAAAATCTCTCTATTTTTATTTCAAAGATTAATAAGACAAAGGCTCTATATATCGTATTATCGATATTTTATATATATATATATATATATATATATATATATATATATATAAATATTTTTCTATTTATATATATATATATATATATATATATATATATATATATATATAGATATTTTTCTTCCATATTTATATTCCTGACAAGAAACCATCAAGAAGATGGCTAACTTGAAGACAGCCACTTTAGATAGTAACAGGAACTCCCCACACCACAATTATTTTTGGTTCTTTGTCGAACCCGCCGTTCTTTGTTATTTTTTTTTATTTTTATGTTTTTTGTTAATACTTTATGCTATACTCTTAAGGCCTTCTTGTTTCTTCAAAGTACCGTAAAGCACAATAAGAAGGTCGAGAAATTCTTTCAGATTTATGGAAATAGGCGCGACCAAAATAGTTTTATAACTGAGAAATTTCTCAACGAATTCTCTGCCATCGCCGCTTCTATTTCTACCGTATATTTTGTTTCATCCGTATTTATTCCGAGACCTGATTTTTCACTTCGATTAGCTAAATATAAAAATTTATTTTAAATAAATTATTTTTCATGTATAATATACTGATATAAAATATCTAAAACTCGATGACATATAGAAGAAGGTCGGGCATTACTTACAGAGTCCCTCCCCCCTCCGCTACAAAGCCCAGTCAACAGGTGACTCCCAAGAAAGGAATTAGGTTACTCTAGCCTCAGGATTTCCAAGATCCTTTTCCTACAGAATTTTAGGGAGTTCTCATGTATCTGACCAGAATGGTTTTCATATCCTTGTGAAGATGAAAATTATGTTATAAATTTAAAAATAATATATGTTACGCCTTAAAGGAAAAAAAACAGTTGAAAAAGAGGAGTAAATATTAACATAAATATTATAGAATCAATAAAAATACATTCTAAAGTCTGATGCCGACTATTATGGCCCATGATGCAAGAACCGGTAAAGTCCAAACTCACAAATTTTTGGTTAGAGCCTAATGAAATTAAAAAAAATACCAGGCAAGTCTACCATTAAAAAAATAAAATAAACACCACCACTACATCAAAGGGTCTTGAGTTCAGTACTTTGTAATGACCGTATTGTTTCTAGGCCAATTGTTGTGCAAGGAAGTGATTTGACGGAGGCCACGCTCAATCCCCAGGCTTTCCCCCAATGAAGAGTACTCACATTATAGAGGCTGGGTGAGCCCCAAGAGTTCTCCCGAACCCACGGGGTCGATTCACGACTGATAATAAAATAAATAATTATCTTTCACAGCCGGTCTCGAAACCGAGACCAGAAGAATAGAAGCACAATGCCTTAGCACTGAGCTACCCCACTCCCCAAGTCTACCATTGGGCTTTGAATAAATCAGCAAACTTATTCGAATTAAACTTTTAAAGGAGAAAGGGAAATGTAGTATGCATTTAACATTGGTACCTGTTATTTGCTCCAATGGATAACAGTTTCTATTGGTCGATGATGTCTTTACCACACTATTAACCACAAATGAGAGGAATGATATTCAATTGTGCATGTTACACCAATCAGAACAATTGTATTGTCCACAGGCAAAAATACATTTTAAAAAAACTGGACTTATCTCGATCGTGCATCAAGGCCATAGGCGTGCGCCCGCGAAATTTTCCTATAAATAGTAGATAGAATCGAAGTTTAAAGATTCAACTTCGAAAAAGATAAAAAAAGTTTTGTTATTTTTGTGAACAAACACATTTTCCTTAAATTATCTTTATTATTTTTCTACATTAATATTTTTTTTTACCCACAAACAACCAAAGTTTCGAAATTCTCTTTCATCTTCTGGTTTTTTTTCTTAATAATGCTATTTTTTCTAATATAAAATAATTAGTAATAATAGCAGTACTTCTCTAAGGCCTGTTTTTTTACATAATACATTATTTCGTCTGTTTTAATTTTTTTTAAAAAACATTGTTGCACTAGAGAGTGTTTGCTAAGACTATATCGATGTCACAGCGTGACAAAACTATTTAATGTAGTAAGTAAACTTCCGTAAAGTAGTTGTCATTTTATAATATAAGAAATAAAACTGAAGTTCAAAAATATTTTTATAGCCCAAGAATATTAAGTTTTAACACATAAATTGTTTAAAACTCCTTTTAGACAGCATATCTTTAAAAAATCTCCAGGGAGTAAAGAATATCCCCAGACGCCTGCTCGACTGGGGAGTAGGGAAGGGCCCCCGGTACTATCATTCCCTCGATTCGTGCATTCTATAACAAAGGATGCTGCGCAAGCTTATGACTAAGGCCCTTCTAATTTCAGTCTTCCTGCAAAATGGAACTCGAAGTCCCGCGGAAGGATTTTTCTTAAACTTTTAGAATTAGGGTCTTCGGGCCTTAGAAATCGATTGGCATGCACCTTTACCCCCAGAAAAAAATCATTTTTATTAAAAAACGCGCAGCACGTGCCAATAAATCATTATTCCAGTAAAAAATCTCTTGTAAAAAAATATTTTGTTAACTAAACAATTCGCTACGATTATTTTATTATCCCTTAATTTCTAATAAAATATAAATTTAAATATTTTATTAAAGATGAAGGGTAATAAAATGAACTTTAGACGATTAAGAAATCAGAACTGTTGTTTTTTTTTAAAATAATCTAATTATAAATATCATATGTTATAAGTTTGTTGTAATATTATTTCAATTTTTGTTGTATCGATATTGCCATTTATTTAATAAAGTAGTAACATTTTTGTAAAGTATCAATAAAACATATAACTACTATTTGTTTTTTTCACCCATGTTAAATAATTAAATAAAATAATTTCCGAGGTAAGGTAAGGTCGGCGGATACTTAAAAAAAAAAAATTAATAAATATTAGATATAAATTGTGAGAGATGAATAACTGAAATTGTATGGCCATTTTAAACCGAAACAATAAAATAATTTTCGTATTCTATGAACGGATTTGTAAAGTGAAAAAAAAAAAAAAAAAATATATATATATATATATATATAGCTTGAAATGGCTGACGGAGCAGTTCTGCAGTTCTGCTTCAAAACATTCCGTGCAGACTTAGTCGCGTGCGCTAAACACGATAGAAGAATGCATCAATTATAGTCTAGAAAGGTCGTTCTATTTCTGGGCTGCCAGCCCATCCATAATTCACCACTCCCCGATAATCCCCTCATCTTCCCTCCTCCTCCTTTGTTCCTTTTTATTTATGTTCTCTTTTTTTTTTCATCGTCCTTTTTCCAGCCCGTCCACTATCATGAAAGCCATTAGCTTGATTACATCGTAGCAATCAAATGCCCTCTGTTCCTAGGAAGTAATAGAATTTCGTGGATGTTTTATTAAAATTGTGCAACTGGTGTTACAATATAGTATAGGGGAAAAAAAATCAGCCAAATAAACAATGAAATATGCACATTTATGAAACTGTGGTCATTCAGAAGCTTAAAAATGGCTGTAAGAGCCGAAACGAAGCTTTAATATTTTTTATGATAAGGACTAATATTTATAAGATTGATTGGATTTATTCAAAATTAAAATATAATTTAAGGAGGAAGCTTCTAATATATATTTAAAAAAATCATATGCACTACCATTATTAGGGCATTAGGACATTGGGAGTTGAACTTTGAGGCTTCGCGAAACTATTACATTCCTTCCAAATCCAATCCTTTATATCCTTATATTTTATAATGATTAATAGATATAACTTCTTGAACCCATTAGTTTCTAACCTTTCATCTGAAAATACCTCCGAGTCTTCCGAAAAGATGGCCATGGGACCTGCTAACTTAGAATATGCTACCAATGGGCAGTTCCTCCCCAAGCCAATATCATGTCATGTATTCTTATTATATGTCATATTTAGGTATTTTATATTTGTTATAGTCACTAATTTAATAAATAAATAAAAATAGAAGTCTTAAAAATCAGAAAATTAATTATCAATTTGGCTTATCGAAAAATTATTACATCAAAACGTTGTTGTACATTGTATAATTAATTTATTTCACTAGTTTTTATTTTCTTTATTTAACTATTATTATTTTATTTCATTATTTTTGTTTTGGATTGGGAATTACTACTTTGACGAGCGTAAAGTCTCCGTACAATACTTATGAATAAAAATAAGATCATTTTATTCTATTTTAAATGAAATTTAACAATCGACAAATTTTTATTTGAGTTCTTTCGCCTTAAATAAACGGTTAAGACAATAAAAGAAAAATTAAACGAAAAAAGTGAGTCAAAACATTTTTTTTTTTAAATCTGTTACTTAGAAGAGCTTATATTTCTTAAAATAGAACAGATTACAAAACAAAAAAAAAATAGTCGGAATCTTCCTGTAGGGAATTTAATGTTCTTTAATTTTCCAAATGAAATGTTTTAAGCTACAGTCAACCTTTTTCGAAATATAAACGAAAAAAAAACTTCGATCCCCACTTTCTCTCTTTGCCTCTGCTCCTAGATCCGGTGGCTTTTAGTATGTTTACCTCTTAACTAGTCCAAACAATTCTGAAGTCAATTCTGTCTCGTTATTTAGGTCCACAACCCCCTTTTTAGCATTAATTGGCAGGACAATATATCACATATACTTAATTTATCTTTTTAACAGTTGTTAATTTTAGTAAATAAATATATAAAGTCATATAAAGAAGTTGACATTAGAAAATCAATTAACAATTGAGATAAAAGTTATTATATTTACATATGAACTCTATTATTATTTTACTTAAATTTTTATTTTATTATAAAATATAAATTATCTACACTTAGCTAATACAATATCTTTTACATGTTTAGGGTTAGATTAGATTGAACTAATTAATAAAATTTAAAAACATCAAGGGTCTTCTTTTTTGTGTGTGTGTGTGTGTGTCTATGAAGTTAGACGAATTGATTAAATTATAAAAATTATGTTATACGTGATTTTTTTAGTTGTTTTTTTCAGGAAAATGCCATATTTCCCTTTTTTTCATCCTAATTTAATTTTCTACAAGTCAAACCTGAAAGCTTTTCATCTCCAAAGAGGCCGGTAGGTTTTTCCTCTTTAGATTTTCTTTCGTATTTACAAACATGTTGGGCACGGAAAGTTCGAAGGGTGGAAACTCGATAGAAAAATTAGAGATCAAAGAAAAGAGTGGGGAAGGGAAACCCTCAATTTTCCGACAGGAAGCAGCCCCCTCAAAGACTCCTGAAGTTGCCAGTTTTAGTAGACCGAATTATTTCGTCACATTCCTTGCAAACCTCGGATCTTAATTTATCCATTAAAGTCTTCCAACCCCTTCCTTCCTCCCAATATAAATCTTATCTTAAGGAGATCTACCGTAAAAGGTACATTTAAAGAAAAAAAAAATTAATAGAACAGTATTTTTAAAATAATCCAATTAAGGTTCAGTTAGAGTAAGTTCCCTAAGCAAATATACGGTACAACTAACAGCCATTGATAGTTTTAAGACAAAATTTAACTATTTAAGAAAAATTAAATTATTGTAAACATCATAAAATAATTGGGGATTATATTTTTAATAGTATCTATGAATTCCTTCAATTATTTCTTATTCTAAATTAAAATAATTCTGAATGAAAAAAAAAAAGCATAAGCAGCAGAGCTCAATCATTGAGGTCGTGTTTTCTTTTCATTTGATTTTATTTTTATTTTAGTTTTAAATAGCTAGAAATTTTAGTTCCATGAAAATGAGTTCTTGAGAAATTGAAAATTGGATCGTAGAGCAATAACAAGCAAAGATAAACTTTCTAGTACAAATATTCATATAAATCTCCCTGAAGATTTATTGCATCACGTTGTGTAAATAATTAGAAAAAAAAATTACAATAGTTTTTGGTATGCAACATATCTCGATAAGTTATATAATAACTGAAATATATTGAAGAACTGAAATACAAAATTGAAAATATCAAAATGGCGAGAGAGGGAGAAAAATTTAAGACTCCCAAAATGCACTTCTCCCAATGGCAATCCACAAGTTTTCAAACCTCTAACTCGATTCGGAGGGGTTGTTGAGCTGCGCAAAACCTTTAAAACAGCTGAAAAATATTTGTATATGGCGAAATTTCGACTGAAATTTACCCCCACTTCTAAGGCATTGTTCTGTTTAGAAAACAACCCTGCAAACGATATATATACATCGTATATATCTCACCCCCCTCCCCCCCCCCTCCGATGAGATTCGATTCAGTGCAAACGTCTATTAGATCAGTTAATCTGGGACTCTGGCTGGAAGTAAGTGTTGGAAAGCTGGAAATGGTTTTAATCTGTTCATTAGAGGTCAGATAATAGTTTTCCTAAGTTTTCCCCATTGTAAGTGGTGAGTCAAGGCGGAGGGCGGGAGAAACCTCCAAATTTTCGGACTTTTTTCAGTTATTGACCTATAACATTTAAAAGACGCACCGTAGAGAAAATTGTATTAGATTATAAATTAAAGAACATAAAATTCTGCGTAAAATTAGTATCTCAAACATTTGATTTGGTCTCACAGGGGAATCAAAATTGAAAATCGAAAAACATGGGACCCCAGTTGAGACCAGAAAGGGATCTCGGAGGAAAATGTTAGAAAAGTTCTGAAATTTTGTTCATTTATGTTTTACAGGGTACTGATAACGAATTTTAACTTGTTACCTTGAATTTTTTTTCGGAAGTATAAAGAAAAGCAAAAAAATGTTTTGTGTTTTTTTTTTTTTTAGCTCATACCTGAAAATCATACATTTTTGAAACAAGTTCTAATATTTATTCCATATAAAATTAAAGAAGAGTAAATTATCTACAATTTCGATTCTCAAATTTTTTTTGTTTAGACGCTTCGTTTTGAAGGGAAAGCGAGTCGAAATTATAAGGCGGAATGTCTAAATTAATCTATGAGAAAGTTCTCTTGGAAGAAAATTTTGAAGAAGTTCTGAAAATTTGTTCATTAATGTTTTGTAGGGTACTGATTACAAATTTTAACTTTGTTACCTCGAATTTTTCTCGAAACTATATAAAAAAAAAATTGTTTCTGTGTTTTTTTTTGCTTATACCTGAAAACCGTACATTATTCGAATAAATTCTAATATTTATTTTATACCAAATTAAAGAAGTGTAAATTATCTAGAATTTCGATTCTGAAGATTTTTTTGTTTAGACGCTTCGTTTTGAAGGGAACGCGAGTCGAAATTACGAGCCGGAATGTCTAAATTAATCTTTGACGAAGAGCTCTCGGAAGAAAATTTTGAAGAAGTTCTGAAAATTTGTGTTTTTCGTAGAGTACTGATTACGAATTTCAACTTTGCTACCTCGATTTTCTTCTGGAAGTATAAAAATAAAGCGAAATATTTTTTCTTTTGCTTATATTTTGAAAACCATACATTATTCGAATAAATTTAAATATTTATTTTATACCAAACTAAAGTACAGTCAATTATCTACAATTTCGATTCTCAAGATTTTTTTGTTTCGTTGGTCTGTTTCTAATTGAGCACGATTTAAAATAATGAGGCGTAATTCGAAATTCATTTTTTGTGCTGTTTCTTTGTTATATTTTCGAGAAACGAGGTAACAAAGTTCAAATTCGAAATCATTACCTTAAAAAAAAAAAATAAATGAACAAATTTTCAGAACTTCTCGACCCTAGCTAAAAGGTTAATTTCGACATTCTGCCTCACAATTTCAAATTGCGTTCATTTAAAAACAGGCTAGCAAAACAAAAAAAAAATCCACAGAATCGAAATTTTAGGTAATTTATTTTTATTTAATTTACTATGAAACAAATATTTGAATTTATTCGAATAATACATCTTTTAAAATGTTCAAGTTAAAATTCGTAATCAGTACCCAGCAAAACATAAATGAATACATTTTCTGGTCTATATTATTTTCTGGGAAAATAAGACAAAAAATATTATTTATAAATTCTATGTATTTAAAATAACAACCTTTGAAATAATGAGGATACATATATAATAAACATAAAGATATTTATAAGAAGGTAATTAAATAAAATAATAGGAATATCATCCATTTTTATATATATATAATTTATATATGTATGATATAAAAAAGTAATGTATGGAAACAGCATAGAGAGAGATACATGAGAGCTAAATAAACAATAGCAAGGATGGATTAGTACAAGAGCTAATAGCAGAGCAGTGTGACATTGATGAAAATAGAAAATAGTTCACACTCCTAGCAATAGTTTTAAAGAATATAAAACACAGCCTTTCTGGTTTAATTAATTGTATTTATTAACAGAGGAAATCGAATAGTGATAAATTAAGACAATAGGAGTACAGAGGTATTTATAGAATGAAATCACTTATTATATAAATAATTCTGATCGTTGTATTTGTTATAGGATATTTGTAGATTAAAAAAAAATTGAGAATGGGGGCGGGGTACTCCCCCATTCTCAATTTTTTTTGTGGAATCCAATTTTTTATAACGTTGGTGGAACGATGTACTAAAATAACAAAGGTATATAGATATATTAGGAAGAAATTATTTAATTAATAAAACATATTAAAGCAAATAGGAATATGAATTAACACTAAAATGTATCGCTTAAAAGAACAATTGAAACCGAAATACGCAAAGACCAGACTTTTCAATCTGACAGTTTCTAAGAAAATAAACAAGATAAAGAAGGTGAATAGAAGTAAATACTAATTAGTTTAATCGCACCTCAAGATGCAAACGTATAGTCCTTCCATAATTACAACCTACGAGCTTCAGGTGTTATGAGGCGTCAAAAAACTGTGTGGTTAAGGAGAAGTAATGTCAGGTATTGGCGAAATTATATCTTGGAAGATCGGCAAACAGTGAGCACTTAGGAATCCACAGTTCTTTGTGGGAATTCGCCCGTAACAAGATGAGTGTGGGATGATTGCGTAGTCTTAAACAATACTGCTGCAGATTGGAGATTGGAAAACTGCAAAGAGTCATAAATGATTAATCGTTGTTATATCGATTCAAAGCTTCGGAAAGGACCTAATTTCCCCACTAAAAAAAATCCCCCAGAAAATCATTTTCTTAAAGAAAAATACCTCAAAAAGAAAGCCTTGTATCAGAAAAACTCCATAATTAGGGATTGCTCCTTCCATCATGCGGATGTCAACTGAAAACTCCATAACAAAAGTTGTAGCTAATTAAATTACCTATAAAATGAACTTATGTATGTATAGAGCCCTATGCTAAGTAATAACTGAGATAATCCTGTAACATAAACCCAAATTGTCATTTTGTGGAAAAGGTCGGGATAGAATTCTCAAGTGTGGTATGTGCTTAATGGCCGTTTCTTACAGTACATTAAACATTTTTTTTCGCGTTATAGACAACGAAAAGCAAAAGAACCCACAAAACACATTGATTGTCTTTGCTAATCCTCGATATAACCTTAAGAGGAATTAGAGATCGGACCATACTTCAGTGATGGCTTCTTAAGGATTCAACACTGGTAACCCTTCCGATGAAGAGTTCTGCGGCCTCACTGCTTTACCCTGAGAGATTTCCGGATTATAAGCATTGCATCAGATCCACACAGGAGCATGGAGCATTTAATGATACGGACTAAGTGGAATCAAAATTAACGTTAGCACACCATTCATAACATATCAACATTATTAAAATCCTGGATAGGAATGCAGTCCAAGAATTTGTATGGAGTAATGAGAGAAGGTAAGTACTGGACAGATCTGAATGGGAGAAGCTCAAGACATGTGGCTGTGTGTGAGTGAAAGAGGACAGGATAACTGGGGGGTTGACATTTGATAAATGGAGGATGAGATCAATGAAAAGGACCCTCTGAAAGGATACAGCTGAAAGGCCAACCTTCGACCAATAGAATTATCCCTTACAGGAGAGGATAGACGATAACAGGCAGTCCAGCTCTTTGAATAGCTCCTCTTCCCCAGCCTATGTCTAATGTTATAATCTCAATATTTCAGGATATAATATCACATATATAATTCCTTTGAATTTCATAATATTATATAATTAAACAGTCAAACCCTTTCCCACCCAAAAAAGGATACCTTTGAAAAAAAAAGAAATATGGTATAGGAATATATTCTACACTAACTTACACATCATACATTTGCTAAAATAACTAAGTAAGGCTGCTAACTCCCAGGCAGAGAATCAAGTCCGACTATGGCAGAAAAGTTATATTTTGTTTTCAGCTTTGGATCGAGAAAGTGGGTCAGAAAACACTCCCCAAAGCGATAGCTTCTGTAAAGAGGTTACCAGACCCTTCCATGGGTTTAGGGAAAAATATGGTGATTCAGCGTCTATTATAAGTCTGTAATTATATTCAACATTAATTATCTTCAAGAGTTATAAGATTAATCGGCAAAAACAAGCAAAAACAATATTTGGATTTGGACTTAAGGCGGAAGTATGATAAGCGAGTAATGTTGATAAATTTTTAGTGAGAGTTGATGACGTCATCGCTCACAGCGAAAAGAATCATAAGATTAATTCATTAGTTACATTTATTATCAACACTTAGATTACTATATATTATATAATTGGTATTTTAAGCATATTATCTGAAAATGGACAATTGTCCGAAACGTCACTTAAGTATGATGGAAAATATCGACGGTTTTAAAAAAAAAAATTTATTTTTCTTGAAAATTATTATATAATTATAATTATGACTATTATAACAATTATTATATTATTAAGTTAGAAAATATCTACCTCTTGAGTTGTATTTATTCATCACACTCCTCCCTGATCCATCTGAAAAATATAATTTTGGATTAATTAAACTAATATTAAAGCTGAATAAGAGTTTCAACAAAAGTACAGAACGTCAGAAAAATATTAATAATTAATTATTATATTACCAATTATTATATTTTATATTACTAATTATAATAAAAAGAGCGGCTTAGGTAACAACAATGGTTTAAATTCTATTAAATATAAAATTATGTTCCTCTACCTGGAGTGTTAGGACAGAAAAATGTTCAGACTTTTGTGGTGTAATTTTTAAACGATCATAGATCCGCTTCTATAAATGCTAGAAAGCAAGAATTGGAATCATTTAACAGTGAAAAAATGCCATCAGAGATTGCAAAAAGAATATTTGGATTTGGACTTAAGGCGGAAGTACAATGAGCGAGTAAAGTTTATACATTTTCAGAGTGAGAGTTGATGACGTCATCGCTCACAGCGGAGAGATCATCATTCGCTTCCTATAAGGTGTATAGGTCGCGCATATTTTTTTACTCAGTCCGTATTTTATTTTATTTTTCTAGCATCGTTTACTTGAGAACATTTATTTGATTCGACGAACTTGGAGGTTGAGTGTGTTGTTGACCACATTGCCTCCATGTATAACCGTTGGTCAAGGAATAGTACTAGTGATTCTTCCAACTACTGAACCAAAGATAAAGACTTTTTTTTCATTTTAATTTATAGCAGTTATAGCTTCTGAAATCAAAAAGAATTCCGAAATAACTAATAAAGAGATGTATGATTTTTTAATTTTATTTATAAAAGTACACATTTATAATAACTATAGAAGAAATGAGCAATAATGAAGATTACATTATTATTAAATAAAAATATCTAATCAGCTAATTGTCACAGGATGAGCAACAGATACGGATACAAAAAAAAAATAGCTATAAGCTATTTATAAATATTATACATTAAGTTTACTAAAATAAAGAACTTAAACCATTTTAAACACCTACGAAAGGGGATAATAATACCGGATTAAACTTGACGTCTGATCACTTAAACTATATTCCATGACACCTTGACAAAGAAGTAATTTTGAATGAGCGCAATCAATCATAACACTAAGCCAACTTGGAAATTCCAAAGTCATCACGTCTCGAACTCACTAAGCCGAAAGTTCAAATACTTGTTAAGTACTTACTAACTGCTCGTCGTTTTTCAACTTTGATGCATTTTTATGACATATTAAGCTGATTTCATTATCAAAATATATACTGCTGCTCAGATTGATAAAACAGAACATTTCCTAACTTAGACATGTTGAAATCAACAAGTTACAGAGACTTCAATTCAGAAACTACTATAATATGTTCGGTATATATATATCTTGAGCCTTGTTTAATTTGTTGTGAAATTTACGCGCCTATGCAGAGAAGGTTAATTTTGAAACAGTTCATCGCAAATTACTGTAAGTGCAATATTTCAAAATAAATATTACTGCAAACATTTTTAAATATTATTAACAAAATTCCCTTTTGTGGACAAAAAATATATTTACAAAAAATATATATTTACGTAATTAATTAATGTAAGACAAATATTTTAGTATAAAAAATAAAATGAAATAAAATAATCATTGTTTGATAATGACCGAAACAGAGGTCAAAACGTAATAAGAATTAAGAATTGTGAGTACCACAAATTTATATTTAATACCTACAGATCATAAGACATCTATTAAGGAAAATTTTGTTTTATCCATAATTATATGATCCCCTCCTTTTTTTTTTTTTTTTTTTTTCATTTTCATCAATATTTATATATTTGTTTGTTTGAGTTTTAAGACGTAAAACCGCTAGGTCATCAACGGCTGTGGCTATTTTTTTTTATTTTATTTTTTTTTTATGTTTTTTTTATTTTATTTATTTATTTTCTTTTTTTTTTAAATCGAGACTATATTTATATATTTCAATCTTTATTCTAATATTAATTGTTATTATTTTCTATCGATTTGTATATTTTTGTCATACCTTTATTATAGACTAGAAGTTGGCTTGCATGTTAGAGCGAAACGTCGGATAAAAAATACAACTTACGTTTTGGTTGTTAATGTCCTATTGACTGATCCCACGACTAATAAATATACCGGAATAATCTTTCGAATATTTAGGTATTTATTGTATATTTAAAAGGTACTTATTTAAAAAAAAAGAAAAATGTTTTCGATATGTATAAACTGTCAAAAAAAAATAAATAATGGATTTTTTTTTCTCTTATACAAGGAAATAAAGTTGGCGGTTATAAAGTTGTATGGGTAATGATGGGGACCCGTGGGACACCCAAACTGCTTTTTACCCGCCTTAGAATCAATCTCCATGGACTGCCTCCTAATGCTTTTGGGACTTAAGTTTCTCAGAGTTCGATCGCTACAAGTCCCCTGGCGAACTTGAACTCGGCTCTAAAGGGCTTCACAATTTCCCCCAATACATTTTTCGACGCTTTCAGAACTACGTTCGAACCATTAAGGAAATAAAGAAAGAATACAAAATGAACGTGTTTTCAATGACAGAACAACATTACAAATAAATAAATAGAACTTAAAAAAAAAATTATTGAAATTTACTACTCTAGAACAAGTAAATATGAAGTATGAGCAGAAAGCATGGCAATGACTTGTGAAGTAGCTACCTACCGATTGGTAACACTTCAATGATTTGACTGTTTTAAGTTAGAAGGCCCAGTGACCATCTTCTTTTCAGGCGCCTCGGAGGTTATCGGGAAGATACTTACGTACTTTCGACCACATGTTGAGGTTATAACCTCATACCATAAACTCATCAACAAGTCCTCGACCTCAACAGAAAAGAATTCGTTGGAGGTTTGTTTTTCTTCTGAGCGAGCGTAGCGAGTAGAATTCGACAGCTGAGATCTAATTAAAGCAATGGTAATAGCAGTAAAAGTTATAACCCATAACAATGGCCGACTGTTTAGTATATAAGTACAATCGGGAATACATGGTGATGAAATGTTACGAACAAGTTTGTTTGTGTGGACGAGTTCGGAATTACAGGATATATATATATATATATATATATATATATATATATATATATATATATATATATATATATATATATATATATATATATTGGGCCAAATCTACACCAAATGGGATATTTGGTCTTGGATAATTTTATTTCTGACATAATATTTAAGGTAGGATTAATCTAGAACGGGGTACCCCGACACAGCAAATCACATTAAGTGATTGGAGAAATACCTGCTAATGCAAAAATACTGCTTTTTTAAATACTGCCGTTTTAAAACCAATTTAGTTCACAAAACAAACTCTTACGTTAATTCAATATGTAACATAATAAACATTATTCTATATTCTCTCTAGCACCGAAAATTAAAACTATAAAATCATTTAGTTGAGTCAGCTTAAAGCCTTGGAAAAGAATATGTTAAAATGCGATTTTCGCCAATTCATGTTTTCGAATTTTGAACTAGTTGGCACAGCTCGTAATATCAGCCAGAGAACCATTAACGAGTGAAAAATGCAGCGTTTCAGTAATTTCGTGTTGGAAGACAGGGGATGCGTGGGCGTCATTCTGTAGTTGATAATGACCAACAAGTCAATAGTGGAAGCAGACCCAACCAAAACCACACGAGAAATGGCAGATGAAGAACTTGCCATGCTCGCCAAGTGGGTGCCACATGAGTTAAACGAGCGCCAAAAAAGCCTTTGCTTAAAAATGAATCCGTTTCTCGACCGCCTAGTAGTAAATGACCAGACAAAGGCAAACCACCAAGACATTTTCCAAAGCCTGACTTGCACCTGAAAAAATTATGGTCACAGTATGGTGGTCGACCGGCAGTATTATCCTTTAGAGCTTTCTCAATCGTGACGAAACTATCACTGCCGACAAGTACTGTCAAGAAATTGATGCCATGCATCGGAAGCTACAACGACTTTGCCCAGCATTGTTTAAGCGGAAGAGCCCAATCCTTCACCACAATAATGCCCGACCACACGTTGCACAACCAACGCTGCGACGAGTTGGGCTACGAAGTTTTTTAACACCCACCACATTCGCCGAACATCTTCCCATTGACTTGAACTTTTTCAAGCACCCGGACAACTTTTTACGAGATAAAAACTTTCAAAACCCGAGCGATATTGAAAATGCTTTTTGGGGGTTCATTTTTTCATGTATCAAAATTTCTTAGTTGCTGGGATAAATAAACTTGTTGTAAATTGACGAAAGTGTATATACTCTGATGGGAATCAGTTTAATTAAATATATATTGTTGAAGTAAAGATATGGCAACATATTTGCATCGACCCAATAACTATGGCTACATATTTTGTCATTAATATTTTTTATTTTAAATTGTTATGTGTAATTTTGGAAATGCAGAGAGTATAGAAGATGGGCAGACAGGGCGGTGGCGGGAAGCGGCTGTCAGCTATGACAATGGCCAGGAGCTCTGATAACACTCCATTGTCTACTGCCCGGATATACGCTCCCTCTGCCTCATCATTCCACCCCTCCCCCACCCATCCCTCATGATTTTACACCTCATCCATTCCGTCGATATTACTCCACATCTGGCCAGGTAGTGAGGATCTTCAAGAATCAACCGTCTTCATGAAGGATACAGGATATTCCATATGTCATTGGAGCATGGTCTGACTTGATGGCCAGCAAACTTTAGGAACGGTGGGCAATCATTTACTACCACTGGATACATACCATTTGCATATAAAATAACACATGTAAATTGATATATCGATGATTCTCAGGAAAAAGGCAATTTTCAGTGACCAATTTTCAAAAAAGTATCCGAAAAAAAAAAAATCCAAAAATTTGGGCATGTTCTTTGTCCAACGATTAAGGGAATAGACAATTTTTTTTAGATTAAAATAACTTTTTATAATAATTATAAATAATAAATTTGACAAACAAAATTAAAGACAATATTTAGCAAACCATTCATTAATTAACTTAAAAAATTAACTAAGAAAATGGTTTCAAAAGTGGTGGTAAATCTAGTATAGTTTAACATCAGTTAGTAAGTTAGTTACTTAGCGTGGAATTATAATGCTTCCATAGGACAGATCGTAATAGATCCATGGTACGGACAATTCAGACTATGAAATCGAATCATTAGTATTTAAAATACCTAATGAAAAAAAAAATAGCACACCCTTATTCAGCTCAAAGAATAGAATGAAATGATAATAGAAGAAAAATTAAATTAATGTTTGAATAACTGAAACATTGAAGCATGGGATGGACATCATGTACAACGTCCAAACGGCGTGACGTTCTCCTCTGCAACGCTAACTGGAAACTGAGGTTATTGCAAAACAAAAGAGCTGTCACAACAAAATGATACCCTAAAATTCGACCCCGTTCGTCCCACTAAAGTATGAGGGACAGAGATTTTTTTATTCAACCACGGAATGAACTTAATTCTTGAATAAAAAGTTCATGGAGCTCATTATATAAACATACTTTTTGTTGTAATTAATGGATTAACCTTCATTACTAACACTCCGATAGCCTATTACCTGGAACAGAAACCTTTTCTAACCTATGGTATATTATGAAGCCAAGAATCGGGTTTAGAAATGTGAACGAAGTAGTGGATAAACCCATGATACGGATTTTTCCCATGGTTATGAAAAGAGACTAGCTCTTAAATATTAAAAATCACCCGAATTAGTTGCAGATCTGACGAACACCTGAATATATGTAGAAAAATCTTTAAAAAAATCCTATGTTTCCAGAGCGTACAGTTCTTAAGATATTTACCTGATACATCATAATTACCTTTTTCTGGAAAATAATCATTATATCGCTATTGTTCAGTTGGTAGAATAAAAGAAAATACCATTTTTGTTATTGCCAAATTTTTGTTTTGTTATTTTTGTTGTTATTTTTTTGCTTGGTTAGCTTCCTATACTTCTTTGAGAATAAATGTCAGATTTTTAGTTATAATATTTACTACAATAAAAAAAATCTTGTTAGTTCAGCTTTTATCACTAGCCTAGTCAAACATAATGACTTTCTTCAAACTGCGATTAGAGAGTAATTTTATAAAGACTGTCTTAATTATAAATTATCTTTAATGTTTTTAGTAATATTATTCTTAAACCATTTGGGTGGCCAAAAAAGTATCAATAATTGAAAACATCATTACTTATGTTAAAAATATTATTTTGTATATTAACACATTCAATAAACTATTTTAAATTGATTTTTGTTTTTTAAAGCTGCGTCTTTATTAAAAATATGCTCTAAAGGAGATTGAACTTTTATGCTGTTATTATTCTTATTATGATAGTAGTGTATCCATAAAAAGGATCAGAAAAATATCTGTAAAAAGTATTACCAATTAATAATTAAGTAATTAAAACACGCTAATAACTAAAGTGAATAATGCTGTATGAGTCATGAAGGTTGCAAGCAATTAATACTCTTTTTTTTGTATTAAATCTATTTTTCCTTTTTGAAAAGTCTATACACTTACTATATTAAACTTTAATGAAGTTTACCTTATATAGGGGTCTATTATTAGGCTTTTGTCTTGGAGTATCTCAAGCTAGATTAAATCTTACATCGCTCATGAACATGTATGTGAGCCTACGCATGCGAACCTGGTCAAGGTTTTTCTTAGAAACGTTTTGAATCTGCACTTCATTCATAAACGATAACTTATGAATAAAAAATTACGTTAATCGGGATTATTTAACTTTGAGTGCAATGTCCAATACAAAAATCGTTTACTGTTTCTTCGCTGATATTAGTCCGTAAGGAATTAACAATTTTTTTTTTAAATTTTAGCGTTGTACACCACTTAATTATCTTTCAAATGAGCTTCTGGAATGTTCCGGGAGATCTATAGTTTACTATTACATTATTCAATTACTCAATCCGAAGAACAAAAAAAAAAAAAAAGTAAACGGACTTTCATGGAGCAATCACAGAGGCTTTGACCCAGGAAGTTATAGTTATGAAATAGGGTTTATAACCAACGAATGCTTAAGTATTATATATCCTTAGAATAATATCCATATTTATATTATAGATTATTATAATTTTATTAAAAACAAAAGGTATTAAAAATAATAATTTGATTGTATGTTTCAAAATGTAGAAGTAATTTGTTATTATTTGTAATTAGATTTCTAAGTGTAATTAAATCATTTATCTGTTAGGAGCTTAGTCAAAAATGATTATCAATTATATTAAAAGAATTGGAGATAACGTTTTCTCGTGAAATAAAATACGGAATAAGTTAATATGTATGTATAGTAGTTTAACTGATTTGTATACAATTGAATAATATAAAAACCTGTACCTCTACAACCCGATAAGGGTCTTGGGTTCAGTACTTGGTAAGGACCATACTGTTTCTAGGCCAACGGTTGTGCAAGGAGGTGATTCGGCCAAGATCACGCTCAACCGCCAGGTTTTTCCCCAATTAAGGGTACCCACTTTATAGAGGCTGGGTGAGCCCCAGGAGGGTCTCCCGATCCCACAGGGTTGATCCACGGCTGAATACAGAATGAATAATTATCTGCCCCAGCCGGTCTCGAACCCGGGACCTTGAGATTAGTAGCGCAGTAATTGAATAATATATATTTTAGTATATATATATTTCTGGATATTATATTAGAAAGTTTTAAGCTGATTTAAATTTATGATTATTTCTTATATGTATACTCAGGTTATAATTATCTTTTACTTCTACCATTTGTTTATTGCAATTATGTTTTATTATAGTCTCTTAATGTAAACAATTTCGACTAAAACTTTGAAAATAAGATGTGATATTTTCGCCAGTATTGTATTTTGCTTATATAAACTACGAAAAGATAGGTTCACACTAAAACAAATGTAAATCCCATTCCAGATGAACTTACACTTCCACAGTACTTGTTTATCCTGTATAATTTGATGTAAGAGCTATGCCCTACCTAAATACCTACTTAATACTTTAAAAAAGCTCCTGGGAATTAGCTTCTTTTTTTTTATAAAGGTGGGTGGAGATATCACATGTGCTATGACTCATGATGTTATAGTTATGAAATAGGGTTTATAACCCAAGAAGTTATTGTTTTATTTTATTACTCCTTAGTCCTCGCCAACAAATGTTATACCCCTAAACATCCCCTCCTCTTTTGTATGTATAAAACCTATCTCAGATCATCAATCAATGGCACACGCAATGGTAGCTTTAAGTCTAGTGATAATGTAACTCAGTTTCTAGTATAGTAAACCTAATGTCTAGCAGTCGACCCTGTCATCAGATCTCTAGTTTAAGTCATGTAACTCAGTACCATTAACCAATAAAGTATTCTCTAAGGCTAACACGCCTCGACTCTGCTAGCTAGTGCTCCCAACAGGACGACACAAGCACAACATTTTTTAATTACGGGAACATGCGCAGAACGTTGTTATCCCATGAATAAACATGGCTACGAAAGTCCAATACGCTGCATGTTTGTTATTAGCGATTTTGATGATTTTTTTTCATCTTTATTTCATACTTCACTTATCCTTGGTGAACAGATCCACTAGTTATTTATCTGGATTTTATTACTCATAAAAGTTACAATGCGAAAATGAAAAACTTTACAAAGCCGAATGAAAAGCGATGGGAGTATATGAACAAGTGTAATTATGTTGGGTATAACACGAGACTGCAGGTGCGGAGTTACCTGTTGGACCAGAGGCAGTTCCTTTCACCTGTTGGTAGATGATCTTATTAAATAGCTTTCCCAACAAGGATAATTGTTACGCCGCAGATTACCGCCATACTGCATCAAAGGCCGCTAGGGCATTCATTCTATAAGCCAATATAGGCTAGCTGCGTTACTGCTTTAATAACCCGATGGCAATGATCATTTTCTGCTATAAAGAGGCATCAAACAGCTTATATTGCTGTTTAATAGTTGAATATTTACACCGTCCTGTAGAATGTAGAATATAAACGTCGTAATGCTCTCAAAACGTTATGGTACCCGAGGCGATAAAAGTGGAAATTTAGCTAATTTTTATTATTTTAAGTCATATATACGGTTTTAACACTTTTGAAATTTGCCTGTAATTAAAAAGTAATTCAACACTTGAGCGTCTCTCAACTTCGTAATCACATAATTCAAAGAAGAGAAAACTAAGTCCATATACCACGATACCATAATATATATATATATATATATATATATATATATATATATATATATATATATATATATATTTTTTTTTTTAAATGATACAAGCTGGCAGAATCAACGACAATAGATATTAGATCTGTAAGTATCCATTCATAAAACACACACACACACACACACACACACACACACACACACACACACACACACACACACACATATATTTATATAGTACAGATAGAAAACAAATAAAAATTAAACCAATGTGATCACGATCACAAGTTCACTTTTAACCAGCTTTTTTTGATTTTTGGTTGTCGAACAACGCCGTCCTTGTAGAAATTTTTTATTTTTTGTTTATTTAATATTTTTTGGAAAAAATATCGGTTTTTCGATACTTAAATTTTAATATAGATATTACGATGCATGGAATTTAAACTATTTGATAAAAATATCGATATTTCTATCCATATTCCATAGGGTATAACTTCCATAGTTTAACTGTTTCCTGTTAGAATGGAAGCGGACTATTCCATTTAGCCTAAAGAAACTAAAGAAAAATAAATAACAATAAGTATAAGAATATATATACATCAAATAATAATAGACAGATAAATAAAGTTAAGTAAAAATAAAAGTAAAATAAATCATTTTGAACAAATGTACATCTACGTGTAGAGGGCATACAATTACAATTACATTGGCGTATGAGGAGGGCAAAGCAGGATTCCAGGAGATCCCATAGCTTCTCTCCCTGCAGCGCCACCGGTATTGGAAGAGTGAAAACACAACAGCCTCAGACGCTCAGGAATTGATTGGAGAAGATGGCCACTGCCAGAATTCCAATAGAATGGGTCATTCTCATGACTTTTTCAATTCACGTCTTTTGACTTTGAAGTAGTTTTCTCATGCCTCTAATTATTATGGAGTTGACTAAAATTTCTGTGTATGTTATTGGTGAGTACATCGATCATTAGTAAATAGTGAAAGCCCAAAATATCTGCATTTAAAGTAAATTTTAAATTCAAAATTCTCAAATATGTTACTGTGCACATTGGCATAGGTTGATGAAAAAAAAGTAGTACTTACAAAGCAGAAGTGTGATTTTTTCGAAAAATGAATTATATTCAAATTTTTTAACATTTTCAATGGTTAGGAGGTCATCAAGAACTTATGTCTCTTGGGAATAGTGAAAACGAGTGCTCAACTGTGCTAGCACTATGATTTCAGTTCTACAGAAATTCTCCGTATTCCAGAAAAAAACTGCTACATTATTAGATGTTGGATAGTGCAAGGTCAGAGGAGTACAGGGTTACCACCTTAGAACACAATTATTTCCCGAAATAATAGTGATAACATAATAGAGTACTCGTTTCCATCATTCCCAAGAGACAGTTGGTTGAAGTTCTTGAAGACCTCCTAACCGTTTTAACCAAAATCTACTTTAAATGTAAATATTTTGGTCATTTAATATGTACTAATGAAATGTGTACTTACCAATAATATACACAAAAAAATGGAGTCAACATCATAATAATTAGAGGGATATAAAAACAATCTCAAAGTCAAATGATGCGAATTTGACAAGCCTCATGAGAATGACCCAAAAAAAAAAAGCATCGGGACCATTGCCGTTTCAACCTGCGAAGAGGGTTATAGAGATGATTGGAGCTCCGTAGAGATTGTGCTAAAGGATTAGGATGATGAGTAGGGCTCTGGTGAAATTTGAAGAATATGTATGGAATAAGGTCAAGAACATACGGGATATTGAGATCATTTTGTAACATTATATGAATCATTGACTATTGTTCGAAGGATTTTGGATAAGTTTGATGTGCGAAAATTTAGCTGTACCCCACAGTTTAAGTCCGTATGTTCATATAATTTCAAAATGGCCTTGGAAATTAATAGTTTGTTATCAATTGAAATATGGGATGTTCTGTTCAGTAGTCTGTATAACTGACCATATCATCAGTTAACCCCTTGTCTTTTAAGTCTGGTATGTCAGATCCTGGTATGCTAGTTTTTTACACACAATTTAGATGTTAGTTTTTGCCTTTTGATTTCTAAAATGGATTTCAAGGGAAGAGCATCCGTACGGGTAAGGAAAAGAAATGAAAGAACTGATAAACAGGAACATCCTGACGCATGAAAGAGTCTAGGCTTCAATACTTGCAAAGACTTTGTTCTAAGCCAACGGGTTTTATACCAGGATATTACACATATGATGTGGTGAACACCCATCCTGAACCGCTAGATAAGTTTCTCAACCCAATTAAGGTACTTAATAAAGGCTGAGTGTGCCCGAGCAGATTCTTCCAATCCCAGGGTCAGTTGATAAAACAGAAACTAAATTTTCTGTTTTATATAAATAGATTATAAAAACTTATAAAAAGTATATAAAAGAAAATATCCCCAGAGCATTAAGAATCACTTCAAAAATCCTACGAGGTTTTGACAAAACTGCCAGCAGCTGATATCCGTTGGATTAGGATTGGTCGAATAAAGGCTTGTGCCTTGGGCGAGGATCGAATCAGTCAACAATGTGTCGAGAGCTGACGGCGCATTGCTGCAAATGCTCGCCCTTCAAAGGTAGGAATTTTGTTGTTGACGTTTGGCATATGTGTGAAAGGTTTATGATATTACATATCAACGCTTCAACTTACCATCCATATTCAGAATAACATTCGGTTTGATACTCGATATTAATGTTATTATTTTTCTGTCTCTTTTTGTGTTAAATAATAAATATTTTCCCTCAACCCCTTCAGATCTGGGTCCAGCATACAGGATAAATATTTTATAAATTGTTTTCAATATTATAATCCAGTTTTTGTTTGTATTTTTTCACCTCACTCTAGCAGATGTTCCATATTAGCAGATAATTGTGAATCAATGAGGCTATAACAATAACAGTGTGAGGTGAATTCAATTTGATTTAGTTTGAAGACAGTCTCATCATGAAGAGATCTAGTAAGCAAAGAGTTATTACTATAATAATTTAAAAAGTTAATTTCACTTTAGAAATCCTTATAGATTTTGTTGTTAAGTCATCAGGCATTCCCTTAAAAACAAATTTTTGTGGTGTAATGGATACAAGAAACATATTATTTTTAAAATCATCTCTCCAGTAGGTTGAACATCAGATCTCAACCGTAAATTTTATTTTATTCATTTTTCCTTTCTACATTACATTTTTAGTCTGTGTAATCTAGAAGAATTACAGCTTATTCATTCAATTTAAAAGATCCTGATTGGTGTATTTTTCCTTGTTCGATGACAAAAAATAATTATACAACATGTAAAGCTTTTGGATGTACCAACAAAACAGATATATATTGTAAAAAGTAAGATGCCTTTTTATATTCTAAACAGACATTTTTTTTTATAATTTTCATAGCATGCCATAGATTCTCAATTATTATTACTTATTTTCTTTTTTTTGTTTTTTAATACAAATAATATACATTTCCAATTATTGTAAGAATTTATATTTAATAAATTTATTTAGAAAAATACATCAGTGCTTTTGGATAAATAGATCATTGAAAGAGTTGTAAACTAGCTGAAACTCATATATATTGAGATTTATCTCATTGCTTAAATATTATGGACATGTTTTGACTCCTAAGCCATTGTCTACAACAGTTTGAAAAAAAAAATCATGTATGTTACCTGCAAATTTTTAAAGTTTAATGAAGATATGGTTTTCTTATATTGTACAGAAAAAAGTCAAGATCCGAAGATATTAATTTTCTAATGGATTTCTGTTCAGATAACGACATTATCCCACTGAGAAAACTCGGTTCCGATCCCAGTTAAGCACCGAGCACCCACTGATAAAGTTGCAAGCTGACATCACAAGAAATCTCAGACAGAATCTGGCTGCAGCTATGATATCCATCGATTGCTCTAAAGCTTTCGACTCTTGAGTCTCACGGCTTACTTTGTCAACAGCTCATGCTCTCAGAATGTCCGGAACAGCTTTACTAAGTTATACAGTCCTTCCTCATCCGGAGGAACATAAGGAAATGGTATTATAACATTTCCAGACAATATCAATAATATTTAGGTACCTCACTCAAAATACCTTAAAATGTATCCATGATACAGAAGAAGGAAAAAGAGATATGAAATGAATGAAAATGAAAATGGACAAGAAATAAGCAAAATAGGGTTTAAAAAAAAAGGAATAAAAAGATATGAGCAAAACTGATTTAAATTAATTTAAAATAACAAAGCGAATTTAAAATGAATAAATATTAAATAGTAAATTTTCATTTAATGTTACAAATAAATATATTATTATTTCACTAATAAAATAATAATAAAATAAAATAACATTACATAAGTAAGCTATCCGAAAATATTAAGTTTTATTAAATATTAAAAAAAAAATTAATAAATCTCTCTAATTTATGAGGATAATTAGAATATACAAATTAAGTTTCGAAAAACTGTTTTTTAAGAATACTGATAAATGCGTATTTTCAATCTTTTTCATAGGTACAAAGATACAAGAACTCTTATTTGTTGATTTCTTCTTTCTTCGAGTTTCTTAAAAAAGAAATTAGGGATAATTAACTAAAGAACGACGAATAAGTAAAAACTAATAAAATAGAAATTAAAAGATAATTTGAGCTTAATAAATTGACATTTCTATCAAATAGAATAAATTCAAACTAAAGGAAATTGTCAGTTATTTTTTAATTATTTATAAAAGTGGATTCTAATTGCTGCCGTAGTTGTTCAAGGGCCATATTCCATCAGGGATTGACAAATGGATAAATAAATGTTTAATTTCGAAATCCCAGGGACTTTGTGAGACAATCAAATAAAACGGCACGAAGTATAATTTGCCAGCCAGAATTCCATTTATTTCTGAATGGTCTCCGCATAAACGATACTGACATATTTCTCATATATGTATAATATGTTCAGAAAATACATTGTCTTTATTTACTTACAAATATAGCTGTGAAATATAGCTGTTTATTGAGCTTAAGCTTTTAAAAAAATTCTATAAATTTACATTAATTATTACAAATAATTAAATTAATTAATTTAATACTTCTATGTTTATAGTCTGTAGTCTATCCTTATCGAATCATAGAAGTACGGTCTTTGGATTGAGAGGACTAGAGAATAATTGTGGAAGTTTAGGTTAAGGAAAAACATATTGTTGGCATGCCAATTTAAGGTGGCTTTGCCCTAGGGATGTGAATAATGACAAAAATATCGATATATATATATATATATATATATATATATATATATATATATATATATATATATATATATATATAGATATATATATCTTATCGAGAGTTTTCAAACATATCGAAATAGTAGTTCGTCAGATCAATAAAAAATATCGATATTTCGATATATCAGTAGAAGGATGAGACAACAGGAGAATTCAGATGGCTACATGAATCGCGTAAACTGCATCCGATAAATATAACTGAGGTGATAGCATTGAGGCGAATGAAATGGGCGTGTAAACTTGTAGGGGTGGGTAATGAAAGAATAGCGGTCGGCCAAAACGTAGTTGGGAGTATTGTATAAGGTCTGATCTTGAACACTTAAGATTTGCTGCAGTTCAATGGAGGGAGGTTCGTAAGCAAGGAATTATCAAACTTTAAGGTTCGCTGAACCTTTTATTATTATAATTATTGTATAAACTATTAATTTAAATAAATAGTTTTGCCCGTCTGTACTAAGACCATACCATCTTGTTTAAGTCAAAGAGTTTTATATTATATAAAGAAAGAGGGCAATCGTTCTTCAAGGAAGAGTACTTCACGTTATGAGGATTAGCAAAATAATACGGAAGCTACGACAATACATCCGTTACCGGGGAAGATAAATAGCGAGACGGGTGTAGCAGAGCGTTTATTAGCGATGGGAGGAGGGGTAAGGAGGTCTGAGGGGGGGGGGGATCTATTGTTATTGCGCACAAGGTGGGATTAAGACGACCTGTTGTAAGGTAATCCTGAGGGCCCGGAAGAGGTTCCTAATCTTCTTAAGGCATAATCTCCCATGGCGACGACAGGATCGTAGAGCCCTCCGCAGTGCACAATCAACTCGTCAACTTTACAGTATTCTCTTGAATTATTCATCGCCAAGGGGTCCTCCAAGATTTGCCTTCTTTACCGATTCTTTTCTTCTTCGAACTCATTCTCGTCCTGTACCGTTATGTTTTACCTTGTTTTCCCATGCATGCACTCCTTGGTAGTGAACAACTTACTTTAATTGTGAGTCTCCAGCAAACCATAAACAATCGCTTTTGAAAGTCACTAGAATATCATAAACCGTTAGTTCATTTCACATAAGCTTCAATAAAAGATGAATTATCTATTCGCTTGGAAGATAGACCAGAACTGAGACCCAATGAGACCCTATAGCCTAGAACTGAGACCCAATGAAACCCTATAGCCTAGACAATGACTGCTCAAAAGAAGGGTATAGACCGGACGACCTAAATTTACTTCAGGGCTTTGTTTGTACAAGGTAAGAGATACTGAAAGCTCTGGGATCTGGGAGTAGAGGCGAAGAAAGGTCATGTTTTTTTTCGGTTTTCCGTTTATATAACGAAACGGTTAGTCGTAGCTTTAAACATTTCATGTAAGAAAATAAAGAGCATTAAATGTCCTACACGAATGTTCCTATTAATTTTATGTGTCTGATATAGTTTAAGAAATATGCGCTCTTCAAAGTAATAAACGGTAAAGCGATAAAGAGAAAAACTAATTTATTGGGAAGAACTAAATAATATTTCCTCTGAGTTAATAAAAACAATAATAATCTAAGTGTTAGGATTTTAAAAAAGTGGTTCTAATTTCGTCCCCCAATTAAATTCATAATTTACAATTTATTTGAAGTCAGGAACATTTAAATAAATGCAAATAACTCCCCAAAACGAAATTTCCGTTTTTCTACATTGCAGTAACCCTGCGACGGGTGCAAATATTTCTAGGCATATCATCTCACGACACAACACGTGTTGAAGCAACATATTAACTAGTTTGCATAATTAGATTTTACATAGTTTATATAAAAGAAATAGAAATATAGATGCAAAAAAAAAAATAGTGAAAAAATAAGAATTAAATAACATGCCATGAATTATTTTTATTTTGATATGGAAAAAAGTACTCTAAGTAACGAGAACATTTTGCAAATCTCTATTTATATTTATGAAAAATATTTACAATAAATTAACTTAAGTTAATACAAACTAAATTTATTTAAATTAAAATATTTTGAATAATGATTATTTCATTAAAAACTGATCATCGAAACAAAAATTACAAGAATATTTCTGTAGTTTTGATAAGAATGCACACAGTTAGTGATACTATTTGAAACAATTGCATTTAACGCTCAAGGAGGAGAAAGCCATTCCCATCTAGATAACTCCAAACAGTTACCTTGTCAAATATACCATCTTAATTTTTTTAAAAACATGTTGGCTTGTTTTGCATTGTTTCAATAACATGTGATGATTCGTGAATTTTTATTTCAATAACAAAAGGCGCATGCGCACTAAAAGGTTCTGCCCTAAATTGTTGACCCATTGAAAATACATGCATGCATACATGCATTGAAAATCTGTAGAATACTCTGAAGCAACTAGTCGGTAAGGGCAATTTATTACTTTGAAACCATTCATATGTCAATTTATATCTCTATACATCAAACATATAAATTTTATATGATTTATTGGCTGCAAGAGGAAAGGGGAGGGATGGCATGGTGGGGGTGAGGGAACAGGTGAGAGAAATTAACATAATAATAGGACAAGGGCAGTATATCATCTGTTCTTTTACAGTCTCTGCTTCTCCTTTAGTGTCTTTCTACCTCACTCTACATGGACCTCATAAATATCAATAAAGGTCTAATAAAGACTGCTAAAGACGTGTCTTCTTTGACTTACAGATTTAGACTCATTTCAATTTGTCTCCTGTTCCACGCTTATTATCTTTTATGGAGAAATACGTCACTTTCATATTTTTTTTTTATTTTTAAATATTACCATTAAGAAGGATCCTTTTCCAAAAGTTTTAGACAAACTTAGAAGTCAAAAGTTTCTATGCATCTCATTGATTTGAGCTATTCTTCCTCCATTATTTTATTCACTTCCTTTTTTAATTATTTTTTTATGACTGTAGTTGCACAATTAGATGATGGGTTTGGATAGAAAACTTATCCTGCTGATATAAGATGTGGAACGACTAAGGAATCAGGATATCAAGCCTTTATAAAGTGAGTATCTGCCGCTTCATTGGGTTGGGGTTTACACCTTGCAGTCGACATTGCTGTCCACATTAGTTTATTGTATAACCGTTGCCGAGGTAACAGTACGTCCTTGCGAACTACAGAATCCAAGACCATTCATGGGTACTAGTAGAATAGGCTTTAATTTTGTTTTTTTTCTATTTGGAAAAATAAATCTTATTACCATAAAAATATCCCAAATTACAGATACATTACAATCAAAAGATCCTTAATGTTGTGCTGGACAAATCGTTTTCTTCTGAATTAATTTAATAATAATGCATGCGACGTAAAAGTTAGTGAACCCAGTGATCTTGTCTGAGAATTGTCGTGAGAACAAGTCAATGTCCCAGCATTAGTAGTAACAAGATGAAATCCGAATACACAATAAAGAATCTCAACATATTACATTTACCCCTCAAAGATTTTTCATTTTCCTGATCACCAGTTTATATCGCCGACAACCAGTTTCCTCAGATAGGCACAGCGCATTGTATACTTGTCTACTACAGAAGGATGGGGTACGCATGCTAAAATAAAACGGAATGCCCATGAAAACCGAGGGAAAATACATTACAATATTATTTCTTATTCACCAAAACCGGAACTTATACAGATATTGAACCATATAACCAACTTAACCCAAAATAGAGGGGTTACATATATTGTTATTAGGGAAAAAAACGTTTCATTTGTTTCCTGTGAAGTTTGCCAAATTGCGCTTAAGCCTTTTTAAAAAACGATGACGGTATTAAGCTTTAAAATTACAAAAATAATTTTATTATTTGGAAGATCTGAATTTTTGTAAGTGGATCTTTTTGGCTATGCCGAATATCTGCACGGAGAATGTTCATATGGGTATAAGCAGATGTGTGCATTTATTTTCTGTTTCAGTTTCAATAGGAAATATTAAGGCTCATAAAAAATAGCGCTTTGATAAGTGACTTAATTACTGATTTGAACCTGCTAACAGCTGAACAACATACTATGTTATATTAAAAGGGTTCTTTAACTAAGATTTCAAAATAAACTATACGGAAATCTAACATACTCCTGTTATATAAATAAATATGTTCATTTTCATCTGTTCGATTTATTCAGCAATTGTACTTTACCTTCCCGTAGTCACCGATAGATGGCTTCACACTAATAATATGTTTAAAATTCCTCATTAGTTCATTCATTTTTTCTCATATGGTACACTAGAGCTCTCTTTATGTTTTATTCGATGCTAAATTACGATTTCCATTATATTTATATTATTTACTATTCCAATTTATATTATTTTTCTTGCATAACTTCTATACATTTATTCATTATTTCATAACTTCATTGCATAACTTCATTTATTATTTATTCTCCTCTTTTCTATTATTTATGTATCTTGTAGCCCTGATGAAGGCTATGACAGGCTAAAAGTCAGGACATTAAGTAGTGTGTTATATTAGTATTTCTTTAATTCCAGAATATACTCAACCATAATCTTCTGTAGTAATTATTAAAGGCTATTTTTTTTTTAGAATATCCCAATAAAAACTATAATAATTTTCTATTTATTAATAATATTTGAGGGTTTCTTTTTTTATCTTGTTGCTCCTTTATTGAATTTGAGATAACAGGCCGTTTGATATTGAGCTTTAATGAACAATCGACACGATATAATGACAGAGTAAAGTAAGTTTCTCCTCAGCCGGATAGATGATAAGTCTCGCTGAGATTCTAGAGAGAGGCACTAACACGACAAGAGGTAACTTTATTACAACTCCATCAGCCGCTTAATTCCTCCTTGCTCACTAATAACCCCCCCTCCCCTCCTCTCTCCGTCCTTCCTCCCAACGCCCCCCTTCACTTTCTGTTTTTACGACCGTGTAACATCCAATGCAGCATCTAATACCATCTTGGATCCAGCTCGGGTATCTGGAACCGGGACAGCGCAATTAACTTCAACTAATTGCCATACTGTTACTCTGATGATAGTGAGATAGTAGTCGAAGAGCGGGCTGAGGCAGCGACAGAAGTTTGTCGGTTCGAATCCGCCCTGTGAATATTGATTTTTATTTCGTAGCAGACCCGCGCAATAAAAGTCTCAAACAATTACAATCTGACTTATCTTTTGCTAATGTGCAGTGCAATCTGTCCTTCTTTCTCCAGTTAATACATCTGAGCTGAACTGTCCCAAGTCTGATTTTGCTAAATTTGATTTTGTTATCGTAATTGCATTAGTCTGGGCAAATATTCCGAGTATAAGTATCGTAAATAAGCCAAAAAGGTCGTAAAATAGAAAACACTTCAAAATATAAAGATTGACAACTATCCAAAAGTAGGATCTGAAACTTCTTTTTGCTCTCATGTAAAACTTACGAAAATGTTACTTACGACAGTTTACTTCTGAGATACAGAGGCGGAGTACATAGTGACGTTAAAGCAGAAAACAACAACTAACTGAAATCCTATAACTGTTTCATCTACATTATGAACTAAATAAGGTAATTAGTATCAAAATCGGCTCTAGCATTTTCAAATTTTTTAAAGGAGAAATTAAAAGCATATCATTATACCGTATTTGAACAAGATGACCGCATGAGTTTGAACCAATTTTTATAGTGGAAAGCCTCAAATATCCATATATCCAAATATTAGCAATCATTGGTATGTATTATAATGATTCTAGTTTCTATTGGCTGGTTTGAAATTATTCAAATGTTATAAAGGACCATTTGAACATCAGATAATCAAAACTTTACTCATCATCCTAATCCTTTCAACCCTTTCAAAGTCCACTCATCCTCATGATCCGTCCGGGAGGTTGAAACGGCAATGACCCCAATACCTTTGGCAAATATTTATATTGGAATTCTGGCAATGGCCAGCATATTCATGCCCTGAGTATCTACGTCCTCAAACAGCCTCTACTTGCTTTCAATACCAAAGATGCCGTTGATGTAAAAGCACAGTGATTTCATGGAGTTCTATTTTGCCCTAAATATGTGCGGAAGGGCTGCAGTATACCCTCGAGTTTTTCAGACTTAGTTTATGTATTGTACAAAATCAAGACTGTGCTAATGACTTGTAATATTTATGTAATATTTTTTAAAAATTGCCTTTTCATTTGTACGCTATTTTTTCTCTATAAATATGAAATTAATACATATATTTATCTCTTCAACTTATTACTGTTTTGTATGCTTTGATACAGGGAAAAGTTAAGCTAATCTTCATACAACTCGAAATCTTCATATTCGAGCTTTGACGTGGTTCTTTAGGCAGAGATAGTTAGTGATTTCTGAATCGAATCTTTGGGATCGTTAGAACTTACTACAATTATTAAACAAGAAAAAAAGTATTTTCCTTATTATTTAATTATATAACTAAAAGTATCTAGCTAAAGTTCCCGGCATTAGCAAGATTTGTACACCTTAAAGAAAATAACAATAGGGGGAATGGAAGATTCTTCAAAATCTTTATATGCATCCAAGTCAATCCATTAGTTTCTGGCATTAGCTGAATTCGTTTTGTCCATAGGCGGCGAAATTTTCAATAAAAAATTAATGTTCATACCGCAAATTTCATATCGTAACGTAACAGTAAAAATTCGATAAAGTAATGATTATTTTTATTAAATTTTTATCCATTCATTTAATTCCTATTAAAAATTATCGGGAGTGGATGATTTTAAAAATGGCGCCTTTGAAAACGTTCACTTTCTGTAATGCGAAAAACGACCTCTAGTTGCACGAAGCAATAACCTCAAATTAAAAGTCACGCGCAGCTATTAGCGGGATGGTTAGTGGGTAATTAAGTTATTATTATTTAAACGTGATAGGGAGGCACGGAAAAATAAAAAAATAGGGAGGCTTAGCAGCATAAAGATTGGAAACCGCTACGTTAGCCACAACGTTTCACTGCGCTGAAAATTCAAATCAACCAATATTTATCGAGAAATTTTATGGGTATACAGAAAAATCGATTAATTTTTGGTACACTCAAAGATTAGAAAAAGGCGAAGATGCATTTATTTTATTTTTTCTGAAATCCTTAATATAATATAATATAATATATAATAAATGGAAAGCACCCTAATCTGGAGTTATAAATTATTCGGGTCTCGTTAGCTACATTAACACTGAGCCCACGAGCGCAGGTGTCCCTGCTTTTTGTCCCTACCCCACATCGGCCAAAAAACACCGGTTACACTGACCATGCAAAATAGCTTATATTTGTCAAATATATTTGTCGTCATTATACTGAGTGCCTCGGATCAATTAATTTCAATTATAATAATAATTAAAATGTGTAGTAAATCAAAGCCTTCTTTAGGTCGTGTTGTGGGTTATATTCTCTCCCGAGTCACGGTAGGCCAACTTCTGTGAAGTCGTTAATATTATATATTTTTAGTATATAAATTATATATATATATATATATATATATATATATATATATATATATATATATATATATATATATATATATATATATATATATATATATATATATATATATTAAGAGAAAGTATTGCGAAATTTTGAACCCGAATTTTCAACGGAAATACACGTTTTAAGGTCCCCTGAGTCCAAATTATCAACTAAGTTTCACAAAATGGTCTGTGAGTATGTGGTAAGTTTAGCTAAACAACGAAAAGTTTTACAATACTGAAATTACGTATTTAAGGTTGGCATATGTTTGGGATGTTACATTAAAATTTTCTCTAAAATTGACTAACCCAAAATTCCACTTTAAATCACTGGTTTTACACTTTTTTAACCATTATCTCGAAAAAGACTTTAACAATTGTGATTAAACTCGTTATATTAATATATACTTGAATGGTCTTTAATATCATTAAGATCTTATCATCATTGTAATAGTCTGATAGGACTTAAATGCCAACTTTTCAAAATGGCTTCCTCTAAAGTACATTTAATTTTGTTTATTTGAAATAATTAACCGTTTCTGATTGTTAATAGTGGTGAAAAATGGTTAAATATAAACTATAAAAAAAAATTGATAACCTACCAAGGGAGAAAAAAGGAAAAATATTTTCCAGGTTGAAATGTATTTTTAAGAAATAAGAGTAACTAGTATACCCGAGCGAGAATTTTCGCATTACATATCTTAATGAATCCTTAATGAAATCGAAGTATAAGCGATAAACAATATAATATTATCAAGAAAGTTTATTTAACACACACATTTGGTGAAGCTTTATAATTGTTTATAATGACTATGTTCAAGTAATAGTTAATACTCACTAAGGAATTAACTTGCCCTACTGGAAAGTACCCTCTCAGTTTAACATTTAAGCGATAAGACTCTACTATACTACTTTCTGTTTGTAGTATTCTATCATTCATGGAAACAAAAAAACAATATTTTATTTACAAAACGTTTTCACAATTATTAATACGTTTTTGTTAACAGTCTCAACTGGCTTTAAAAAGTATAAAGTTGCCATGACAACGGCACGTACGCAAGATGGTATAGGACCCGTGCGGACCTATATCGTGCATTATCTCAAAAACGGTAGGTTTTTAAGCTTTAAAACGCTGGACCAGTATGATCCGAATGATCATACATGATTTTGATGCCCGCGTAAAAATCTCTAAAACCCAACTTATCCCGTCTCGATCCGTCGACTCTCAGTCGTCAAAGTTTTGAAACCTTCCAGTTTTTTCATCACTTTTATTTAAGCCCTTGTAAGATTTTAAGGAACAAAATCAGGATTCGTCACTTCTCCGTGAAATTCTATTTCTTTTGATACCTCAAATGTCAAAATCCATCGCTCCTGAGAGCCGGAAAAGGGATCTATACTACCGTAATAATATATAGTAGTGATAATATAGACGTAAAATATACAATTGGAAAGCTAAAGGAAAATTAATATCTAACCCATAAAGTCGTAGAAGGTATTCGAAAATGACTAAAAACGTATAAATTTAAGTGATTGTTGTAATTAATAATTTATATTTTTATTTAATTTTTAATGGAAAATAAATGAAATTCTAATGGAAAATATATGTACACTTCAAAAAGTCTTGTTTAGTTTCAAACGCAAAAATGATAAATTTCATAACAGTCATTTATTTTTCAAGAAAACTTATACCCATTTTAATTGACATTACTATTTTTTCTTACATTATTAGGCGAAGCTTCGGACGATAATTGTTCATTTTCAAAGCCACTTATTTCATATATTTATTTATTATTCTTTTTTTTTTTTATCCTAGTAAGAATATACTATTTGTCATTTTTTCCTTTCATCATGTGTTATATACTTTTAAAATTTCTGTAAATTTAAAATTATTTTCATATACTGTCTTGACTGTTTTATTGACTGTTCAAAGTCTGAAATCACACATGGATACTTTTAAAATTTATTTCAAGTAAGGGGTAAGCGAAAGTTGTTTGATGCGCGCACCAGATTTTATAACAATAAATTCACTATTATAAATTCTATATAGAATATTAATATTAATAAATATTATATCGATATATTATTATAAATGCAAAGGAATACATTTTTTTATCAAAACCTGTCGCTCAGCTCGTGACTATAAGCAGATGTGATATTAGTTAATATAATTGGCATGTCAAGTATGAGGGAGGTCAGTAACTATGATCAATTTTTATTTTTTGGCAGGGGGAGAGGGGATAAGGACATTTTATTCTGTTTTCATGTCGTTAAAACAAGGACTTAGGGATTATCCTGGTCCTGAAGGACTTAGTGGATGTTGGAAGGAAGGGAGGATTTAGGGATGTTCCTGTGACGATAGTAAAAATGTCCAGGTGCGTAGAGGGATAAGTGGGGGGAGAGAGAGAATCAATTTTGTCAGGTATAATTACAGTGCCTCGCTAGGGGACACATTTGCCGACAATTATTCATGAACGAGTCAGTTAAAGCAGGTACGGACTTTAAACATTTATTTCCAGGGGGACCCTGGGCTTCTCTCATCGTGTTTTGTAGGAAAATTGTTTGAGGATTTTCTCTTCTCAACCATTGAACAATTGAGGAAAATTAAATTCAGAACTGGGCTACACTTTTTGATTAATCTATAAAAATAAAAAAAATAAAAATTGAAAAGATAGGCTTACAAAATCTATAATACCGAGGAGCTTGTATGTTTGAAGACGCTAATGCCTGGAAATGCCAGTCCAAATTGAAAAGTCCTTTTTGCGATAGATTTAAAAACCGTGAATTGAGAAAGACTTGAGGCTTAGTAATATCATGGCATGATTCATAGAAACGGAGCAGTAACCATAAATATTTTGTTAAGAGAAAAAGTGTCCAACTTGCGTACGTTTCGTTCTCGTGACACCTTCATACTCGTGGAACCAAGTTGACTACACAAACATTTAAATTTTGGTGTGGATGTAGCTGACCGTAAGGGGACCGTAATTTAAGGGGAAGCTGGTGTAATATATCAGTCAAACTATTTTTACTTACATATTTCTATATTTTATATAACTAAAATTTCATACTTAAATGATTGTTATACTATTTTTTTTTTTTACTTAGTCCTGATGATGGTCTACAGCTTGAGATGAAACGTTGGCGCACAACAAAAAATAAGTTCCATTCATTAGTGTGTTTTTCTTCATTGATGGCATCTCCCTACCAACTTCTCTTTAAATTAAACATAATAATTAGTGTGAAATTATTGCGTGAAAACGTTCATAAAATGGAAGGATAAAAGGAAAAAAAATTGTGAAATTTATTTAAGTGAAATTTAATGGTCGTTTATAAAAATTTATAGTGAGCCTCATCCTGTAATATGTTAGATATTAAACCTATATGATACTTTATTTTAAATATTTCCCAATTAAATTCCATTTTATTTTCTCAAAGTAAATTGGCTTATTGCTCATTGCTAATTTAATCATAAATAATACTGTAGAATCTTTTCAGGATCCGCCATATCCGAAACACGGATTATCTGGAAGAGTTTTTCTTTTCGTTTAAATAAAAAAAAAAAAAAATAATGGCAATTAATTTCTTGCCAGTTATATACATACTATTTTATTGCAGATATCTTTAAATTTCGAAGTCTGAAGGCTTCCCCTGTTAATATATTACTGATAAGATCGTCGCGTATTATTTAAATAAATGTTATTAGTATTAAGTATTAATATTAGTATTAATATATATATATATATATATATATATATATATATATATATATATATATATATATATACCATACTACATACCATAATATATACATATATATACATACCATCTTTTATTCGGAATTTCTTGGATTCCGGTATAGCCCTGTCCAAATTATTTCGGATGAACTGTGCTCTACAAAACACTTTTCTAACTACTCATATTAACACTTATGTTGTACGTTTCGTAACACATACCAAACATGCTATTCAACGCCATTATTAGGAAATAGCTTTAATTATCAGATATGATTTAATTAGGAATTTGCAGTTCATCAACTGATTTCGGGAAAATATAAGGCAGTTTAATTAAATAAGATAATTCTGATACTCTTAATTAACATTAATAACATTTCACTGCAGTTGGAATATCTAAATATGGCTTTCAAATTTATGTCGCTGATTCTGTACATATATATGAGGATATTTAATGTAAACATCATCAACAAATAAGAAATATAAATACAAATAACACTATAAAATTCGAGTAGTTGCGTTTATTTTAAAATTTCCATCTTTCGGCTTTGACCGATCTAAAATCTTACTATTTGTTTTAAATTTAATCATTATTTTGATGAGTATGCATAAGTCTTATATTAAAACGACTCATTTTCTAGTTTTTAAAAAAAAAATATAATAATAATAACAATTCAGACATAAGGACACCATTAAATTTATACAAATTTTATTAGAAACTTAAATTTAATAAAATTCATGTAACTACTATGTAGGTAAAAGTGTTTTGTTTTAGTAAGATGAAGAAACTTATAAAATCGTCAAGAGTGGCATAAATTAAGTATAATAACAAAAATATAGTTTTTTTTTTTTTTTAAATTCACTTATTAATCATTCGATAATAGCAATACTAAAAAAAAATCTAAATTACTTTTTTTATTTAAGGCTTAGTGTGTACATATAATGATTCCGAAATACTTTTAATAACGCTATTAATAATTAATAATAAATTTAACAAATAATAATAAACCATTGTTTATGGTTATTCATAAACATATTATCCAGGATAGAGGCAATATTAACAGTAAATAATAAGAAGCAATAATAATTGCTATTGTTACAATAATAACAGGAAATAAAAATTTAAAGAATTAATTGGACTACGAATAATTAATGAATATAATATATAATATGAGGTCCCATGGAGTTCTTTTTTTTATTTTTATAACTATTGAAATAATATTCCGATAAATATTAAATGGATCACCGCTATAAAAATAAATAAATTAAATAGCATTTAATTGAATGGAATTCTAAGACATGGAATAAAAGCGTTCTCGAAAAATCGGGAGCTCGCAAAGCAAGCAATCGATAAGCACTTCATCGAAGGCGACCTATATTCGTCAAAATCATTGCCATCTCTTGCGGTCAAGCAGAAACATGGAGGATATTACCTAATAAAAAGTTAACCGCTATTGCCGAGCATTTAATTGAACGCTTAATTTATTAGATTATTTAAATATTATCCATTAATATGTAATTATGTCGAATTATGGCTAACATTATTGTTATGAGGATTACAACCAAATATAAAAATTCAACAACGTTACAGCTTATACAAAAATAAAAATAAAAACATCATATTTTTAATCATTATCACTTTAAATAAGACAAAGGTACCATAATAGAAAATAGAAAATTTATGAATTTTTTTTTAAAGAAGTAGGGGAGCAGAATAGCTCAGTGGTAAGCCACTACCACGTTACCATGCTCCCGGTCCCGGGTTCGAGACCGGCTGTAGCAGATAATTATTTATTCTGTTATCAGCCGTAGATCGACCCTGTGGGATCGGGAGACCCTCCTGGGGATCACCCAGCCTCTATAAAATAGGTACCCTTAATTGGGGGAAAAACCTGGCGGTTGAGAGTGATCTCGGCCAAATCACCTTCTTGCACAACCGTTGGCCTAGAAACAGTACGGTCCTTAACAAGTACTGAACCCAATACTGTTCATGGGTTGTAGTGGTACAGGTTTTTTTTTTTTTTTTTTAAAGAAGCATCTTTAAAAATACTATGTACTTTGATAAACACAATAATAAAGTTGAGAGTCACTTCTGACTTTTCTCCTCAACCATTCTGATTACGCGCCCCAGTCACCTAATTCATTGTACTCTTACAAATTGGGAAATACTCAGATCATTATAAAGTGTGTATAGCTATTTTTTTTTTCAATAATGAACCTTTAATCGTAAAGTATCGACCAAGAAAAAAATGTTTCCCCCTCTCCCCACCCTCAAAATATGTTACGTTTCAAATTACTTTGCTTCATAAGTTATCAGTAACGGACTCCAGGCTTCCTCGAATCTCTCTCGACTTCTTCCTTCCTTGGATCCATCCTCCACTTCCATCTGCTTCTTGGTCTTCCCCTTTTCTTTTTTCTACTGAATGTAAAATGGTACAGAGGAAGGAGCACTCCTCTGTACCATTTTACATTCCTCTCTGATTACATGTCCTATTTGGAATAATAAACCATTATGTAACAATTTGTAGAGTTTTTCTGAGTCGAATTAACCATTCTCCTATACGCAATATCCAGGTTTTAGATGTGTGAGTCATGAGTGATGGGACGGTTGTTTTGTACAGTCTGAGTTCGGTTGTGAGACTGAGAAGTCTACTTCTAAGGAGTTTAGATATACCGAAATAAGATCGATTAACAACCATTGATTCTACACTTTGTTGCTTCCCATCCAAGAATATGTTGATCATCGATAACAAATACTTAAACATTTTAACGCACACAAATCTATAGTTCCAACTGTGTAGTACTTCTGCGGCTGAATTGGATTCTTCTTACTCAAAATGAGGATCTTTGTCTTATCCTCTTTGATCTGGAAACCCATTCTTCCTTCCATACTTGAGTACCGTAAGCATCCTTGATGCTTTGTCGAGTCGTACCTGCAATGATATCGCCTGCATACGCCATCACTTGTTAAAATTTTTTCCATGGGACATCAATCCTACTCTTTCTGTGATCGCGTTTAGGACTAAGTTGAGCAGCACTGGGAAAGAGAAATTCCATGTCTCAGTCCTGAGCTCACTGAGAATGATAAAATTTTCGCCAACCATGACCCTGCCAACCGTGTCCTTCATTGTATGCACTGCCAGTCGGACTATCTCTCATAACTTGGATAAAATTCCTTCCTGATGATTGAGCCATATGCAGCTTTATAGTCTATAAAGAGTAGCCTATAAAGAGTGTAGAGTATAAAGAGTGATAAGCTCATTGATTTTTTCCATTATCTGCCTAAGCGAGAATATCTGAGCAATCGTTAAACGATTGGCACTAAAGCCGCCATGGTACTCTCCTAGTTGTGATTCCAAATATGGGATTAGGCGGTTTTACAATGCAATGGATAACACTTCATATCCCGTATTTAATAAACTAATTCCTTATAGTTGTTGCATTAAGTCGAATCTTTCTTTTTAAAATATTTGAATAGTAGACATAAAAAAAAAAAAATCTGAATTCTAGTTGTAAAAGTGGCAATAAATTATTGAACTACTTAGATTTTTTTTATTATTAATTATATATGAAATACTTAGTAAGGAGAAGTACTGCGATGGTGAAACATTTCGAATCAGAGTTTTCAAAGGAAATACACGATTTATACACCCAGCTCAAAACCGAAAAGTTATACGAAACTAAAATTACGTATTTAAGGTAAGTTATGCATGGATGGCTACAGCTACTTTTTTCGCTGGATTCGACTTACGGCTTAGACAATATCAAGAAATAAAACTTCATATATGAATATACCTATCTAGGTCTTATCCCCGAATTTTTTTAATGGATTTCTCTCAAACATCAACCTTTAATTTGGGTTATTCGAAATAATTAACCTTCTCTTATTATTAGGAGTGATTGGATATATATAAACTAAAATTAATATCTAACATGTACAGTCGTAGATGGTAATGTAGGAATGATGAAAAACGCATAAACTTAAATGATTGTTGTATTTAATAATTTCTACTTTTATATTATTTAATGGAATTTTTATTGAATTTTTTTAAATTTTGCACCGTAACAATTTTTTTATTTATTTTAATCCTTAAAAATCTTTTTTAAATAATTCTAAAAACAATATATAATTAATTTAATATACCTTATATTTACATTGACTACTTTCGTTAAACATAACATTTATATCTTCAAACGTTAATTAAATTATTAATAACAATTATGGAATAATAATTCAGAATAAGAAATATACTGAATCCTTAGTATGTATCTAGCAAGAACGAAAAGGAACAACCAGACTGACGATTAAATAAATTTTAAACATCAATAATTACACTAATTATTATCGGTCAGGTTATGAATTATTTATTGTTATTATCAATTGTAGATTTGGGGATAGATTCCAACAGATCGACCGAATGACTCGAAAAGAGGAAGCATTTGTATTTACAGACAAATATTGGAAGTTATTATTTCTTCCCTTTCAACATTTGCCTGGTTTTCCATCCTGTCAAACATTTACTCAACTCAACGCAAATTGGAAATTCTTGTAGGCACGCCTAGCCGTTTCTGCATATTTCAAATCCGCTGTTTCCCTTAGTCCTGATTTACAATAAAATCCGTTGCTTACTTTCCGGTTTCTGACAATATTTAAGAAATCTGAGAGTTATTGCGTTTAGATTAATATTCTAATATTTCAAATTTGTGGTTTTTCCTTATGTGAATCGAAATAATTAATGTGATTTTGTGATTTCAAGTCGTGGAAAACCACTTTATTCTTCCTAACCAAATTATCTTCCACGATATACAAGAGATGGTACATTTATAAACAAGTTATTGTGGACGTGGAAATTTTCTTAATTAATAAAGACTATATTTAATATATATTAATTTTATATACATATTAAATATATATATATATATATATATATATATATATATATATATATATATATATATATATATATATATATATATATTAGGGACTTGAATAAGTTCTCGCTGTTTTTTCGTGAAAATAAATGCTTTATTTAAAAAAAGTAGTAAAGAATATGTCATTGAAAGTATTGTCCATCGCTAGCCACTACTTTCTCCCATCTTTCTGGCAGAATACGAATACCATGTCGAAAGAACGACTCATCTTTTGAAGTTATCCACGAATCGATCCATTTTTCATAAGATTGGAAGTGCTGCTCAGCCAGGCCATGAGTCATCGATCGGAACAAGTGGTAATCGGAAGGAGCAATGTCCGGTGAATACGGCGGGTGGGATAGGACTTCCCATTTGAGCGTTTCCAAGTAGGTTTTGCAACATGTGGCCGGGCGTTGCCATGCTGCAAAATTACTTTGTCGTGTTTTTCCTCGTATTGAGGCCGTTTTTCCTTCAATGCTCGGCTTAAACGTATTAATTGTAGTCGATAGCGATCTCCCGTGATGGTTTCTTTCGGTTTGAGGAGCTCATAATACACTACACCCAGCTGATCCCACCAAATACAGAGCATGAGCTTGGAACCATGGATATTCGGCTTTGCCATCGATGTTTATGCATGGCCGGGCTTAACCCACGATTTTTTACGCTTCGGTTTATCGTAGTGTATCCACTTTTCATCGCCAGTCACGATGCGATGCAAAAAAACCTTTCCTTTTCTGCCGATGGAGCAGCTGTTCACATGTGAAAAAACACAGTTCGACGTCTCTCGGCTTTAATTCGTACGGCACCCAATTTCCTTGCTTTTGAATCATTCCCAATGCTTTTAAACGTTTGGAAACTGTTTTGTGATCAACTCCTAATGATTCTGCAAGTTCATTTTGCGTCTGAATTTTTTCGGTGCGCAAGAGCGTTCTTTATCTTCAATATTAAAATCATTATTTTTAAAGCCTCTAAATCAATCTCTGCATGTTATTTCCGACAGAGCATGGTCGCCGTAAGTCTCCACAAGAATTCTATGTGCTTCAGATGCAGATTTTTTTTGAAAAAAGGAATGCAGTAAAATTCCCCGCAAATACTCTTTTTTTGGCACGAAATTCGACATGTTTAACGCTATGAAAAAATATGTTGTTTACACTTCGGCAGAATAACATATACTGTGATTTCGAGTCTAATCGTGGAGCTTCACGATAAAGTTGGCTATATATATATATATATATATATATATATATATATATATATATATATATATATATATATATATATATATATATATATATATATATATATGTATATATACATTCATACACACATTTTTTTCCTCCTCTCCTGCATAAGTAATCTTGTACTACAGAAGGTTATTCACAAAGGGTATCGCATACGAAACAGCATAATTTATGTATGAGATGTTCAGTTTGCATTTTTAATCATTGCATTGAAATTAATGTAAATTGGGGCAAGTGTGTACATCGGCTCTAAACGGTATAATATTTGAATACAACAGTGTTAAAATGAAATTTTAACCTTAATATATGATAAATAAATATATTTCCGGAATATTGGACTAATATTATAATGCTTAGAGCCTGTACATACACTTGCCCCACATCACTTTATACAAATTTACATAAAATTTACATACAAAAAAAATAAATAAATAAAACGCAACTAAATAGGAATGGGAAATAAAAGATACAGTTATTTTATATGATTTTTATAGATACGTACATATATTAATAAAGAAAGAGGGATAAAATTAAACTTAAATAAATAATAATAAAAATAAATAAATACAAATAAACATTTAACTAAAATGAATAAAAAGTTGTATATACTAGTATACAGTCAATTAAAATATAATACATTATATACAAAATCAAGTTAATGCATTAATGTGAATTTTTTAATTTTCAATTCTGATTATGTCTGATTTGGCGAAACTGTTAACGAGTTAGTAATTTACTACTATTTGAGAGACTTAAGGCATTGTTTAGGAGTTTTTCTAATAGTAATTTTGGCTTTTATATTTTTTATTATAAAATTTTAAAAATCATTAGATGATTTTTTTTTCTTTTTTAGGGACCTGCAAAATTAAAATAAGAATTATAAAGTAAGATACAACTAAATAACTAAACTAAGAGAATTTCATACCTAACTTAAACCGTTGACTTTTCTTTTATCAGTAACGTTGATGAAAGACGGAAAAGAAATAGGTCTCGAAATAAATAGGGATAAAATAATAAATATGGTTAGTAGCTGAAACGGCAATGATTCTGGTGATATAGATAGATATGTATAAGAGGGAATTTAATACGTACAGATATTTAAGTCTATAGATCTACTATGACTAGAAAAAACTAAATCTATCGATATCTCGCCATGATCTATCAAAGCCTATATCAATATTAAAACTGGCTATTTTTGGAATAAGGACCTTTGAAGGGCCTCTATCCTCTCCATAGCTAGTTATTTTTAGAACGGGGTGTCATAATATATATGTAAATTTTCGTGAAGTATAATTGAGCTTCCAGCGTCACGAAGATTGAAATAGGCGTGTAAAGTGTTAGGAGGCTCTGCAACGAAAGAAATGTTAAAAAGGAAATTATCACTCAACCAACAGGTCAACGTTCAAATGGTAGTCTGAGACGCAGGTGGGAAGATTTCGTCAAATCAAAATTTTGATAAATATTTGACTTGGGATTTGACAAATATTGATGAGCAATGAGCCTTCGGGTTCGCTAAGCCTTTCTTTATTATTTATATATTTAATTTTGATTGCCTGTAAATTCGTTACTCCACAAAGGAACGAAAATAGGCTTGAGTGGACTCTTTTATTTCTCTCTGCTAAGAAAATTATGATAAAACAAAGAAAAAATAAACAGATAATGTAGAGGTATTATCGGTACCGCATGTTAACGACTGCTCTGAAGGATGCTATGCTAACCAAACTGCAGCGGTAGTGCATTTACGGCGGTTAGCGACGCATCCTACCATCTCCGGATACGACCGATAAAACACTAGAGGAAACGGTCCATTATTTCGCTATAAAGAAAACTGTTTAAAACAGACTGCTGAGGAAATAGAAGGTATTACTCAGGTGAAGACAATAAACTGTTTGACGGGACGTTTTCGAGATCAGATAAGACCAGCGGCTGTTTCCTGTTTGGCTGTGAAGCCGCGAGATTTAAAACTGTATAAACTGTAACGCCATAGCTACATTGTACTGGAGCTATGGCGTTATGCATTTATACATGGTGTTATATTTAAATATACATGTCATATATAACAAGTATTTTATATTATGTACATAGCATTGTATGTGACCTGATGCGAACCTCACTGTTTGTATGCAATGATAGCAACATCTACTATCATCATATGTAGCAATGTCTTGATATAATAGCCCAACGGTTTTGGATTTTGTATGTGTTTTATGTACCTAGGCTGTTATTAAAAATCCGAGTTTTCTAATTTTACGCTCCTTTGCGCGCGTCTTTGTTCAACAATGGCGATGTTTTGTTCGTTTTTTGTTCAACAATTCATTGCAAACTTTGTGATCTACAAAAAAGTATTTTTTGGTATATTACAAAGTTTGCGTCTATTTACTATGATAACATTTTTTTCTAAACCACCGAGATAGCGATTGCTTAATATTTAAGCTGATCCAAAATCTAAAAATGTCAGGAATATTTTAGAAACTTTCTTTCTAGGCATATTCCATAGATTAAAGAGTATACTATTTGCTCTCGTTACTAAAATGGAACAAATTGATTAGCTCAATCCATACGAATGCGGCTCTGAAAACAAAAACCCTCGTGGAGTACTTCGCAAGTAGCTGCGTTAGAGGAGGGACGAAGAGAGAAAGTAGTGGTGTTGATGCACCAGTGGCCTGGTTTCTTCAGTTTACTCGGTTTTAGAATGTTGTAAAAGAAGCTAACAAGGCATGATAAAAACCTTTGGCCATAAGATTCTCTATTTATTGCCGCATTTCTTTTTATTGCGTCTTTGATTTACATTCATCTTTCGTCCTGTATTAAACCATATATTTACTTTCAGTAATCATGATAAAAAATTAATTTTTAATATTTGTGTTTTTCTTTGTCGGGACCCTACTTAACACTCTACTTACTACTTAATGAGCATAGACCAAAGATCTCCTTTTCCTGCCAATTCTCTTCTCCTTCTCCAGTCCATTCCTCTGGCTACAAAGATTTCTTTTATGCCTTCCTCCCTTCTTCTTCTTGGCCTTCCTTTATGGTCTACGACCATGTACCTGTGTCTCATAGGTTGTTTTGACCATCCTTCTTTCGTCCATTCTGCTGACATGTCCGTACCAACAGAGTTGAGTCTACTCATTCTCTGTTTTTACAGGTTTTACTTTAAGGTTCGTCCTTATTGTGTCATTCCTTATTCGGTCGCGCCTTGTTTTATTCTCAATTCTCCGGAGGAATCTAATCTCTTCTGTGCATTGTTGTAATGGTCCAAGATTCACTGGAATATGTCAGTATCGGGATGAATGTATTTTTGTGGATAGCCACCTTTGTTGCCATTGACATAAAGCTCGTTTTGACAGAATTAAAAAACTTTCCAGGCGACAGTATTCTTTCCCTAATTTCAGTATCCATAAGCCCATTTTCCATTACATGTGCAGATATATAAAGCTATCCACCTGTTGTTATTTTTTCCATTTATACGTACCATACGCAAGCTATGATCCCGGAGCTTCCCGATCCTCATTACTTAAAGTTTTTTCTTCGTTTATCTGTATGTTTATTTTTTCCAGCTCCTTTTTTTGGATCAATATGTTATACCGTCATCCTTTCCAAAAATCACCAGATTATCAGCATAAGCCATTAAGTAATTAACTGGTCTCAGATTTCGGTATTCGAGGTGAAATCCCCTCAATTTAGGTTTGGCATTCTTCAGAGCTGAGTTGAGGAGGACAATAAACAGGAGAGGGCTGAGACAACAGCCTTGCCGGATTGTTTCGAATTCTGTAGAGGTGCAGTTGACTGTCGTCACTACATTTCTACATCTTTTGTAAAGGCTTTCAATAGCCATCCTGAGTCCCGTGGCCACTTCCAGCTCCTCCAAGGCCCTAGCTAAATCTTCCTTTCTCTCGCTTGGTCGAAGGCTTTAGTCAGATCCTGAAAACAGTAACTTACCTCTTTCTCCTTCTCGATCAATTTTTCGGATATTTGTCTCATATTAAAGATAAGGTTTTGAGTGCTTCTCTGGTTATGGAATCCATATTGCACAGCCTTTTTTCCAGGACCCGTACTTATATCTCAGCAAAGAAATTCCTCGATGGCTTTCACACTTCCGGTTATCTCCTTTTTTGTAAACCGGGATAATGGTGGAAACTTTCCAATCTTTCGAAATCATTTTTTCCTTCCAGATGAGGTTTATAAGATAGGGAAGAACTTTCCCTCCATGTCCTTCCAATTTTTAAAAATCTTCCCATTCATATATTCAGTTTTTTTTTCCTGTGTGCCCAGAATCACAGCGCCCATTTACGTTACGCTAATTTATACAACATATACAAAATCCTAAACTACATAATATCCTAAATTAAAAAAACTACATAATCCTAAACATAAATCTTTTTCAAGGTAACATATACAACCAATATACTGCTAAGATCACGGATATTTATCGACATGGGTATTTTTTGTTAACTTTTCCCTATCTTTTCTAATTTTTTTTTTTGCTTTGAAACTCCGTACTTCGGTAACTCGGGAATTTTGAATAAAATGTTACTAGAGTATACAAAAAGTGACAGAAAAACGTTCATTCTGACGTGCGCACATAAGCACCAAATTACCACAGAACGCTTTTAATGAGGACCTAGGTATAAACAACATATGGAAAAAATAAGAAAACTATATAAAGTTTTGCGACCTGGGTCCAATTCCACAATAAAGTACAAAAGTACAAGTAAGAGAAGTATAATTGGAAAGGTTCTTGTTGAGAGATTACAAGTTACTTATCGTCATTAGATAATAATAATTTTATTAATTTTCTGTTTATTAAATTAACAATTTTAAATGTTGAACAGTATATAACAACTATAAAACATCTTGTAATAATAATAATAAAAGGCTTAGCGAATCCGAAGGTTCGATGCCGATACCACTAATCGCTGCCTACAAATCTCGGTCCACCGACTACCATCCAAACCCGAATTCATTAGATCACTCTTAATAAAATCCTCCCACCTACATTTCGGTCTACCCCTTGGACGTTTACCTGTCGGCTCAGCGTTTATTAACTTTTTAGGAATTCGTTCGTTACTGAGCCCAACAACTTTGCAAGTCCATTTCAACCGTCGCGATGATGTCACTTGGATTATATCAACAGGGTGCATGCTCCGCAATTCCGCGTTGCGTAACCTCCTAAATTCTCCAGTTGACTCATCCTTTTTTGGACCAAATATTTTACGCAGTACCTTATTCTCGAAGACCTTAAGGCGTTGTTCGTCCTTCAAGGTTAGCGGCTACGTTTCACACCCATACAGAACTGTAGGCAAAATAATAGTTTTGTTTATTCTAAGTTTTAAGTTTCTGGACAAAATGCGCGACCTAAGTAATGTTGATACCGAAAGATAACAAGCATTTCCCACCTTTAACCGCGCCTTTATTTTCTCTTGAATTTCGATTTTTCTAGTAATTAAACATCTTGTACCTATTATCCATAAAACATCTTTTACATTATTTTATTGACACCTCCTTTTTCATAATAAATTACAAAAGTACAAGTACAAGTTAGTCTATGACTAATGTCTGTACATGCCTGTGACTAACACTGTAAAATGCTAAAATACAATAACATTTAAAATAGTTATAGTAAAAATAGTAAATTAAAAAAAAAAAACATTAAATGAAATTATTATTATCTAAGGACGATAAGTAGCCTGTAACCTCTAAAAACAAATCTTCCCACTAGTATTTTTACCACTTATATTGTACTTTATTATGAAATAGTATCCCGGACACTGAGCTCTGTACCATATCCATTTGGTTGATTTTTGTTAAACTTTTGATGTGAGATGTACTGCTTCTGGTCTGCATTTATGCGATCTTATCTTTACGCTAACTGGGCAAATATACTTTCAAAAACAGAGCTTTAAATAAATATATACAAAGGCCCATTGAGTGCGATCGTTAATTAACGGAGATGAAGAAATCTTAGAAATTAATTAACGGCTTATAAAGGTTGAATAATACAGCCTCCATAATCTGCCTCGAATAATCACTTCAATTACCACCTCAAACCATCTCCATTCCGTTTCAAATTTTATTCATAGAAACTCCTTCAGGCCTGAAAAGAGCAAAAAAAAAAGAAAAAAAAAAGAAGAAAGTAATTTATTTTATTTCAAAGGGAAAGGTTAATGGTATCCCTTTATGTTCTGATTATCGCTGTTTATAAGCTCTTGGAATTTTATACATTTACAAATACTAACGTTCCACGTACGTTGAATTGAAAACTGTACATGATGTAAAATGATATGATTAACGATGGTGATGCTAATCTTAATATATTTTTTTTTGGTGTCTACATTAATAAACAGAAAGGAATATGTTTAAAGAAATGTATACAAATATGAATTACTAATTACTAACGGAAAAGAATAAGATGATTAAATTTGTATGTGGGGAAAAGATAAAATAAAAACTATAAAAATAAAGCTACAATATACTAATACAAGTAATAAATGCAAAACTGAACAAGTGAATATTTTGAGAATTACACAAAGCTGAGGAAAACAGAGGGGATAGTAGAGGAGGAGGAGAGGGGATAGTAGAGGAGGCGGAGAGGGGATAGTAGAGGAGGCGGAGAGGGGGCATATAAACGTATTTTTAAAGGGTTTACAGTAAAGTGTTAAAATAAAAGACTTATGAGATAAATACAAAGGTCAGAACTAAATACTAAGTAAAATTAAACCATTTTTTTTTTATTTATTGAAAAGACTTATTTTTGAAGGTTATTTTTACTGTTTTTATTTCATCTGTTCTCTAATTATTTGATCATCGCATTCTTTTCCGTTATCAATTCATATTTTTATATTGTTTAAAGATATTACATTTTGGTTTTTTATAATTTCTCAATTTTTCCCGATTTTTTTTTTATTTACTGGTATCTGAATTACTATTTAAATCCTTATCACTTAATTTATCTTTAATTTACTTTTATTATTTAAATTTTTATTATATATTTCTGTCATATAAACATCTCTTGTATCTGTGATTTTATTTCAAGCCTGATGTTGGATACAAAAAAAAAAATAAATAAAAAAAATACTAAGTCCTGATTATTTATTACAAAATATGTATTAGCCTTCCAATTTTTTTTTTTTTTTTTTTTTTTTTTTTTTTAATTTTTGCTTGATATTATTAGAAACATTGAAAAAATATCCTGAAGTTTTATAAATTGTATTTTGAGACACCTTCTTTAATAAATATATTTGATGACCGGAATTTTTACGTCTAGTTAGTGTTAAATACTTTTCTAAACATCAAATCTTGGATCAAAGTATAATTTTGTGTTACTTGAAGCAACTTAATATAATTGATTTTTTTTATTTTATAATGCATAGGATCGGATTCATTATGTAAATTTCCCTCACTTACGGAAGCTTAACATAAATTTTAGAAAGAAAAAAATCCTGATGATGAAATAAGATTACGAAACGTTGGTTTAATGGAATAATATGTAATTTTTAAGAGAAGTTTTTGGTTATTCACAAAAAACTGATAACACAAGGAAGGTTGCGCTAAATAAAAAGTTGTAACTTGAGAACATAAAAACTTTTATTTATAGTTTAATCTGTATATCGTAATTTGTATTTTATTTTATAAAGTTGACGCAAAATAAGAATTACAGACACTGTCTATATTCAAATCACGTGAAAGATTATATTTTAAGCGATTTGTTCAAACCATCGATTTTTTTAAAATCTTATATCAAACGAAATATTCCGAAACTGATATAGGTTAACGAATCAGACTCCCAATCAGGTATATTTGCTCGAACTATGAAATCACATGAGGTTAGCATAGGGATTAGACCTGTTCTGTCCTATCAGTACGTCGCACTATAATCATCATCAAACACCGGGCGACCAATTGGGTCTATCAGACCTCTGGTAATAGTGATCTAGCTTCATTATTGATTCAGTAATTTAGCTCGATATTAGCAATAAGAAAATTTAGATTATTCAGTAGAAGCAAACCGGAGTTCTCATCATGGGACTTGAAGGGGTGTATTGATAAATAACTTGGTCATTTCTAAATTGTATCACATTTTTCTCAAGTACGACTAAATCATTATTCATATATTTACAAGCGGAACCAACCATGTCCCTGAATGTATCAAAATAATTTATAATATTTGAAAAAAAAAGTAATAGATGGACTATAAAAAGAATGTTATAAAGCTACAAAATATTATGTAAAAATTAACATTTGTTGTCATAATTATTCTTTTCTTTTCTATTATTCTTGTATCTTGTATATTTTCTAATTATGTGTCTTATTTGTAACCACGCTCTAACCATCTTCTCCTTTAATTGTATCATAAATCAATACGTTTATCTATAAAAATTCGGAAGCCAACAAAGCAGAATATATTTGAACTTTATAAGAAAAAAACCTAAACGTTCCAAATTATGTTACGAATGTACAGAAATAACCATACAATGGTCAAACAAGATTTTGGGGTTCAACGCCCTAAAAACTCCCTTGATAAAAAATGACGTTGAGGACATTACTGAAGATGGAGGGAAAAAAAACAACTGAAGATATAAAAAAAAATGTGCGCGACCCCGCGTAACGACCGCCTTAGGACGAGATGAAATAAAAGTAGAAGGAAAGAAACAAAGAGGCGATATAGAAGAGATAAGTAAGACAGATCTGGAGATGAAGAACATCTCACAACTAGTGGTCACGGTTTGGCTAGAACCGCCTGGACAAAGGACCAAGCCGCCTGGAACTCCACTAACACACAGCTAGAAGTTACACTGAATGGGATTTGTCTCATTGACAAGGGCGATACCACTACCTCATCTTATGATATAAGTAATTAAGATTCGTCTCTATAAAAAAAAATACAAACTATAAAAAAAAATACAAAAGTGTATTAAACAAAACAAGAAATTTGGACAGTATTTTTCAGTTGAAAGCATGTTTATTTACAATCAGAGCATCAATGTTAGGCTTGATGGAACACAACTTTATTCTTAAGTCCTTATCGCCTTCACTAAGGTAACCATTCTGAATCATTTTTATTAATTTAAGATCCTGTTTATTCGCCTTATGATTGATACTAATAATTAAAAAAAAAAAATTGTATCCCTCATTGAAGGAATTATAAAGATGATTTTATCCATGACTAATTGTTTGCTTGTTTACGTACCACGATCTTCAGTAATCGATAGTTTTTAGTCTTAGTGGCGATAGGCAACGACCTGGAAACGCTTTTGTCATTCCTCGGTCAAAATAAAATTTACAACTAATTCTTATTATTTTATAGAGAGGATGCATAAGATGCCCAATTTGATTTAATAGGAAAATTATCAATAACATTTTCGATTCTAAAATATCTTAAAATTGTTCAGAGATAGGAGAGAAAGTATAAAATACATGGAATAATGAAAAATTGAATTAAGAATGAAATAAAATAAGGATTGGACAAAAAAATTTAAACCTAATAGGAAAGTAATGATGAAGATATAATATAGATCTCCTTAAAATGCAGATCAATCAAGGGACTTAGTCTTAAACTTAAATAAAGTTTATTTTCTATTCTATTCTAGATTCAGTACATGGTACGATGAGGTAATGTTTCTTGACCAAGAGTGATACAAAGGGATTCATGGAGCTAGCATCAACGACCAACTTCCAGGTCTTCCTTTTTACCCTCTGAATAAGTATGCACCTTCTTTACAAAGGCTGTGCCCCAGGAGAGTCTCCCGACACCAAAGTCGATTCCCCGTTGATATAACAGAAAACAAATTTCTAACTTACAAACGGACACGTAGTGTAATTATGCTATGCAATGTTTAATATTGAGTAAATTGGTTTACTATTTAATTAAATAAACAATTTTTTAAAGAATAATATGCATGAACACCTGACCAAATTTATTCACTGAAATCATTTTTTTTTACCAACTTGTAACTTTTGTGTAAAAGACCCCAGTGATCAAAACACTTTATGATAAATAAGTCAATAAATAATATTATACAAAAATATTATTGCTAAGTTAAAAGCAATACAATTTCTTACCTTCATAATCGAGCCAGTTCGAACTACTTCATCGGAATCTAAAAAATAAAAAAATAATATTAGATAAATGAAGAAAAAAATCAATACAAATATCATTTATTATATTTCAGAAAAGCAAATTTAAAACAACCTATTTTAAAATTTAATTTTCTGTTCATAAAAACCCATTTTCAACAACGTTTCTGGCTCTGTTGTCTGTATATCTGTATATCTTCAATTTGTATTATTTTATTTTTATATATTAATTATATATCATTCGTCATATTTTTTTTAATTACTTCCTGTGTTTTTATTTTTTTTTTTGCTTATTTTTCTTCCAAACCCTCTATTTCTGAATTCTAATTGTCCTTTATTTTTGCATTGCTGTTTTTGAAATACAAATATATTTTCCTATTTTAACAATTTATTTTTTAGATAAGTGCAAAAGATATCTCCAATTACCTAATAAGAATATAGGAATGAGAAATGAGTAGGTCAAAGGAATTCTGGAAGATCTCTCGTCCAACTCCTTCATAAAGTTTCAACCACTGCCGTAACATATTGAGATTTGTATATGCACGTGAAATATACATATGTAGCTTTGAATCAGAGAAATTCGGAACGTACCTTTATTAATTTCATATACCTTCATATATACCTTTAGCACTTATTAAACAAAATCCGTTCTTTCTTATTCTGGCACATTTTATAAACCACCAAACTGATTAAACAGGTCGATATAATTTTTGTATAATTGATGAGAATAGGTTTATATGGAGTATTTTCTAGTCCTAAAACCGAAAATGATAACCTAATTATAGTAACGCATGCAGTTTTTTTTTTTAAATAGGGAGAGGGTGGTGGAGAAAAAAGAAAAAGATAACCAATTTGTGCAAACTTATATTTATTTAATATAAACATGTATAACGTGTGCAAAGAAATAACTGAGGAGTATGTGAGAGAGAAAAAAAAATATATATATACTACATGAGATCCCATACAGCGGTCAACAAAACTAAAAGAGGGCATATTTATTGGACCTCAAATAAGAAAGCTTCTAGGCATAGACCTGAGTAGCATCCTTTTTAGAGGGTACACGAACCACAGTACCGGAAGGTCCTTCCATACTCCCCAGTCGGTCGAAGGGCCCGGGGATATTCTTTACTCCCCAGGAAAATTATATAAAGAATATGCTGTCTAAAACGTAATTTTAAAGAAATATATTAAAATTAAACCAAAAATTTAACACATTTGGGCAACAAAAAAGTTGAAGATTAATTGAAGATTAGTTTTTAGCAACATGTTTTTTTTTTTTCTAAAGTTGATTCTTGAAGCTTTGCTTGTATCTGGAGTTTTATAGGAACACAATATTTATGAGACACAAGTGATTTCATTTTCAAGAATAAATAAATGAAAAGGCATTGAAAGCTTGGACGTGTTATGGAAGGCATTACTGAGGATTATATCAATAAAAAAAAAAATTAAATGAGGCGCCATACAGCAACAAACACTTTCACTTGTTCATCTTGTGCTCTGAAGTATCATCTCTTTTTAAAGACCATCGTCCAATATAGATGGGTTCCATCGTCCTCATGTCCTGTTGAATCCTTACTGTTCGTTCGTTGCTTACTGCACCCAAATTTTCTGGAAAAAAAATCCCAATAGGAGTGTAAAAAATGCATTTTTAAGGGCTTGCGAAACCCTTTTATTTCATAGGCTTTCAAGAGTTCATCTTTAAGGTGTTCACAGTTTTCATCTTTATACTTACGAAACACTTCCAATCTGCCAATTCCTTTTCATTTAATTTTTCTTGAATAAAATCACCTAGAAGCTTCCTTAATTTAGGTCCAATAAAAAATATGCCTTCTTTTTGTTTGCCGCTCCATCTCACCTAATATATTTTTTATTCACATAATCCTCATTTATGTCTTTGTATAAATTTAACACGTTTCACTGGTTTATATTAAATAAATATTAGATTGTAAAAATATGTCGTATCCTTTTTTTCCCGACCACCGACCTCCAGTAACAAGAAACTGTACGAGCTACAGCAATTAACTTCTCATTTTCGGATTAGGCCTATCAAATACCTCATATTCACCTATTTCCATCAATATTACTTCAAAAATGTTTAAATTTGTTGGCCTGTGCTGTTAGACCGTATTTGTAAAATTATTACAATTTTCGAAAAAATTTAAAAATATTAACAGGTGCAATAATAATAATAATAATAAAAGGCTAAGTGCAGGTATTTTTATTTGAATATTCTGGTTCTCAAATCACATTATATGTTCGAAAATTTGCAATCATGAAGGCCAAAAAGTGACATGATTTAATAATGTAATTTAATCAACATAAGTAAAACTTTAATTAATAAAATTGTTTGGAATTTATAGTTTGCTTTTCATAATCAACGATTGATTAGTCATTGTAACCATGTAATTTAATATCCCAATTTTAAAATGATAAATCTAATAAAAGGTGCAAATGGCAATCATTCTATTTTTATTTTATTTTATCATATTCCCCCAAGTATCCCTCTAAATTTATTCATCTCATCTACATTGTTTTTTTTTTTTTTATCCCTGATAAAGGCATACGACTTATGCCAAAACGTCGGGATTCATCACTGTGTTATTTTTATTTCTCACCTTAGCATCAACCATCATTTCCATGATTCAATCTAGAAATGAGTTTCGGAAATATACGACGCGTGTAACTCCACCTACGCGCGTGCACGCATATTTAAAATTAACGAAAGCGTGTAAACGAAATACAAAATTCTGTATGACATTTCATTTTGATCATGAACTGAGGTCGTCCGATACCACTCCTAATTACTCCGAAAGGTTTCCCTTATAGAGGCATTTCGTGACTCCTGGCCATTAATATTGTCTGCCTCCTATTATTCCGAAACTGGAGTTCTCAGTTAATTGTGTTCTGTCCTCTATCCTTATATTTTACCACTTCTAAATAACTATTTTTAATTATGCGTATGCAGTGTGACTCAGAGTTGCATACTTCACGATGAATAAAGGCAAATAACACTCCAAAATGAAGTTTATTAACATTAAAATATTTAAAACGTTAGGATTATTGTTTATATAATTAGAGAATGTGACTGATTAAGCATTCAAACAAAAATAAAAAAAAAATTATCTATTTATGGTAAGGGTTACCCAGTTCCTGACACAATTAAAAACGACGTACATTTGACCCATTTTTCTACTCGTTTGTCCTCGACGAGTTGAAAAATCATGCGGGGGACGAATTTAGGACTCGATCTATAAATACAATAGTGGCTATTCCTAACTTAAAGAGTAAACATACGGGTTTGAGCCGATTCGAACATGAAAACAATACCCTAGTCTACGAATTGTAATGATAAAATAATAAAAAAAAAATTCCTATTAATCTAGTAACAGTAAGGAAACAGTATCTAGTAATATTAGCGCTAGATCACGGAGTAGGAAAGGAACGAATTTAGGCGGCGGGATGGACTTTTTTGTACTTTACCTCAACTGACCGTATATATGAAAACAAGGAGGTTAGGGGGGGGGGAGGGAGGGTGGTAGAAATGAAACCCATAGTAATTGTTTTAATGTAACGTTTCGCCCTAAATTCAAGGCCTTCATCAGTGCTAAGAAAAATAATACACATGGACAATTATAGTACACATAAAGAAGGATAAATTTAATAAAAGTACAAAGCGGAAAAAACAATAGTATAACTACATAAACATATAGAAGTTATACAATAAAAAAGGATATAAAGCTGGATAGTAAATAATAGAAATTTCATATTAAAGAATAAAAAGTTGGCTTAAGAATAAAGTGGAAGTAGATACAAAAGAACCATTAAAGTAGAGAGGAAATAGGAGAACAGTAAACGATATCTGACATAAAAAACCTACAAATTGTTATACTTTTGTATATTATTTCTAAATAGTTATATAAAAAAAAAATATTCGGTTTTATTAGTTTTTTTAAGGCTTTGGCATAATGATTTCAAAACACTTTATATTATTCCTCTATCTTTATAAAAGGCCGAGATATGAGAGTATGAAACCCATAATTGGTCGCCATTTTAAAATGAAATAGGGAATGGTAATGCCGAGTTCCGAATGAAAGCCGAGAAAAATCGGCTCAGTGGTTTCGAAAAAAAGCCTAAGGCGGATGGATTTTTTTAAATCAGATTTTTGGTTTCTACGTATCTTGAAACATAATGACCCTAATTTGTAGGGAGGAGAGTCCAACAGGAAACGGATTTGAAAGTTATGAAATGATTTGTAAAAAAAAAAATGCCAAATATGTAGTTATGCATAAATTAAAAATAATGATCTGTAAATGGGTGATTCCAATAGAAACTGTCACTTTCGAAATCTAGACAATTATTACGGCGGTTATTACGAGATTAAATACGGGTATGTTTTAGCATTCAGATATCCTTGATTATTTTTATCAACATTTATAATAGTATTACAAAATTGCGCAACCACTTTTGTTTTTGTTTATTTTAAATTTAGGTTTTTAAATATTTAATATTTAAGTTAATGTGAGAAACATTAAACTTAGGTATTCAGAGATACGCTATAGAGGAATCTCACAGTTAAAAAAATATATAAATATTTTGCAGAATTTTCACATCCCTAAAAATTAAAAAAAAACAAGAACAACATATAATTTATATTAAATAAAATAAAATATTTTTTTAGCGATAATAAATAAATTTAGTCTTGAAGGAATGATGTGGGACGAAAGTATTCTAGGGAGACCTTGGAGTGTATTTTAATACCGGGGTATAATCCATCAATCTTCAGACTCAATTGCCCTGGAATGGCAGTAAGCTGTAGGAAATTAACATTTTTGTTTTTAATAATATATATATATATTATTTTTTAAAAAATAACAACATTATTTAGTTTTCTACATAAGGCATAGTAAGTGAGATAAAACTGCTTGTACGGGCCACAAGAATTTTTAAATTGAAAAACTTCGTAGACTTAGAGAAAGTTTTCGACTCGGTCAATGTGGAAGTAATTGGTTGAAAATATGGAATACCAAAAAAAAAATAATAAACCTTAAAAATATTATATGAAGACTTCGAGTGTCAAGTTCTTCAAGAACATCAACGAACATTCTGGAGCTATCAAAAGTAGAGTACGCCAAGGATGTGTTTTGCCTCTCGCTCTATTTCTTGTCGTAATGGATTATATAAGGCGTATAACCACAAGAAGTATAAAGAGAGGAATATAATGGAACTCTGAATTTCCTCCTAGTACTCCAGATTTTGAATGTAAACCGAGATTAAAAGACTAAAAGATTAAAAGACAAATAAGCAAAGTGTCTGTCATTAAATACAGTTAAAAAGGAAGAATTGAGGGAGAGTGTCAGAATTGAAGATGGGATGTATGTGAGGCAAGATGAGTCCAACGACAGAACCGACTCATTTCTCTATATTTGGAGCATCATCAGTGAAAACGGAAGAACAGAATGTTAGATTCCAGAAGAAGCAACAGACAGAAGATATGAGGAACAGAATGCGCAAAGCCAACGGAGCATTTGTGCTCTAAAATATCTGGAAGGACAGGGATGTCTCCCATGATACAGAATTGCGTCTGTTTAAAACAAATGTTCTATCACCACTTTTATATGCACCAGAAACTTAGAGGGTTATTAAAATAAATACATAAAAACATCAAGTATTTATAAATAGATGCTTGAGGAGAATACTTGGCATCCATTGGCCTGAAATTGTTTCCTTCAAAGAACTGGGTAGGAGGACTAAACTCAAACCCAGAGATACACTAATCAAGAAAAGGAAGTGGACTGGTCACATCTCAAGGCAGCATAACTCTTTAGAGAAACTAGAGATTGACAAAAGCACTCTGAGTAACGAGTACCGAGTAATTTACTCGAATACTCCCACTAGCCGGAATTAGATACGACTGAGGACGGAAGGGGTAGCGAAGACTGACTTACCCCTTCCATCCTCAATCGTATCCAATCCCGGATAGTGTGAATATTCGAATAAAATCCTCGGTACTAGTCACTCAAGAGTACTTTTGTACTCTAGCGTGGACGACCAAGGAAGAGATCGGTGATGGAGGTGAACGGCAATGGAGCGAAGTGAAGAATTTACCAACCGATAGTGACCAATGGCGACAATTCGTGGCGGCCCTTTGCTTCAGTGGGAACTAGAGGATTGCTGCTACTATAATCAACATAAAGAAATAATGTAAGGATCACTGATCAAATTTCAGCCTGTTGTTTTTTTCATCGCAGACCTTTGCTATTAATCGGAATGCAGGTTAACTAACTGAGCTCTTGAAAATGTGTAAGGCAACGTAGGTTAAAAATGTATTAAAGAAATATAGAGAACCGCATTCTAAAGATAAACATTAACCCTACCAGACGAAATCCAACTGATGCAGCTTTCGGCTCGAGCGCTGCTCCAATGCGCGCGCGCGCCTCGAGAAGGTCGGTTCTGACCTTAAGAAGATCAAAGAGCCGTGTTGATGACTTCAATCAAAGCCAACTGCTCCGGGCCGTATAAACAGACAAGGGCTGGACCGACTTTAATAGCTTCACTAACAGGAGAGTCTGCAAGGAACCACACCAACATGGAATCAAAATCAAATATACATTCCTTGTTTTGATTTTACTTTGGTGTAAATATTTATTTCTATTTATATAATAATATTTTATGCTACAATAATCAAAGGCTATTTAATAATAAGGTTACCTAGGTAGGTAGACAGGTAAGTGTTCGTCATCATTTTCAAAACCGTATATGCAATTTCAAAAGACACTTTATTAGGTTAATGCTCATTGAATGAGCGTTATAGAAGCAGGTTCAAAATACACTTTATTAGTTTAATGCTCATTAAATGAGCGCTATAAAAGAAGCATAACAAAAGAAGAGGCGGAGGGAATATTGAAAAAAAAAAATTATATTAATTATTGCTACTTATTTCCTATTTATTTGAGGAGAGTGTAGAAACATTTTATTATTAAACGTGTGCTGCCCAACTTTATTCGGTTGCTACGTACGCAGCATACTTGATAAATCTTTACAGACAAATTTTTAAGAACAATAAAATATAGTATGATTTCAAAGTATATAATAGATATACATTTCCCTCCCCCTTTTTTTCTATTCCAAAAACCCTCTATTCACCCCTATCTTTTGAATTACAACAAGATATAATTTTAATACATTTACTTCAAGGCTTCTCTAATTATGAAAATTCACCAAATAATAACACTAAAGCAATATAAAAACTAAAGTATAATTATATTAAATAAATAAAATTTTAAAGTTATATTGCACACTAATATACAAAATTATATTTAAGAAAAACAAAGGTTTATAATAAATACAAAAAATAAAATAACAAATGTTTATAACTTGAATTGGTAGGTTATTTTATATACCTCGAAAAATAAGGTTTATTTACTATCATTATTGTCATTTTATTTGATTATGTTTGTGGAGCTATTATTTGCTGCTGTTTCTCATGTTTTTAACTGAAACGAAATGTGGAATAAATAAATAACTATTATGTTTTTTTCAGTTCATTAAGGTTATATATATATATATATATATATATATATATATATATATATATATATATATATATATATATATATGTTTTATTTTTTTTCAGTTTATTAAGGTAAAATATTATGTTTTTCATTTTATTAAAGTTAAATATTATGGGTTTTTTTCAGTTTATTAAGGTGAAAAATTAATTTATTAAGGTTAAAATTATAATTGTTAAATAATATGTTTTGTATGTTTTAAAACCACCCTTAGGACGGGTCTTTCTACACTTTTATTAATAATAAAAATAAACATTTTTTTGTATCCATGTTTGTTAAGTCACAAATAAAGTTATCTAAAAATATAAACATATATATATATACATATATGTTTAAAATTATATGTAATTGGCAAAGATAAAAGTTTTAAATTATTTCTTTGTTGCAATCAGTTCGCGCCTAGTGGAAGTAGAAATTTGCCATTCTATTCATAGAGGTGAGAAAATTGGTCGAATACATCTAGGGAAGAACACCTTAAGTTTTTCTAAAATATAGAGTACAATATTTGGGCAGAAGAATGACAAATCAATCGGAGAACTATACAAGCCTACAAACTACACAAGAATTATAAACGCTTAAACTTGCAAATATAGTTGAAATAATATCCTCACTAGGGACGTCGGCATTGAGAGAGGTTAGGGAGGTATTCCCCTCCCCCTCTCTCCCCTAAATAATTTTAACACCCGAAAAGTTGAGAATATCGAACCCACTTCAATCTTCGAAAATTGTTGTAAAACATGTTATTTAAAAAATTACTTCAGTTTAAAACTAAAACCAATAACTTTTAGGTCAAGTAACTGGGATTATGACGATACAATGATTAGCTTGAATAGAATAAAAATTATGGTGTCAACTGTCAAAGTTCGCAACAGTTAGGTGAAAAGTTCAAATCCAAAAGAATTGAAAAAAAAATTATTTATTTGCATATTCATACCTAAAAATCTTAATGTTCTAGTGACTTGTTCTTCATTGTTAATCGACGCTTCTGTTATTGTGGAAGGTATGTTAAGTATTTGTCGCAGAAATGTGGTTCAAGGCTTCTCATGAGAAATCCCTGCGTAAAGACAGTATGGCGAATCCTCAATATAGTTAGGATAATTATCTTCCTTTCTGCATTTTCCAACGGAAGTTTTCCAAGGCAGGATGTCTGTATTTTTTTTTATTTACTGTAATTTGCATGGTGAAGATATCTATTCTGTATATCACTTGTTCATAATTGCCTCTATATAATTTCGCTTCTAGTCTTCCGATGCTATAAAGTTCACACTCTTTGGTTCCTTCAATCTTGGCCTATTTGCTTCTTTGTTTAAACAGATCTTTCACAAACAACGAAATCTAATAAAATATTTAATATAGTTCGGAAATCAGGGAAATTTTAGATTTGTCCCCCCTTTCACGAATAAATTGTTATAATATCCCGATTGATCGACTCGATTTTATGGGTTTGAAAACCTAAGATGATTAAGGAACGGATGACTAAAATGGTAACTCGATTTTATCCGAAAGGTAAACATTCAAGGAGTTAATCGAGATGTCTATGGGAGAACCGCATTGGATCTAGTCAGGTTTTCACGGTACTTGGTATCGGCATTGAACCTTATGATTAGCTCCTAATTAAGTCCAATTATTATTAAATCTAGTTTTCCAGTTTCAAACATTGAACGAATTGAATGATGAGCGAGTGGTACTTCGTATAATGTCGGGTAGAGTTGGTGCAGAGTTAAGTAGAGTCGAGTTCTTGGTCCTCTGCCAAATAGTTAGCTCCTAACTCCGCCACAATGTAGACCATTCTTGTCACTTCTCGGCAAATTACATGAATATATTCTTTCACCATAAATTCATTTTTAGATAAATAAGTCTTTCAAGTAACTCATGTCTGAAATAACGGTACTTATGGTTACAGCTATGATTTGGTCCTAGATACAAAGTTGTAGTAGGAAAAATTTAGGTACACTTTGGTTTTCCCATATGTGGCGTCGAGATACAATATGGGATAAATCCAGATTTGAAAATTTGTCAGAAAACCCAAAACTTTAATTTGAGCGAAAAATTAAATTGGATTTAGTACGTTTCGGTACATATAGCATGGAAACTAGGTTAAACAGTGTGGAAAACATTCATAAAGCAAATAGTCCTAAGGGTGGTTTTAAAACATACAAAACATATTATTTAACAATTATAATTTTAACCTTAATAAATTAATTTTTCACCTTAATAAACTGAAAAAAACCCATAATATTTAACTTTAATAAAATGACAAAAAAAAAAAAAAAAAAAATGGATGTATTTTCCCCCTTTTGCATCTGTTGTTTAAATCACATCAACTCACATTCACTCATCCTCGAAAATCAACAATATCATGTCCTATTCTTTTCTTTGATAAAGATGATCTTATTCCTGTTGAACTGATCCGCTAACTTCATCTCGACGTGCCTCTCAAAAAGAAATGACAAGACACTGCTTGAGGATTCCGATTACTTGGACATTTTGACTTGACAAAAGCTCCAATACTTCCTGTTTGTTCTTCCAAAAGAAATCACATAAATTACTACCATCGTGCCGATTGGAACAAACAGAGCCAAGCTAGAAAATCCAGAAAGCTTCCGATTATCTGCAAGGACGTTGCTACAACTATTTATTGGGAAGGGCAAAATTTCTCTGATTTCAAAACAATATTATGAAACATTTCAACTTTCCCAAACTCTTTTGGATTTGAACTTTTTGCAGATAATTGACAATAATATTTTTTTTTCTATTCAAACCAGTCAGTGTATCGTCAAAATCCCAAGTTCTTAGCACAAAATTTTTTTTACGACAATTTTAGCAGTTTGGAGTATGTTCTCAAATCTCAAATTTCTCAACTTTTAGGGTTTTTAAATTATTGGTAGAGGGGGTGGGGTGACACCCTCCTTTATCCTCCTAAAAGCGATTTTCCTGATTATGTCATTTATAACTTTATAATTAAATGTTGTAAAAGAATTTATTTTCTTAGTAGCTAGCAACTTTTACAAAGAAGGAATTTAAACACTTGTGCATTAGATGAACATTATTTTTTATTTTTCAAAACGCAGAAAATTATTACATAACGGTTTATTACTTCCAAATAGTTGTATTTAAAAAATATCTGGTGTGCTCATTCCTAATATTTTCCTTATAGCTTTGAGTTAGAATCCAATACAAAATATGTTTGCTATACCTTCGATAACATTAGTTCGGTTAAATTTTATTTTTTTTTATTACTTTTATTTCTATTTTTTTTTATTTACGTTTTGCTACATGGGCCATTGCATTTTCTTTCAAATGAGCATCTGGAATGTTTGGGGAGACGAATAGATTTCGGGTTATCAAATAACTGAATAAAGATGAACCAATTTCCATAGGAACATGCGCAGAATACTTAATAAAACATGTCTGCAAATTTATACATATATTGTAACGTTCTAAAAATAATACTAGCTTTGGCGAGGATAGGGGCCCTTTAAAGGTCCTTAATTAAAAAATAGTCGGTTTTAACATTGATATAGGTTTCGATAGAGTCTGGTTAGTTATTAAATCGGAACGTACTATATTAGCGGTCTTATTTCGCTTTTTTTTTTCTTTTAATGGGATTTAATAACCTTCTAATTAATTATAACAATATCGGCATAGTTGTCTCGGAGAAAATCCTCGGACAGCGTACAATTTTTTTTATTATTTGATTTTTGGATTCTATGTATCTTGAAATGTAAATCCTCAAATTTAGAAGGAGGAATATATTTTTTTTCTTAACCGATTAAAAAGGTTTATTATTGAAAATAGTAAATTAAAAATTAATCAAAATTAAAATTAATAATAAATAACTTCGCATGTTTTAATATTTTCCGATCAGTATGAGATGGGCTGTATCGATGATAGCTTAACTCCCACTTCCCCCTCTATATTGAGAAAAACCCGATATCCTTTGACCACCGTAAGGGACTTAGATGTAGTTTTTCCACACCCCGTTCACTCAAAGTGTTCTCCTCAACTCATTACATCTCTCTTTTATATCTTCTCTTTCAGGTTTCAGCACTTCTTTGAGCAATTTTTTTCGGCTTGTTAGCTGCTCTTTCTTTATCCCCAAAGGTAGCTACAATTTCCCAGAGCCTCTGGCTCATGTTGTGTAACAAGTTCCATGCTCAATGTAAATATTAAGCTTTGGAGAGTTCAACTAACATTTTGCTTTAACAGGCATAATTTAATGTTATCGTCATAAAAATAACAACAATAAAATATCTGATGTGGACAACACATGACTTCCTTGTACGCCTATTAAACTATAAATCCGTGGCTCAAAAAGTGATCCTGAATTTGGTTACTAGTTTCCGACGATTGCAGTATCTCAAAAACGACACTCGGCGTCGCGACATCCATCTATTGACACACACACACAAATAGGGAGGAAAACCAGTATTTTACACTAAATTTTAACACTTAAAACAAATAATAAAAATGTTTAATTGGATTGGAAACCAAATTGCGTTTGTAACCTTTATTATCGAAACATATGATTTATGCATTTAATTTAAATATAATTTTTGATGTAAGCTTATTATGACCTTCAAGTAAAGTACCGTTTTCGGCTCACCAATTTTAACCAAAATATAGTAAATACATTCACATCAATATAAAAGTCCTATTTACCAAATTTGAGATGTTTTACATTATATTTTAATATAATTTTTGGTGAAAGTCTAATATGACCTTCAAGCAAAGTACCACTTCCGGTGATACCAAAAACAGTAACCAAAAAGGGAGATTCACAACTAGATGTTACAACAATCCTAAATACAAAATTTCAACTTTCTACGGCTAACTGTTTTTGAGTTATGCGAAATACGAACGTACGTTCGAACGTGCGAACGTACGTACAGACGCCACGATGAAACTAGTCAAAATGGATTCAGGGATGGTCAAAATAGATATTTCCATTGAAATCTGAAAACCGAAAATTTTCGCGATTACAATACTTTCTTTACTTCGTACAAGGAAGTAAAAACAAAAACACTCTTCGAGACGAAATCTTAACATTTTATCATAGAGTCACCAAGAGAGGTTATTTATAACAAATTATTTAAATTGTTCATCGTTGAGTTTAACGCCCTTATGCCCCTCAGAGGACATAAAGGTAGATAACATATAGTTATGTATATTAAATCACTACATTTTGGTAAAAAATGGAGCAATGGAGTGGAGTGATCAGTGGGGTCCTTGAAATCGTCTTCAATCCAACCACTCCAGTCGCTCCACTGTTCCATTTGGAATGTTCGAAAGGGACCGCCTTTAAAGTCAATACTTCCGTCGGAAAGCTATGTCTTTAAACTAGCACTTTCTGTCTGCTTCCAATGTCAGCTAACTTTTTTTAGAGCCGTAAAGTTTTCAGTTACGAAAATTTGAACTAAAATAATTCAGTATTTTATAATTATTTTTGTTGATCTTTATCGAAATGTTATTAAATAGTGGATCGAGAGTGAAAATAACTCATCTCAATCTTAACTGACAACTCTTGTTTTATTTCTTGAAATGCCCAGAAAGGTCTTATTTTTTTTTTGTTTCGGTTCAGATTGAGAAATATCTTCCCTTAAGGGTGACAGACCTTGGGGAACACTAGGGATCCCGCGGTAAAAGTACTCTAGATCAAGATATAGACAGCCCTTCCTCAGGAACACTTTTCACTAAAGCAAATCCCACTGGCAGGGCTCGAAGGGGTTTACGATCCCGTGCGACAGCCCAGTAACGCGGGACCGTCAATATCCACTATTTCAAGGCGCACTATAATAAGGATGAAAAAGGATTTGTTTAAACAGTTAAATAATTGATATAATTGAGTAGGTAATTGTGTAATATAATTATATAAAGTGGCACAGCATCGATAATTCTTTCATTAAAAATATTAATATTTTTTTCGCAACTCAAGATCAGCAGTCAAAATACTGGTCTGTAATATCAATGAAAGCACAATAAAAAAATAAAACAGATAACCTTTTATCCAAATTAAGTAGGAAGATTAAACCAATATTACTAAAGTGATAACATATAACAATATGTTAACGTTTTGGGGATCTGTCATAATAATGCCCAAGTTATAATTTTTGGAGCGTAATTTCTTAAAGAAGGAACAAATATTTACATTTTTTTTTTATGTTAATAAACAAATGAGTACACTTTATATGCAATGCCAGTGATGAGTAACTTACCCTATCAAAATTAAGCTCTCTCCAAAACTGATTTTTATTTTATTTGATTTTCAAGCTGCAATATCTCTGATGAGGGAATAGAAAAAAAATGAAAATTTCACACATAAAAGGTCTCAATATCATATCCCAGGATAAAATTTGACATTGATATTATATATAAAAAATTGTTAATTCTACCAAAAATATGCTTTATCTACACACTCCGGAATAGCGGCCACAAGCGTAGAATAGCTTAAATATTTAAACATATCAAACCAAAATAACTATTATAATAAGAATAAAAAATACTTACTGAATTATATTATATATGATTAATGTGTTTGCAATATTAAATTTATGTACTGTTATAAATAAAAATAAAAAAAACAAAAAAAAAAAATAATAGTTGAAATTTATACTGACAATGAGTTTGATGCTGTAGAGATATTGTATGTATTTTCAGAAATTTATTAATGTGTTTTAAGAAAAAAAATAAAAATTGTTTCTTATTTAATAAATTACGCTGCTAAAATGAATTAGGCTCATTCTCAGTAGGCAATTTTTGGAATATGTACATAAACGGAAACATATTAGGTAGATAAAAAGGGTTTTGATTTGCAGGACAGAATGTCTTACAAAGCATGAATTTTCTCTTAAGTGGTAAAGAAAAATGCATTTATTTAATCCAATGCATTCTACTGCTTTATTTCAGATCACAAGTAAGTTCTACATACTCTAATATATTTTATAGCTCAATTGGTTTAATTGCTTATTTATAATTTTATTCTTATTGTTAATTTTATTAATTTCTATTGTTTTATTTCATATCACGGTAATTAAAACTTTACATGAAATAAATTATGCTACAAATATGCATGTTATTTTTTATCAAATCAAACACTTATTATTTCTAAAATACCTTCTAACGACGCTTTGAAATTCATAACCGTTTTCTAGTATACCTCAAGTGCCATAATTAATAATAATTAAAAAAAAATACTATAAATCTTTAAGAAGCAATATTCATTCATTTATGGCTACAAAACACAGACATACTTCAATAAATAAAAAATATGCGTGTAAAAAAAAAATAAAATAAATGGCTGTTTTGTAGCTATATTTTTTTTTACCTTAATTTTGTTTTTCGCACCTGTATAAAGTACAGACAATCAGTGAATATGCGAGATAAAAATTAAGCATTTTTTCTTATTAATCATTTTAAATTTAATATATTTTATACGATCATGTCATTTGCCATTATAAAAGTAAAAATGGACGTTGAAAAGGTTTTTTATTTGTAAATCATAATTTGAAAATATATAAACCTTTTTTTAAGAGACATTTGATCCAAAATAAATGTTTTTTTGTCTAAGAATATCAAGAACCATTAAACAGATAAAATAACGTAAAAAATAAACATTTATTATTTTTAATTGCCAAAAACTGCGATTTACCATCTTTGTTTTCTATTTGGGTCTTGTCATCACATTTATTACTTTGAAGCATATATAGTACCATTAAAATAATATTTGGATTTTTTAAAATAATATAAAATATTTAATTTTTAATTGATTTTAATGTTTTATTAAAATACGCGGGCCGAAAAATCTAAATTGAAAACAGTCATATATTATACTGTAGAAAAAATATTAGTAGAAAAAGTTCCTGCGAATAAATCTCGCTTGTGATATGCCATGAGAATTGATGACGTGTCCTAGGTAATTCGTTTTTATTACTTAATTTTCATGTGAATAATTACATTTACATAAATACAAGTTGATTAAATTTAAAACAAAAACAAAAAGATTAAACAAGGAACATCGAAATGTAAATTATATTATTATACAAAAAAGTAGACCTGTGTCAGAGGATGCCTAATTAAAGTGGGGTAATTGAGCAAAGAATTTGCATATAAAGAGTTTTTAAAGAAAATAGCTTCGAGATGCTATCCCACAGTCAACTCCCCCTTTTATTATAGAAATATCTCATTCTTATGTAAAAGTAATTAAATGTAATTAGATGCTAAAAATTATTTTTTTTTTTTTAGAATAATACAGTAAAGAAGGAAAACATGAATTAATATTATCATATTTGATTTGAATTTGAACAATAAAACAAAACGGGACCTAAAGGTTGTTAACAACATCTCTTCGATGTAAAAATAGTTATAAAAATCTAAACTTCCTCCAGAAATGACGCTATAGAGGAGGCAGGGAAAGTATCAACTCACTCCCCTTATTTTGAAACCCCACTAATTTGAAAATTTGAGATTTGAAAACATACTTCATCCTTCTAAAATTTAAAGCCGATGCCAAAACCTATAAAGTTAAGAAGCTGAGAATTTATCGATACAATGCTGAAAAGAAAGGAAATTATTTAGAGAAGAAAACCATTGTTGTCCTATGTCAACATTCCCCATAGGCAAGTGAAGAATAACAAATGAAAGATATGGAATAAAATCCGAGGATATAAACATCATGTCTAAAACTCAGTAGTGATAGATAGTTCTTACAATGGATGGTCTCGATATTATCTAAAATCATCTATTATCTAACTCATCGATATTATCCACAGTTTTAAACAAATTAGAAATTACTATCAGGTTGGTTTTTCTCCCACCAGAATTAGATAATTTTTTTAATTTTTTTTTTTTAGGGTGAGAAAGTTATTACGTTTTTTGGAGGATTTATCTACTATTAAATGGATTCACCATTATTATATATTTAGAAACCAAAAATTAGAATGATCAGAAAAAAAAAAAAAAACAGTCTGAGTTTTTATTATTAATTTAATTTACATGTATCTACTAAATATTTAGCGTAATAAGTTAATAAAAAGATGTTCCCATGGCTAACCATCCCTTGCTGTGACGTCACTAATGCTACAGTCATACGATCCAGCAGATTCAATAATATAATGTGCATTTAACCTGAACGGCGACAATTTTGAAATACTAATATTATTATTTTTTTTTTTACTAAATGTTTATTTTTGATTTATCTTGTTTTGTGTTGTTTTAAGTTTGCTTGTAATCATTAATTTGACCTGATCTTTCGACTAGTATAATTAATTTAAATAATATTAAATATATTCAATTAAAGTAATATAAAAATGTTTAAAAAATTGGATAAATCTTGTGTAAATTTTTTATCATTTATCGCATCTTATCCTAGGGCATAATATATTAATGGAAAAATAAGAATTAAACATTTAGGGTTAAAATTGGTGGATTTAGGAGTAAATTTATATAAGTTTATGGGAAAATAAATTATAGACTTAACATTGATTTTAAAATTTATTTTTCAGAAATCTTTGACTTTTTTCTAACTTTATATTCAGGAAAATATACGTTTTCATCAGGTATTTTTTATCTTTTATGCTTATGTGCAATATTTTTGTGAAAAAATAAGTAAAAATATACTTATATACCTATGACTTCGTAAAATACCTATTTTCCATTCGTAAAATAATTATGGGTATAAAGAAATTTAGTGATTTGGATGTTATTTCTGTTAAAAGAAATTTTTAAAAACATTTATTTTTATTTTCGATAGTACCTAATAGTTTAACATTATCGATACTATTGATAGTTATACGGATACAAAAAAAAAAAAAGAAAAGAAAAATGATCTTTAAAATAGTATACGAGCATTAAATAAATGAAATAATCATAGATTAATATGCAATAGCTATAAAATGTAGAATAAGAAAAAAAAATTTTTTTTAGATACTGTTTTACTTCATTGTTAACTACGCGGTTCAAGAGAGACATTCGAAGGGAAAGTTAAAGAGCTATCGGCCGAGATCTATTTACGGGAGAAGGGAGGAGGGTGGTAAGAAAGAGTCGGATGAAGATAAGAAGAAGAGATAATAAGAGAACTGGCCGGGAACTGGTTGTGAATAATAATTAGGAACGGAGTCGGTGGTTCCTTTGTGCAAGCAATAGCTCCTTCAAAGGGGTTTAGATGGTATGGGGGAGGTAGTATGAGGGGGAGGGGGCTTTACCCCACAAAACCCTTCGGCACTAAACCATTTTACGATGGAACCTCACCTCGCTATCGGTAAACCCTCTCTTATTGCCGATTTTACCAAATCTCTAGCATTTAATTAAAGTCTTAAAACGATCCTAAAAGGTAAATTCCTTCCTAGTTTTTTTTTTTTTTTTTTTTTTTATGACTTCCTTTAAAGTTTGCTTTTTAAAGCTTCAATAACACTGCTTCACTAAGTTTCTTATGATATTTCAAATCCGTGGAAAGAACTTGGCTTATACCAGTATTCACAGAGGATAAGAATCATCCCCTTATTTTCCAATTTCTCCAGCGCAAAAAACACTGCATTGTAATAGAGATTAAAATTACGAGTCTAATTTTATCGTGACATTTTTTGATCGGATTTTCAGTACAGCACAAAACCACAAAAAATCACATTTTTTAGAGAAATTTTCATTCATTATTGTATTAAAAACTCAATCGTATAAATCTAGTAGCTCATTAAATCGCCTTCAACACGCAGTCAGACTAAGACCTCCAGAAATACTATTTATTGAGATAAATAAGTTTGAAAGATCCTCCTGTGCGTATGTTTGCGCAACTGGCAGGCCATCAAACATTCCAAATTCGAGAACTCCGATTTGGAATGTTTGATGACGGGTTCCAGCTGAAACATCAAGATGATTTAGTATCAAATTGCCTGTTTAAATAGAAAATGATCGCGCAGGAGTTATGGGAAAAGAGGGTACTAGTATTCTTGATTTTTACCTTAGGTCACGAAATGAGAAGATGGCTCAGGAAGCTCAAAACAGTATGAGGGAGGGAAATTTTCTAAATATATTATCATTCATGTAGAGGGGAAGAGGTTCCGTTGTACACATGCAGATAATTTGCAGAAACTTTCAAAAGAAAACAATAATTAAAAGGGGGGCAGTTGCCCCATCTTTCCACCCTCCTCTAATATGCTCCAGCACAGTTTCCTCCTCGTATTGTTGAGAATATCTCATATTTAAGGTAAAGAAATACCTGTTCAAACCCAGTTAGTTTTTATATCATATAATTACTTTATATAATCAGCCAGCAATTGAACTAGAGCAAATATTTTCGACTTCTTTCACCTTTTATTATCAGTTATAAAGAACAATTATTTGATTTTTTTTAAGTCTTTAAGAACTTTATGCCTAATCCAATTTTCGCTCGAAGTCAGCAAAAGCGTGTGAAGTTGAGTGTATGCTCCATATCATTGGATTTATTATTTCTTCGTCTTCCGTATCTCTTGGTTAAACCGCTTATTTCCATGTCGCAGCTAATGAAGCTAATAAGGGCAGTTCCTAGTTTAGAGGTTAGGTTAACTTCTAAACCAAGCCTATCCTGTCCTGAAAGGTATTCCCGTATAAAATTAGTCTTGGGATAAGCTGTGGTAAGTTGTGGAGTAAAATTAACCCAAAACTAATTTAATCTCAGGCTGAAGGATAACCCGCGATATATATTTTTAGTCTAGATGTAGTTATATCCGGAAGTACTTTAGATTATGTTAATCGAAGACTACATTAACTCTCATGTAGAGTCAGCTTCTAAAATATACATTATATTTTCATGAATCTATGGTCTGCTCTGTATTGTCATACTCAAGATTACGTTGAAGCCTTTTAGTATTTGATTATGTTATATTATATATTTTTTTATTAACGTAATATATTCCAATGAAGATTGCTAACGACTACAAAAAAGTGCCATGTACACGCTGGGGTTTATCAGAAATGAGAGACATGTTACCGCAGACCTCAACCAACGGCCTCAATGCAAGATTGATGACGGGTCGTTTGATTTCGCTTCGATTGAACCAAGTGACTAATCGTCCATGCTTTTTTTTCTTTTCGGGAAAAAAAATTATGTATCAACGAACTATTCATGGATTTATATAATATTCAGATACCACTATCTTTAAAATATTTTATCCCTTCAAAATTTACTATTATTTAATGCTATTTTATGCAGTTAAAGCTAAGTATTGGAATCTCCCAATAATATATATATATATATATATATATATATATGGTGTACCACAAAAAAAAAAAAACAGGAAACTTCAAGGGCCGATTATGCACCTCATAAGCAACAAAAAAACTCTCCATAAACCATGGTTCGATTCCACAGAGGAAAGCAGGAAATTTAAATTTTGTTGTTTTTTTTTAGAAGAGACATTTTTGATGAATAGAAAACGATTACTCAAAAACTATTGAAGATAAGTTCCGATTGAACCATTATAAACTTAAAATTTCCTATAAGAAATATAGTTTGACTTAACTGAATATATTGTGCGGGGGTTTTCGGGTGGACCCGTAGCGATAATTTTTATATAATTTTTAAAATAACGCATTACTTGTTAATATTTTTCTCAGCTTCCTGCTAGGCAACAGATAGCCGACTTTCAGGAAAACCTTTGCTTTTATTAAGCATTAATTTCCTATGAATAATGTTGAGGTTTTTTTAAGTCTAGAATTGGCACCTCATTTACCATAAAGCATGGTGTGGAATTAGGTTTCACCGACAAAGATGTTTTTTGAGAATGAAATTTATACTATGTTTCTAGGCGATAATATAACACGGAAATATAGAATAAAAAGCTCTAAAGTGAGAACTTTACAACAAAAAAAAAAATCTGTAAAATTAACAAAATATTTCTGAAATTAATAAGAACTAAAACTGCCCCTGAAAATAAAAATAAAATAAAAATCGACAAATTAATAAAAGTAATCCTTAAACATTTAAAAGATGAAAATAATTTTACCACAGAACTCAAAATAAAAATATAAAACATACTTAAAATAAAAATACACTTACTGAAATAAATGTTTGTCCTGTTTAAAACAGGGCCTGGTCGCTGCTTTATTCTTTTGCTCAAGGTTTTTTTATATTAATTAAGCTTTATATTTTTTTTTATCGCTAATACTTTCGTAAAATTATCTTGCTTTAAATATCGAAACATTATTCATTTTAATCCGTCAATGTTTATTTTATTTTTAGTTGAAAATTTTGGCAATTACACTTACAAAATTTAGGTTCTGTTATTTTCCACTTTTTATTTTCCAATTTTATACATTAGTTATCTTTTCGGGGAATTTATACCCATCTCCAGAATTTCTATTATGTGCAGATTCAGGAGTTTTATATTTTCTTCTTGAGTTCTCGGTAAATCATTTTCATATAGCATTTGCCAGTCTCCATATTTACCAATTATTAATATTATTCAAATTTCGAAGGATGTTTTTCTAATTTCGTAGGAAATTGTGGAAATTATACTTCCGAAATGGTAACTTTTGAAAAATATTAATTTAAGTTTTAGTTTTAGGGACAATTCCATTACTTTGAGAATTACTTTGGTTAGTTCACAGATAATTTTTTTGGTGAAGTTTTGTTTTATTTCACTAAGAAGCTTTTTATTCTGTATCTCCGTTTTATTTTATTGACTAGAAACAAAGCGAATTTAATTAATTTCATTCTGAAAACGCTTCTTTGTCGGAGAAACCTAATTCCAAACCACACTTTTTGGCAAATCAGATGCTAATTTTAGACCCATCCCAAAAGAAAACTGAATTACATTCTTACGAATTATTGTACTGTATGCTATTGGTCAACTCGGTAGCCTTACAACTGAATTAGTAAATACAAACTATATTTCTTAAAGAGAATTTTGTCTACTTTATGATGTTACAATTGGAACTTAATTACCTTGGATAATTTGTTATTGATCGGATCCTATCCAACAAAAAACGTGACTTACTAAAAAAAAAAACACACAGAATTTAAATTTCCTGCTTTTCCATGTGGCCCATAGTAATTTAATTGGAGAATATGCACTTGAAGTTTTCTGGTTTTCATCTGTTACACTCAGCGCATAATCCTTGACTTAGCTCGATTATGCCAGTTTGTGTCAGTTTAACAGGAAAAGTCATTCTAGTCTGCAAACATTCTCTTGCTTAATTGAAGAAACAGAAAAAGGAGAATAAACGCTCCATGAAAATAACAATAACAAGAATAATTAACCAGTGTCTGCAGACTAGAGTCAAATCAGTCCCTTTTGCAGTTGTAATTGTGTGGCTTTATAATTGCTTTCTAGTTTAATTGTCAGAAACGAAAATAATAAAAAAATATATAAATGGACTCTTTCAACAGAGAGCTAAAACTGAAGCTTCATCTCTAACACCGAAAGATTAATAAAAAGTCATTGCAGAGTTGGAAATAAAAGTTTAACCTTTTCAAAATTAGATTTTGTTATTTAAATCAGCATTCGCTCGTCTGGTAATTTCCATCTCAATTCATTATTTAGATGATGATGTAAGATATGCTATCTTTTGTTTTTCAGTCCAAATAATTTCTGAATTGTTTCGCGAACCTAATGAAATATAAATTGCCCTATCATTAGGGAGTCAATTCGAACCAAATATCTCATTCACAGAAAAATCGATTTTTAAAATTTGTTTGGCTTCCTGCTACTTTTTATTAGAAATTTTAGATATTAATTGAAAAATATTGGACTTTTACATAATTATAAACTTCATTAATTTTTATAATTGTAAGTTTTTTCAGTATTGAAAAAAAAAAGGCAAAAGTGATAAAAGCCATAATTATATATTTAGAGGAAGATTTCTGAAAAAGTCAATAGTGTCTCAAAACGCAGCTAATAACTGTTCAGACATCATTTTGAACGTTTTATATCCATTTGGTTATTTTCCAATAGGATGTTAAAATGAGGTGTGCAATCTACAGTCTGCTTTAATGGTATATATTTGTTTTCTGATAGTTGTCTACTTGAGAAGCTAAATGTATTATACGGGACACTTCAATTAAATTAATAAATTAATAGTATTATTAAATAACGTTATGTATTTTTACATTCAACTTATAAAAATAAGTCATTAGACTTCGTCTTGAACTTTAAGTTATTCATTTTATTTTTTTATTGATCTATATTTTTATCTATATATTCAAAAGTCTTTGGGCTCAGCCACATGCAAAAAGAACTAGCCCAACTCAACATAATTATAAAATAATGAATAAAATACAAATAAAATTTAAAACAAATATATAAAAAACACACAAGTAATTGTACTCAAAAGAAACAAAATAATGACTGTGTATATAAACAATTAAACATGAAAATTAACACAATTTTGCCTTAATCTATTTTCTATATACATAATGAAAATAACAAAAATAATAATAATTTTTATAGGAGTAATTTTATACAAGATAAAAAAAGTAAATAAATTGTATATTTATATAAAATTTATAAGATGTACTTAAAAGAATAAAAATAATATATTCTTTATTCTTTTATACCAGGTTTGCATTGCATCAAGCAAATTCGATTTCGTTGTTTTATTTTTTTCATTTAAATGAATAAATGAGAAAAAAAAAACATAAATTCATCAAAGATCCAGGAGTTAAATTAATACACCACGTTCAAAACAGTCTCAAATTAAATACATATTGATACACTTGAGATATTCTATAAATCTATCTATAAATCCTTCAAATCCAATCCAGATTTTTGCTTAAATGACCAAACAAATATCTCCAACAGTCCAATCTTAAATTTATTTTCATCCATAACAGAAAAAAAACAATTACTCACCAGAATTACTGGGAAAACCCCGAACCCTGCAAAACATTTACCTACAAACACCTCACCTTTCTTCCATTAGTTATTTCCATTACTAGTACAGTGCGAGAACAAACTAATGTGACCTTTTCTGTTTGATATAATCTACTTAAACCTTGGTGAGTACCAACATGCATTTGATATCTTGTCTTAGTTAAATTCATAATTTATAAATGTTTTATAATACTAATTTATATTGCATTTTATTTAATATGTATAATAAAAACAAACTATATTTTGAATTGCTTATTTTTGAATTTTTGTATGCTTTTAGAACTGAAGATAAATGTATAACATTTGAAACTAGTTTTCAATTAAAACAAAGTTATAGAAATGGCAAATAATTTATCAATCCCTAATATATTGATCAAATATATGACATATATTGAAATTATGTATCAATTGTTACTTTTTTTTAATATAAAAAAAAATTATCAACGGAATAAAAGATTTTTTTTATTAATAATTCCATTTTTTATTTTTTGTATACATTGCTAAAATATTATATTGACTAATTCATACATTTTCACGAAACCATCAACACAAAATGCTAAGAATATCAGGGTTCAGAACAGATGCAGGCCCGGAAAAAGGTGTTGTGGAGGGTTTGAAAAGAAGTTTTATAGACATAGCCTTGGATATGGGGTAATGATGGAAGAAGCTGTTATCAGGGTTACTAAACGACACAAAGCTACGTCGAGCAGACCGTTGAGGTTCCTAGAGCGCAGATATGGCGCCCAACCACAGCCTCTTTTATAACTAATGCTTTTCTTACCTCGCCCCCTCCCCTCTCTTTCCACAAACCTCCAGTCAATTTCCAGCTCTTCTCTCCCACCTTACTCCAGACCTTATTCCATTCCTCAAATGACTTAAGCCCGAATCTCCGCCTCTCTCCGACTATTCCATTATTTAACTGATCCATTGAAAGGCATCGAATGATATAAAAACCGAATCTTGAGTGTTCTTGTTATTAAGAATGGACGAGAAACTTCTTATGTAATACTGACACAATTTGATTCATGATTCATGATTAAATGATCAAAAATGAAGATTAACCTATTTTAAAACAAAAATGGTAAGTTTTGATGTTTTAACAGTGAGTTGAGGAACAGCGATAAACCTAAATAGGAAAACTTCAAGTTCAGGAGAAAAATTCCACATTTTCTTATTGTGGCACTTTTCTTCCAAATTAACGATATTCATACAGATATTGTGTAGTTAGGAATTATGCAACACACGGATAAAAGGAAACACCAATGTAGTAATGTATTGAAATGTGATTAAAAGGGTTTGGGATATTTCAGTAGTTGAATTAACACTGAACTGTTAGGGTACAATAAACAGGACATTATACTGGACAAGAACTTATTCCGGTTCTGTCACGAACCTTCCTAACATAAAGAGGGTACATTACAAGCCGCGGGGGAATATCGATCGCTGGCCCTTGTTCGTTGGAAAAAGAAGCAGGCGAGAGAGCTTGGATGGAGGGACTTTAAGTATTTCAAAAGATCCGGAAAGACGGCTTTAGAGAGCGGCTAAAGGGGTTGAAATATTCATCCCGGGCCGGATCCGGTCTAATAGAGCCCCGTCCAACGCGTCAAATATTCATAGAGTCCGATTACTTCCTCCACGCATCCGTTTGGGGCACCTCTGTGCAGTTACCTCTTCTCGTTCCACTCGTTGCACTGTTGCACTCCTCGAAGTAACTTCGTTGTGTACTTACAACTACACTTCTTGATAAGAATTAAAAAAAAAATACAAAATAAAAATAATATAAAAATAATTTAATATTTTTAAGTCTCTCAAATAGCAGTAATTATTAACTAAGCCAGCCCACTTTTCGCTAATTTAAGCATCACAGTGATAGAAAAAGATAAGGATACATAAATGCAGACCAGAGATAGCACATCTTACATCAACAGATTACAAAAATAGAGATAGTACACAACTCAAATAATAATAAAAAACTTAGCGAATCCGAAGATTCGACGCCGCTACCACCAATCGCTGTCTACAAACCTCGGTCCACCGACTACAGTCCAATCCCAAATCCATGAGAACACAATCCTCCCACCTACGTTTCGGCCTACCCCTCAGACCTTTACCATTTGTCACAGCGTTTTTTAACTTTTAAGGAATTCGTTCGTTACTGACCTCAGCAACTTTACAAGCCCATTTCAGCAGTCGCGATGATATCACTTCGATTACATTAACAGCAATTCCGCGTTGTGTAACCTCCTAAATTCTCCAGTTGACTCATCCTTTTTCGGACCAAATATTTTACGAAATACCTTATTCTCGAAGATCTTAAGGCATTGTGCGTCTTTCAAGGTTAGCGGCCAAGTTTCACACCCATACAGAGAACAGTAGGCAGAATAATAGTTTTGTATATTCTAACTTTTATGTTTCTGGACAAAATGCGCGACCTATATTGATACCGAAAAATAACAAGCATTTCCCACCTTTAACCGCGCCTTTATTTTCTCTTGAATTTCGTTTTTTCTAGTAATCACATACCCCAAATACTTAAATTTCTCAACGTGTTCAAACCTATTTTCTCCTATATCTATATCCTCAAAATCGCCTCTGTTTCTATTGCTAACCATATATTTCGTCTTATCCGTATTTATTTTGAGGCCAACCTCTTTGCCAGCTTTCATCAACGTTGTTGTATTCAGTTTTATAGTTTCCGCGTCCTCACTTAACAACGCCAAATCATACGCAAACCCGAGCACGGATATTTTACCACCCAGATCTAAACCCCTTTCGGTACGCATCACCTTTCTCATGACATACTCTAGTGCTAAATTAAATAGGACAGGTGGAACGGTATCACATTGTTTTAAACGCGAGCGAACTTCAAATTTCTCCGAAAAATAATTACCGATTCTAATTTTATTGAATGTTTCGGTCATGCACATCCCTAGTCGATTTACTAACTTATAAAGAGGCCCATCGGAGTGGCTTCCCATCAAACCTTCTATCGTGGCCATTAGGACTGAATTATTTTCAAGTGTGTATATTTCTGTTATATAACTTCCTTGGAAAATAAGAATCGATGCCTCCCACAATGTTTTAATTCACTTAACTAGTTATATTTTAATCTATGACCATTTTTTAACATATACGTGTGTAATAATTTAAATGTTCGCCGATAATTTAATGTTCGCGCAGGGATTCCCAATCTTTTTATAATGTGTGCCTCAACCAAAGATTTCCCTTGTTGAGGCGTGCCATAACTGAACTCCTCCCCCTCCCTCTAAGAGGTACAGGGTACGCCTTCTCAATAATCATTTCTATATTAGCCACTTGTTTTTTAATATAATTTTCAGCTTTTGCATGTTTTCAGAATATACATATATAATGAAAAAGTTAATAACTACTCTTTACTCAATAAAACATTTGTTAGGAGTAATCTTGTACGGCATTCTTGCTAATCGTTAATTTCCACTAACTTGAAGTTGTTTTACTCTTTCAAAGAACTGATAATATTGCCAAATACCAAAATGTAGAATAAAAAATCTAAAAGCCTACTGGCTGACTGCGTGACAATTCTAAACCCTCATATTGCCACATTGTGGCACGGGTGCCTCGGGCTAGTGCACATATCTACGTACATGATCGGCTTGGTATGTGTGCGCATGATGAGTGAGTATCAGCGAGTACACCACTATGATTGAAATGATTTTTTAAACTAACAAACTAGACTAAATAAGGAAAAGTATCATAGGTTTAATATTAATTTTTATATGGAAATTTCGATATTAAAAAATGTTTTCCCTAGGTTTGTATGGTATTTTTATGGAAATTGGACGTGAAGAACCATAAATCGCGTTTTTGCCTCTTTTTGGGAATTGTTCCCTTTTTCTGAGCGCTCTAGTGGCTCAGTGAGTAGAGCGTAGAGAAATATTTTATGTACATAAAGTATAGAAAATTTTGTCTACTTTAATTTTGTAATGGACAGACTTCTCGAAAAAAATCACAACAGTTTCCGAGATATAGGCGAAAAAACAAAAAAAAGTGACAATATTTCGAGGTTTTTTTTTTCGAAATAAAAAAGGTTGTGGACAAAATATCTGTCAAAAAACCTCAGATTCCTATTCAGCAACCCAAAAAATGGGGTGTACAAAACTTTATGACTACAAAAAAACTTTCCCCTTTTTGCCCTTTTCTGCCCAAGTTCGACCAAATAGAATGTCACCTTTTGTCTCTTGTAGCTTACGTTTTGACCTACGATGTATGTTATCACCAACATTAAAAGCATCCAAGAGGATAGGAGTAGATTGTTCCACTAACAAACGTAATAGTTCACTATTCTGTTTGGGAAAGTGTTTTTGGGCCTCACTACTTCTGATACCATTATCTCGAAGCGGCTCATTTGTGCAAGTTGGGCAAGGAAAAGCTGATAACACTTTGAAGCGGAGGGGGGAGGCGCGAAAGGTAAAATTGCTATCAACTTAGTGCTCGATTTAACTTTATCAATGAAGGGGGGGGGGGAGGGGAGGGCGTGAGGTTAGTTGTACAAAGGGGCCACTGTTCGGCAGCTGTCTAACAAAGGGTTCGGCATTTGATACACTAGAGCTTTGTGCTCCCTCTTCTCATTAGGGCCCAGCTAGCTTTTACCGACTGGCCAGGCTGAGAGGAAGTCATATATAACTTAACCGATGACTACTGGTCTATTATTATCAAATATATGCTTTATTCATATAATGTATGCCACTTGACACATTTCCAGAAACTTTAATTTTTATGTTTCAGCTTGAGGCTACCTTTTATTTGAAATGCTCATATTCTCCCTATTCAATTATTTCCTATGCATGTAGTTACAAAAGATCCGAAAATAGATGCTTTATTTATTTATTTATTTTTTAAATCATACCTAAAATCGTCGATCTAAGGCAAATTCGAGATTTCAAATTTTAAAATTCCTGAAAAATTAATTAAAAGCAGTTCCAGTTCTATTTTTGTTCTATACCAACAAATGTTGATATCGTTATTGTATTTCGGGCATCATACCTTATATGTTATTTTATTTATTTTTTAATTTTAGAAGTGTCTTCAACATAAGTTTTTATTTTTATTTTATTTGGCAATTTTAATTTTTCTGGCTCTACGTATGCATCTAGTTCCCAAAGATTCGAAAATAGCTATCTGTTTTTTTTTAAATCATAAACTATATATACATATATATATATATATATATATATATATATATATATATATATATATATATATATATATATATATATATATATATAGGGAAGAAGCCCAAATATCGCCTCTCTAAGGCCAATTGAAGATTTCAAATATTAAATTAAAGTTTAAAATTTCCGGAAAAAATAATACAAGCAGCTTTATTCTATACTAATAAATGTTGGTATCGTTACCATCAGACATCTTACCAAATATATTATTTTTATATTTTTAAATATATTTTAGATGTGTCTTCAACATAAGCTTATATTTTTATTTTAATTGGTGATAGTTATGTTTTAATTTCTCCGACTTTAAGCCTCTAAATCCCATGCATCTAGTTCCCAAATATTTGAAAAAATTGAAGCTATCTCTTTTTTACATCATAAACATATATATGTATAGTTTTATATATATATATATATATATATATATATATACACACATATGAGACCACACTGCGATTATTTTAGGTACACGGGATAGGGTCATCACTTCTACGCCCGGCCTATGTCAGTTGCCTCCAAGTAGGCTGACGAAATGAAAAATATGAAAAATTAATACAAGCAGCTATATTCTATACCAACAAATATTGGTATCGTTATTGGATTTCGGGCACCTTACCTTATACGTTATTTTTATTTTTTAAATACACATTAGAAGAGTCTTCAACATAATTTAATTTTTAATTTTATTTGGTAATAGTTCTGTTTAAATTTCTCAGACTCTAAGTATGCATCTAATTTCCAAAGATTTGAAAAAGATTCTTTCGCTTTTTTAAATCATAAATTATAAATATCCATCGATATTTATAGATATAAAAGGGAAGGTACCCAAATATCGTCCCCCTAATACTAATATGATATTTCTAATATTATAACTAATATAACTAAAGTTAAAAATTCCCAGAAAATTAATACAAGCAGCTCTGTTCTCTCAACAAATGTCGGTATCGTTATTGGATTTCGGGCACCTTAACCTTATACGTAATTTATTTTTTAATTTAGAAGTTTATTTAATAGTTTTGTTTTTATTTCTCCAACTATGAGCCTCTAAAGCCCAACTTTTTTTTTTAATCTGTGATATTATTTTAATAAGACGTGCCCCAGAATTAAATAAAAAATTTCTATTATCATTACGTACATCAGCCTTTTTTTTTTCGTGGCGAAAAAAAATGAGAAATGTGATATGAACATTCTACAACCCATTGTTAGTACTATAATAGAATATGAACACAATCGAGCCAAAAGGTACCTTTTGACCTTATAACACAGTTATGAATCTTAAATTATGATACCTAAACTATAATATAAAATTATATAAATATAAAATTTTAAAAGCGTGCATTTAAAAGCTGATAACCGAAAATTATAGCAGGTTAAGAGGTTCGTCATTCATGAATTGATAATGCGGGTGCCGGTAAATCATTCATCGACCCGTTTCCGAGACTTAAAGAGAGCCGTCAATGAGTTTACCTAGTTAATTGTTCTCTTCCTTGCTTTGTTTCTTGTTTGTTTTTAATTTCTTAAGTTAAATCAAAGTTCACTATGTCACTGGAAAGATAATTCGTATCTTTAACTGTGGGTTGTAAAATACCTATATTTGGGTATTCCGACAGTTTGGTAAATTGGTAAATTATAAAATTAAATAAAATAACGTTGAAAAAAATTATTATTAATTCCAGAAATAAATACGGATAAAAGAAAATATACGGTTAGCCATCAGAAACGGTGTAGTCCAGGTCAAAAATATTAATTTTTTGAAATAAATTTCCAATGAACTTTCTGGACGTGATAATTACAAGAAAAATAGTAGAAACAAATCGTATACGTTTTAGATAAATCTGATGTGCAGTAACCTTAAAAAAAAAAATCATAAACGTGCCGAAGAATTGTTTTTTACGTTGTGAAAAATTTTTGTTTGATAAAAAAAATAGTACGTAATATCGTTTAAAAAGACGAAAACAATGCGTTTAAATCAATGTTTTTCTGTTTTTAATTATTTCGTGAAAAGTTTTTGACCGATATCAATCGTCCAAAGTTAATTTTTTTCTTTAAAAGATGATTTAAAAGATTATTTAAAAGATTTAAATGATTCGAAACCGTGAAATATGACCATTTTTGGACATTTATTTACATGCCTTGTAATTGTCGTAGGAACATGTTTCGAAGCTTAAATTGTGGCACCTTAATTTAATTAGCTCATTAACTTAATTAGCTAACACGCACACACAATTTTAAAATAAAGTCGACGGTTCATTATAACAGTTATATAGGTTAAGGATTAATAATAATAATAATATCTTTATTTTTAATAAGTTCACATATGTAGAATAAAAATAAATAATAGCTGAAAATATAAGAACCTCATGGTAATGACTGCCTGAGGGGAGTCTACAAAAATAAAACCTAGGAAAATAAAATTAAATCTTATTTTAAAGAATAAATGCTTCTGCAATTATTTACAAACATCATGCGAAAGTCAAACAAAATATATTTAAATCGATATTCTGTAAACATTTATTATTAAAGTTAATAATTTAATTATATAAATAGTTCATATCTGTAGTTCCAGGCTACTCTACAATAGCCAACAAGGCTATTCCAGTTTTTACCCTTTAAATAACTTTTAAACTCTAACTCATCCAATGGATTTGTATTAAAATATTTTATTCTAAATCCAGCAAGAATGGGGCAAACTGCTATAAAATGTTAAATATCTTCGTCTCTAGTTGTAAGATTACATTGCGAGAATAATTAATTCTGATTATGACACCTATACTTATTTAACAGTTCACTCCTCACATTGAATATCCAACCGATCGAGGTAGAGTCCAATTTTGTATTACTAAGTCTGGTTGAAACTTTAGCAGCTTATACACTGTGTGATATTGGCAATTCTTTGTTGCTGATTTATATTTGTTCATCAAAGTCATTTTTATTTTATCCATAATCACATTTATAATAAAATTAACATTATCAAAGTTACCTAATTAAGGATTACGTACGTAACATCTTCATGAATAGTAAAAATTAAAAATTGATGATGTTTCGTTGCTGGTATAATTCTATAAAATTTATTATTTATCTATTTATTTATAATTGTTAAAGTTTACAGCGGCGAATGATTAATATAGATTGGCCATAGCCTCGAGTAGGCTATTGATTGGATCGTAGATGAATTTTTCGTGAAGAGCTAAGGAGGGGAGGGGAGGAGAATAACCCTCCAAGGGGGGGGGGGGGGGAGGGGGCTGATAGGTTGTTATCGCGGAGTTACCTTAGGGACGAGGAATGGTTAGGCCGAGACTCAATATCTCCTTTTGATTAATAGTCGGCCAACATGCGAGCAATTCCCATTTGTTGTTCAAACAGTTCAAAAATCAATCATTTCTTCCTCTACCGGAGTAAAAATAGCCCGGGAAAGGCGCTTTGATAAACTATTGATAGAATGGCCCTTAGGCCCCGAAGAAAAAAAAAAAAAAAAAAAAATGGAGACGAATGCAGGATCGTCCCGATTATGATATAGTGTCAGATTTATTTTACCTTCTATATTAGGCACTGTTAAACTTTCATTAACTATCCTCATATATCCATGCAGTTTCTTGAAAAAGAATTAAGCGCCAAAAATTCGAAATTTAGGTTTCAATTTTTTATGGAATGTAAACACCACCTCTAGCGATTCCCCGCTCATATATTGATATATCGAGAAAAAAAAAATTGAAAGTGGTCTGAAAATCGACTGTTTGATTGACGTAAGCATCAAATAGCAGCAAATAGCAAATAGCAAATAGCAGCAAATACTGACGACTTACAGTCCTCACTCGGGCCTTGACCAGTGCAAGAAGTCTTACAATGTATTCTAACTTTTAAACTTCAGTGATTGTTGCAGTCAATAATTTCTACTTTTATATTATTTAAGGGAAACTAACTTTAACCATTCTGATTAAACTCGCTATATTAATGTATACTGAAAAGGTATTTAGTACCACCAAGATATTATCATCACTGAAATAGTCTGATAGGACTTAAATGAAAACTTTTCAAAATGGCTTCTTCTAAAGTTCATTTAATTTTGTATGTTTGAAATGATTAACCGTTTTGTTAATGGTGCAAAAAAAAACGGATAAATATATACTATAAAAAATGTTGATAACTAACCAAAGGAGAAATATTTTCCTAGGTTTAAAAAAAATTTCCGGGTATATATAATAGAAATTTAGATGTGTAATATACCGTTGGAAAGCTAACGGTTTTAGAGCGAGGCGAGTGACGGAAAACTTTTAAACTTATGTGATTATTGTAGTTAATAATTTCTACTTTTATATTATTTAGATAGATAGATAGATAGATAGATAAAAGAACTTTATTCTGGGACTAGGTCCCTTAAGAATAACATGAAGGAACCAATAAAACAGTAACATTATCTGGCCATAAGACTATGGAATACAGAACAATTAATTTTTACAATATCTTCTGTGAAATAAATAAGCAAATAAATAAGTTTTTTTTATCGAAAAATATAATTGATTTGAGCAAAACAAAAAAAAAGAGAAAAAACAAGAAAAAAGTAAAAAAAAAACAAACAGAGAAAATGAAAAATACAAAAATAATGTATTGATTAGTAAAGTTTGTACATTAAAAACTATTATTCACTTCTGATCCAGATGTTAACCCTAAACTGAAATTTCGCAATTAGAGAGCATCATTTTGGAGAGAAAGAAGGTGCTGGAAAATGAGGGATTTGAATGAGGATAGAGAAGAAGCATGGCGGATATTAGAAGGAAAGGAATTCCAAAGGATAGAGCATAAATTTAAGGGAAACTAAATGGAAATTTAATGGAAACTTTTAAAATTCAGTTTAACAAACCAAAAATACATAGTCCACAGAATCGTCGTACTGCTAAAATTAAAAAAAAAAACTATTTATTGCACTTTTCTGGGAGAAGTACATGCTGATGAAAATATTTCTTGTCATGTTTATGTGAATTCTTAATTATTATTTTTAAAAAAATGGATTTTAGGTGATTGGTGAAGGTTGCGTGATACGCGAAACGCACCCAATTTGTTGTTTGCAAGATAATTCTTTTTTTTTTGTTATTTGTTAGCAATTTAATCTTAAAGCATGAGTTTCCATTTAATATCTTTGGATAGTTAACAAATTCGCCAAGAATTATGTGCTTAGAGGGTAATTTTATTAATACTGCCAGACTGCTTCTTACCATCTATTGGCTTCCGCCTTAACTTTAGGAAATGATGTTCAATACACTCTGATTTTTGGAAACCAGCATCAAGCTCCACCCTCCTATAATACAAGGGAGCATTCATGTAGGACAAGGGAACAACGTAGGTCTTGGTGTTAACATCCTCGAATTGAACTGTCATACAAGACAGAAACCATTCGCCGCTTCGACAAGCTCTCATGTTAACTACAGGAACGCCCCCGAGGCGGATTTACACTATTACCGCTTAGGGAATAGTAAAGATCTGCCATCCCTACATTGAGAAAACTCAATAAGGGAAAGCTACTGAATCAATCTTTAGTGAACTGCAACATCATCATCAAGGTTTAGCAATAACAAAATCTACCGATTTTTCATTAAAATATTATTAAAAACGTGATTAATAAACTCATAAGAGAAAATGTATCCAATTTGCGTACGTGTCGTAACCATTACAGCTAAATCCCCATGGAATCAAGGTGGCTAAAAAATACTTTTTATGAATTGTGAAATTATAGGGTGAAAACGTTAATTTATGAATAAAACAAAAAAAAATTGTGAAAACTTAAACTTTATTGACGTTCATAAAAATTTATTGCAATAGTCAAGAGGCCAAACATAAAAATACATTGCAGTAGATCATTGTAAGGGATGTTTCTCTCATGGCCAATTGTGCAAATATGTCGGGTTTCCCAGGACCCAAAATCCAAATAATCAAATAGAATGTAAACAGTAAAATCCTCATAGATGGATGCTCTCCCAACGAAATAGATTTGAAATAAATCCACATGTATGCGCTTGTCCCGTGTATGCACTTACCCCGACTTATTTCCGTTGAAAACTGGGATACGAAATTTTTATAATATATATATTTCATATATAAAACGTAACAAATAATTTCACTTAATAAGTAAGTATCCTAAATACTCGGTTCTCAGTTTTCTGATTATTCCTGATAATAAGAATGGAGGAATGATAATCAATATTCTAGGAGCCGAAATAGAGAAGTGGAGACCGATACAGGAGTCGGATGTTGGAGATGAAGCACCTGCTTAAGAGAGGTACGTGGTCTTTCCATGATATGGCTTATTGGGAACAATGAATTTAGTTGGGGGTAAATTATAGGACTTAGAAGTTGGGAGGAGGGTGAGCCGCCTAGCTGACAGTGGGAACCGCAGGCCCTACTGATAGTCGGCCTTATTAGGGAACGGTATAATTCTCACTGCCCCTCCTATTATACACATATATATATATATATATATATATATATATATATATATATATATATATATATATATATATATAAAACAAGCAGTCGTACATGCGTAGTACATTTAAAATTATTCTGGGAATGAAACCCCTTAGGATATTAACAATGTACAAATACGGTACATGATATTATTTGCAAAACATAAACAAATGAATAAAAAAGAGCATAAAGCTCAAAAACGAGACAAAAAAAAATATGGTTAGGATATAATAGGAAGATTCCAAAAACAAAGTTTTAAGTCTCTCAAATACCTACTGTTTTCAAAGATTTTTCTTCGGTATCTCGAAACGGTCTCACCTGTCACACCTTTACAGCAAGTTAAAGTGGCTCCTAGTTAAAGCCCCTCCACTCGCAGATAATATTTCCTCGTATCTTTCCTATACCAAACTATCACCAGCCAGCACCCTTCCTACATCTACAGCCTCCTTCAATTCAAATCCTCTGTCCACTCACAAGAAACAAGATCGCACCTTTCTGACCTTTTACCCTCTCCCACAGAACCCAAACATTGGAACGTTCCTTTCTCGCCCGCTCCACTGTCCTGTGGAATTCTCTCCCACCTAATATCCACCATTCTTCTCTTTTCTCATTATATTTCCGCGTTTTCCAACACCTTACTTAGCACAAAGACGCTGTCCTATCATGAAATTTAAATTCTTGATTAGTAGTAAATAATTGTTACCAATGTTTAAGTTTCAACTTTGTGAATCATTTTATTATTTTCATAATTCATTATTTTTTTATAATCATGAAATTCTGATTAGAAGTAAGTAATTGTTTTAAATCTGGGTTGTTTTCATTTTTTGTGTCAGTACAATAAATATAAAAATTTAATTTAATGTAAACAATTAAAATAAATCCAATGATAAATTATTAATCTATATCAAAGATCTAGTGCTATATTGTGTAATCAAATATTTAATATATATTCAGAAATATGTTGACCATTTATAATTGAATACAATGAATTTCAATATTAAATTTGTACATTTTTTTTATTATATATTACTTATTCTTAGCTAAAATAGGGTATAATAATTTATAATTAATTTAGGTCAGTTATTAACGCTGCAATAAGTACAAGAGATCGTATCTTTCATTAATTTTTCAATATCAATTACAAAACATTCGGTAGGATTTTATTCGGCATTGTAAATTGAAAATATATTCTCAAAACTAATTAAAAGTATCTGAATTATAAACGAACCCTTAATTGACTGGTTAAATTAATTAAATTACTTTTCTTTTTTTTTCCCCAGAAACACTGTAAGTGAAGGAAACATCACAAGTGCACGTAGGACTTCTTATTGGGTACGAATTCCAACGCCCTGAAGCCGGTGAATAACGAATTATGGAAACTAATTTGATATAATGAAGGCGTTGAAATTTTATATTGATTTTTCGAAGAATTCATAATAAAAAAAAAATAAATAAATGAATAAATCCGACTGTGCGAACGATATATGTGTGTATATATACATACATATATATATATATATATATATATATATATATATATATATATATATATATAACATACACACATATATAATAACGATAAATAATAATAAATAATGATAAAGTCAATTTTATTTTTTTTGCCAACCGCTCCCCTCCCAAAAAAAAATATGGCATTAAATCCTAACTGCGCACTGACCAAACCTGGACAAGGCAACCCAAGAGTACGATTAATGATTTCGCCATGACAGCCCCGTCTCGGTTTGAGTAATTACACTTTTTCACAGTTAAAAAAAAAATAAAATAGCTATGCTGGGATTCCAAACAATATGTTCTATTTCAAAATAGGGAGTGATAAATCAAAAAAACAAAAAACAAACCATTTGTATAATAGCTTTCGCAAAGGATAGAATTAGTACTGGACAATTTTTTAACTAATCACCAACATTCGCCTAGCTTTGAGGTCGAGTCGAAAAATAGGAGTAGCAATGGAGATACGTTTGCGCAAAAGCGGAAGTAATAGAAATTTGATAAAATTGATGTGGGATCATCTAGGTTGGACCAACCCGCACATGGATTAACGGTCACATGGATTTAACTACAAACAGACACACATGAAACTAAATTTGTTTGTAAACATACCTAAAACGTAAAATGCGAGTGGAAATTCCTGATTCTCTGAGGAAATTTTTTTTTGTCTTCCTGCATGAAAAATCACATTAAAAAAATTTTGTGATTTTCTCAAGACTTTAAATTTGTAACATAACATCTCTGCATCCACTACTGTCTTCAATTCACAATTATATAATTACAGTTGAGGATTGCGAACGATCAATTTCTCGCTGGATTTGCATAGATTAATTTACTTTCTGCCTGATGAATGATAATTTACCACAGTTACTCACGAGTATTGGTACTAGTAGGTATATTTTAAATTAAGCAGTATTATTTTTTTCTTAGTGGTGATTTCGGGAGGATAAAGTTCCCCTTTTTCCACCTGTGGAGCCGTCACTGCGTCCAACTGTATCTCCATGAAATGAAATTGTTCATCTATTTTAACTAGACATAAACTAAATAAATAACCTTTTTTTTCTGTTAGGACTATTCTGTCCCGACCGAAACAATGCTTGGCACTTGGTCCGTTACAAAGTCAACCCCGAAGCAGTTTCAATTAACGGGCCTGCCTCTAAGCAGTTGAGCTTTCTCGAGGGGTTGGAGACCGATTAATTACGTCGAGGTCACTGCAAAGAAACAAATAAGAAAGAACTCCTTCTCCTCGGGAGTCGGAAAGAAAATGCTAGGATTGAGGAGGAGAAGGAAGGAAAGTCCTTTTTCTAAAAGACAATGGTTCTGTAATCCCGGATTCTGATTGGGCCGGAAAAATCTCCTGACCCCCTCACCTTAATTGCGGTTTTTCCTCTCCGGGATCCTTTCCGATCCTCCGAAAACTTTTACATTTTCATTTCTGTCATTGGCACTCTCAGATAGAGAGCTTTTTTATCATCTTATTTTTTTTTAAACTGTGAAGTCTTCATTTTTTTTTAATTTAAGACCAAAGAAAAGAAACAGTACGGGTTACTCAATATTTATTATTCTGCGTTAAATGACCAAATATCCAAGAAAGGGTTTAGGATTAAAAAGATAAATTTTTTTTTAAATAATACTGTAATAACAGCGTGACAACGGTCGAAATGAGCATGTGAAGTTCATGGACTTCGTAATAAACGAATTACTATCTTTATAGTTAATTAGAAAAGGGATATATGTGCTAGAAATAGGCCGCAAATTTGGGTTTCGATTGATTGGAGGTCTATAGACATAAGTATAAAGGAAGCTTTAAATTTATCATTTTATTTAAGACACCTTTAGAGGCTCAAAAAAATAAATAATAAAAATAAGAAATAAAAAATTTTACGGGTATCATATAGCAAAATTGGCTTCTTATAGAATCACGTTTTATTTTCTTAATCCGACTTCTAGTAAATAAAGTGAAGTTTTGCGATCACAACATCTTCAGAAAATTTTGTTGTTTTTATTTCACTGTATTCAATTACTTATACTAATATGAAATTCTAAAAACACTTGATTAGAAGATCTAAAAAAATTATAATTATAATAAAATTTCCAAAAAGGAGATGATTTCTGTTGTGAAAATTGGGGACAGTATCTCGAAAGAATTATTATCAAAAAGAGGAATGAGACATGATAACTTTAGCATGCCTCTTTTTCCTTCTATATATATATATCTGAAAGAGGGGTCCGGTACACATTCAAACAGGATGATGCAGAAGCTCGCTTTTGCAGACGACATCGATATAATTGGACGCTCTCGGCAGATGGTTGTCCAATCCTATCCGGAACTTGAGGCTGGGTTTGGTTATCAATGAGGAAAAGATAAAATATATGTAAAACCGGGAAATACCGAGACAGGACGGTGCCAAGGTAGATTTCGACAAGTTCGAACAGGTCTCGGAAGTTTCTAGGTTCATAGGTAACCAGTTAATAAGGAATAAGACTCTGATTTGATAAGCCTCTGAGTGACCCAACGCAGTAAAATCATCCTTTATAAAACGCTTATCCGACCGGTTTTGACGTATGGATCCGAGACCTGGACAACTAAGGCGGTTGACGAAGCGGTAGGACCTTTTGGTTACTAGAATGCATTATCCTAAGAAGAATTCACGGCTCAGTACTTGTAAATGGAGAATAGCGGCTCAGAAAAAATCAAGAGGTCGATGATAAGTTTAACGAGCCCGATGTCAAGTTTATAAAACTCGACTCGGATGGGACGGCCATATAGCCGGGATGACAGATGATATGGTCCTAAAAAAGGTTTTGACTGACATCCTGCATGGAGGGCGCCGAGTCGGAAGACCCAAGCTTTTTTATTTTTTTTCCTCAAAAATTATTTTTTCCTTGGACGAAGGCTCATTATTAAAAAAAAATAATAAGCAAATAAAAAAATGTATATGAGTATCTTTTAGCAATGCAGACTTCTGTCAGTATCACTTCTTATTTTATTAACAGACTTCTAGTTCATTAGGTGAACTTTTGGGATCATAGCGCTCATTTTTTTTATTGCAATTAGTCTAATTACTAATAAAACAAGAGATGGAATCCTAAAAACATTAGATCAGAAGATTAAAGAAACAGAAATAGGTATAACCCATAAATCTACGTAAGTTGGCATTCCTGTTTTAAGTATGCTAACTAAAGTATACAGTATCATAAGCCTAAAATCCTCCAAAATTAAACGATAAATATTTAAAGAAAGCAAATATTCAACAAAAAAAAAGATGCAAAAATAAAATAATGGAATAATCAGAGCCTTGAGTCTCTAAAATAAAAATAAATAATTAACCAGTAAATTTTTCGCCAATCAAGGACATCTCACATCAACAGTCCAAAAAGGACACATTAATTAGAGACAGCACATCACTCCATGACTTCACAATACGAGGTGCTATAATAATAATATAATTTTAGTAAACGATATAATCGTAACATAATTACACTGTAGGTGGGCATCGGCTTCATAAATCCGGAAGGAAAATAATGGAAAATAAATAATGCCTGTTTTATTTATTATTATTATAATTTATTTCGAAATAAAAATATTAAGGGCCCGCTACATCACTTAGTGAGGATTTATCCTGAATAATTATTTATCCTAACTTTAATTAGTCTGGGACATAACAATTCTAATAATAAAAATAAGTTTCCTTTGTTCTGGCAAAGTCTCGGAACAAATTAATTCTGAGTTAATTTTATACTAGAGCTTTAGACGCTTTAGTATGATACCGCTCGGATGATATCGACCATTTGCCCATAAAAAAAACTACCGAATAAAGGGAAGCAGCAACACCAGGAAGGAATCCGAAAACAATGGAAATTAGTTGGGTTCTCGAAGGGAAATCTTCAGGAAGAGTTGGATTCTATTTCCATATCTGAAAGTCTGTGAGGAACCATACCCTTAAAACTACATCTAGAAAGGTGCCAACAGTATTTGTTCATCTTAGGAAGACTGGGGGTGTACTACGCATAGATCTACGCATATTCTCCCCATATAGGAAATACGAAGAAGAAGAAACTATTCCTAATCAGATAATACGGGGTAGTGCGTTTCCGTGGTATAAATCCAAATACTTAACTTGTAATAACTTCACTTTTAGGAGCATGGGTGATGTATTACAATGAGCTATTAGAGTTCGCTACGATGAATTATAACGAGCTATAAAGATATCAATTCCAACCTATTGTGTTGGATTTTTCAACTTCTGCTGTTCAGATGTGTCGGTGTTTATCCACCACTAGACCTTACTTTTTCTTTATTTTTTTTTGGTAAGTGGAACCTTTCAGAAGCTGTTCTTCAAAATATTCTGTGATTTACATTTTTTCTTGACAGTCTTCTATTTTTAAATGCTAGTCCGTAGTTGCCCCAGGAAAACCTGATATTAGGTGTAATTAGAGATCTCTATTGTGGAAAAAGTATGTACCAATACTTTAATGTTTGCCGGGACAACAGCGGGCAAGAACTTTGAAATAAAACTTTTTTTTTTCAGTATATTTATTCAATTATGTTAAAACATTCCACTTTCATGATTGTCACTGAAGGTTTAAAATGTGAATGCCAGACAAGTTTTAACTTTGTTGATTGTTACATCAGTATAATAATTCTCCGAAAAAGAACTATTCTGCACTTGCCCCACAATAACGAGTCTTCCAGATACCGCGTACGCACTTACTCTTTATAAGGCAGCGACAAGCGCGTACTAAAAACTAGTAAATTAAATTACAAATCCAATCAATGTAGACATGGTTCAAACATGGGCTTGAATGTAATATATACACATAATCGCCTAATGGTCTTTTAAAAAAAAAATAAGAAAAATCTAGCTTCAAAAATAAAGATTTTATAGCCCTGTAAATTCCAACTTTGTAAAGTCTAGTACGCACTTAACCCACATCAAATTAATTGAAAAAAACAACAAAAAAACATGACTGTTTTTATGTTTTAAAGTTACTAGTTAACCGGCATATTAAAAGATCCCAAAATGACAAACGAGGGCTTTATTTATTACCTCAATATCTGATGGAATAGAAAAGCAGCTGATTGATTTTAATAAAAGAAATTTTGTTTTTAATATCGTTTGAGTAAAGTAATAAAACTTAAAAAAAAAAAAGAAAAAAAAATCCCAACGACATTGAATTCAACTTAGATTAAAAGTTAAGTTATTAAAGTCATAAGAAAGTTTTTGATAATATTGGAGAAGTTTACATCGCAAAAAAAAAAAAAATAGTTTGATAAAAATTTCGGTGGACAATGTCTCGGCTTTAAGATTATCTTTACAAAGTTCTAAAGCTTTCTTAAAGTATTGGAGTTGTTACCGGTTTTATGTTTATGAAAACACAATGAACATTGATCAACATCCTTCCGTGGATAATATAAAATTTAATTCAATAATAATTTTTTTTAATTCTACGTTTCTTGAAAAGTAAAACCTGAAATTTTTACGGGGTTAAATTATTTTTTTCTTGGCGGATTACAAAGGTTCATTATTGAAAATAATAAACCAAAAAAAGACTAAACAAAGCGATATAACAGATTATTTCAGAACAATTCAACAGACAATATAAAACAGTTTAGAAGATGCTCAAATGTTCTGGATATAGTGATGTATTTACATACGAATATATTTATTTGGTCTCTTTTAGACTGTCGATATGAGATGTGCTATCTTTAGCTTGCATTTACGCGATTTTGTCCCGAATATATCTGAATATAAGAAACATTGCCTGGTTAGTTTTTAATGGCATTTGAGAAACTCTTACAAAGGAAAAGCTTTGTAATTTTTGGGTCGTTTACAGTATTTATTAATTATTAATCATATATTTGAATATGACATTTTTTTTCTTTATATTTGAAAGCAATATCTCTCTCAGTTATTAATATCGGTACCTTACGGGAATTACTTATGGTAAACTTCGGGTTGGCGATCATTGCTTAAGTTCATAATAATAATGATGTTATTTGAACAATTAATTTATGTTATTGTATTACGAAAAAACATAATCCGATTCAATTAGTTAGCCTATTGTAAATAATCAAGAAAATAAAATTATTTTCGAAAAACATAATCCGATTTCATTAGTTAGTCTATTGCAAATAATCAAGAAAATAAAATTATTTTAATAATTATAAAATTTTAGTTATAAAATTAATTATTTTCTGCATATCTAGATAAAGGAGTATAAATAATATATTTCCAAAGCTACGCAGTAGGTAGTAAATTATAATTGGAAATAAAATAAAGCCATGTAAAATAGCCGTGACATCATCTCACTGCAGAAACTTAATCGAATGAAGTGTTAATTAAGTGATGTAAAGTATGAAGTAATTAACCATTAATTGACGAAGTCTCATTAATTTTAGAAATAGGATCTCTTGCATATATAGTTTTCCAGTAGTTCATATGGATATATGAAAAATAATATTTTTTTTTTCTCAAGGAATATAACATTGATCGCAATATTTTTTTTTCATTCGCTTGTCGAAAAGCTAAAAATTGAGATATTGCTAAATATTACATGTAACAAACAATCGTCGGTCATTAAGCAATTAGCCGAAGTTGAATCGATTCATCAATTAAACAACGACAGCCCCCTCCATTGGCAATTACCTTTCAACTGATGTAGGTTACCTCACGGAGCTTAGAGCTCCATCGCTCAATAACACGAGTTGACAGTGAAACAGCTCCATACAGTAAAAAGAGATTACTTTATTTATAACTTAAAAATTTTAAGTAATAACCATTAAAAAAAAAAAAATTAAAAAAATTCGAAAAACGCGATTTTTCACATTCGTAAGTTATAAGTGGTTGCGCCAATATAAAGGATGTCAAAGATAACCTGTCTTCTAATTTAAATACTAATTATCTAGAATAATGGGATGTGATCATTTTTTTTTTGTCTGATTCAGACAGGAAATTAAATTTTAAAACGAATTCATATCGGGCACTTTTTGATCTGATGCGGCCAGAGAGCATTAGTCGCCAAAAAAAAAAAAAAAAACGCAAACACGGTTAATATAGGTAATGTTCCATTTTTTTTTATCTAATTGTGTCAAAAGTAAAAAAAAAACATTTTCGGACAAGCTTTCTGTTATTTGTTTTATTAATGCATTTTAATTATCCAATAATTACAGCAAACAAAAAAATATTTGTTATTATTGCCATTTGAAAATAGTAAACCATTGTGTAATAATTAGCAGCGTTTTTTTAATTTTAATAGCCAGTTGTACATATTTACATGCTTATTTATTTAATTTTTGCATTCTTTATATGCATTTATCAAAGATAGAAGAACCTTTTTTTTAACTTCTAACTTAAACTATCAGACCGTTTTTGTCAAACACGAAGAATTTCCTTAAACAGCATCAAAATTATATAATATTCTGGAATGGAAGTAGACTCATTGCAAAGATATTTTAATCCTCTACAACGTTTACTTAAAAAGTTTTCTAAGAAAAAAATTGCTTTCCTTCAGATAAATTGAGAACTTTGTATAAAGCCGGTATTTTGCGAAAAGCTTCCTCGCACAATAAATTCAACCGCATATATTATTAGGCACAAAGAAAACGATCAACCCCCCCCCCCCTTTTTTTATATTTTTTTCTAGTTGAATGAAAATTTACACCTAAATCCATATATTTTCAAGAAAAATTTTTAAAACAATATATCCTTCACCAATGCCGGTATTCCTAATATTGGCTTAACAATTGTAGAAAATAGTGATAAATCGCACTAAAATTAAATATTTTGTTTTCATTCTAAAATCCTTATAATTAATCCATAGCTATTCATACTTACGGAATCTTTTAGCATTAGTGAGTGAATACATTATTTTTTTTCACATTTTTTATTGCCGCCAGTGCCAGATAGAAATCAGAAAAGTTAAAAACCATATAATTATGGCCATGTGTCGATCTACAGTCTTCATGCCCTTACATGACCCTTTTAAAATTAATAATAATATCAGTTAACATCCGCATGATGGTGTAGAAGGATCAATCTAATTAGGGTTTGATAAATTATTTGCCACTTCTATAATTTTGTTTTATTGAAAACTAGTTTCGAATGTTATACATTATTTTTGAATTTTTGTGTGTTTTTAGAACTGAAGATGAATGCATAACATTCGAAACTAGTTTTCAATAAAACAAAATTATAGAAGTGGAAATTAATTTATCAATCCCTAATTAATAAGAATATGTCGGACAACCGATCAAAACGATATTTAGCTGCATGAATCTGCGAATTTTGGAACAAGCTAAATTCAAATGTATAAAATGGGAGTTTTCGCCTCGCTTGTGTTATACATACAGACATTATTATTTTTTTGCTTTGGTTTTAATATATTAATAGTTAGATTTTGTTTTTTAAATTATTAATATTACTATTGACAGGTTGAATTGTCAAAGAAAGACTGTTTGGTATTCGTACAAAATTTGAAGGTTCGGATGCTAAGACCGATTTTTGTCATTTTCGTCCCACAATGACACGGGCCCTATCGGATCAAAAAAGTGCCTCACATAAATTCGCCTTAAAATTTTATTTCCTATCAGAACTAAAAAAAAAATACTCCATCCTATTGGGAATTCCAGAGTTAGGAGTCTCTGGAGAAATACTCCGGTAGGTTAAAAAGATTAGAATTTAAAGGGGCAGGACAGGCTGCCTGTGACATCCTGTATAAGTGACTAAAATATGCTTTCTTTTTATTCCATTGCACATTATTAACTAGATATAATAATACGAACATGAGCTAGATATAATATTATTATATAATATTATAAGTGATGTTGAGGGATTACAGGGACCCGCCAGGCGTGCAAAAAGACAACCGACCATCAATCACCTATTGAAGGTAGGGTGGTTATTGATTTTTACTTTATATTTTGATATTTTTTTTTATAGAGCAATGTTTGGCTTAACAGAATCACTTAATAATATAGCCCTTCTACAACACAATTAGAAAATGAAAATGCAAAGATAAATTTATTACATAAAAACGGTAAATTAAAATTATGCAGGGTTCGGTAAATCTGAGCGATTTTATGTCTTCTTCACTATGTTCTTCAGGTATTAACTGATAAGTAGGAGTTGAAATTATTTTTCTTACACATCACGTTCACACAATAAATGTTCATAAGTAACAGAAAAGAGAAAGATCGAATTAATAGAAATGAGATGAATACTGTAAAATAAAAAAGATAAAAAAGACGGATTTAACTTTAAGGGATAATTTTACTATATTAATTTTCTTTTATATTTACTTTTAAGGTTTTTATTTAATTTCTTGGCAATCAACAATTAATTTAATATATAAGTATTTTTTCAGGGGTTCTCATTTATGTTTGCCTCATTACTCTTTAACAATTTTCATTATCCTAATTGAAATTTTCTGCTTTTATTTTTTGTAATGGTGATATTTTTTGGTTTATTATTTTTAATGAACCTTCGTAATCGAAAAAAAAATTCTTGAAAACAAATTTCCAGAAATAAGAGAAGTAATATTATATATATATTATAGAGAAGTAATAATATATATTTTTAGAAAGCTTAAGATTTTTGAAAAATTAATACCTAACAAATAAATTCGAAGAGGGTAATGGACAGTGACGAAAAACGCATAAACTTAAATGATTGTCATATTTAACAGTTTCTACTTTTTATATTATTTAATGAAAATTTATGTTTCCATGGAAACTAATCGGACTTTTCATGGAAATTAAATGAAAAATTTGAAAAATTATTTCAAGTAGGGTAGTAAGTGAAAGTTGTGTAATGCGAACCCCATATATATATTTATTTTTTTAATGTTATCAAAGCGATTCACTCGAAATAGAACTTTCCCCCTACCCTCCAAATGTAAATCAGATTTTAAAAACAAAATCTTTATTATTCCTATCAACAAGAAAAGAGACATTTCAGAGATCCGGAATTTTCTCCCCCTTATTTGTTAGATTTGTCACGCTTATTCGCCCCGACAGAGAGACAAAGGAAGGGAAGCCTTAGAGTTTATTCCAGTCTTTGAAACTATTTTACATAGCGACCGGGTAGCTGAAGGGAGGGGGGAGGTTGGGAGGTTTAAGGGGGCCGGAGGGGGGAGGAGGGGAGGGAGAGGTTAGAGGGGGCGGTTTGTTATTCCATTGAAGGCGAGCGTCGCGTTATTCGGGAGAAGGCAGCTGTGAAATCTCCTCTGGCCTTCCTATCTCATATCTGAAGGAAACTCTTGTTTAAAAATAACTCATTCAATCTCTCTCTCTGTTCTCCAAATAGAGATCTTTTCATCTTAAAAACACAAATAAATATATGGTTAAATTAATACATACAAACATATAGTAAACAAAATAAAATAGAATAAATGAAATTTTAGTTTATTTTATTAGTAGCCGATAGAGCTAAAGCGCTTGTAGCTTGCAATAGGTAATTAAAGTTAAGCAAAGTCGAGTGTGATTAGTACTTGGATGGGTAACAGCCCGAATTGGATAACTACCTACCGGGGAAAGTCCCGCAAGCACGATTCTTCAGGCGATTATATATATTCTTGAGGCCCGTCAAACTACTTGAGGCAACTCACACAGACCGGGCTTACAAGTGATGAACCTACCCGTGTTGTAAATTGTGAATCCCATAGCGGTTTTCCAGGATGTCAAATAGCCGCCCGGGGGTTGATCCATGGACGGTCTGCTTCAGGGAAAGAAATATAGGTCCTCGTGCGCCTGCTGACCCCGAATAGCCTTAATTCATGGATAGTGTTCCACAATTATGAAAAACGTAGACACCCGATATTTGGCGGAGTCAATCCAATTTTTTACGAACAATATTTGAAGGTACATCTCTTCGTAGGTACAGTGGTCTCCCATATATATATATATATATATATATATATATATATATATATATATATATATATATATATATATATATATATATATATATTTACAATTTTTGACAGGTTATCAGAGCTAAAAATAAGGTATTTAAAAAATAAAATTATTTCATTGTCTTTGTTTCACATTTCTAGGATATAAAAGTAGAATTAATTGGTAGTTTCAAAAAGTTGAGAAATCCTTAGAAAGAGGAGACAAAGACATAACAATTTTTTTTTTTATCATTAATTTTTTTTTTTGACTTGTGTAACTGATCAAATTTTTCGAGAAACATTTTGATCAATAAACATGCCGACTATATTTTCGTTTTATGAGGAAGTTTTAGGATTCTTTACCCCTAAAATGACAAAATCTCTCATTTATATGGGTTACCACATAGCCAGTGATATTATTGTTAGAACATTAAAATTTAAACTTCAACTGCAGAACTAACCGATCATGTAAGTCAGAGTGGAACTTGGGAATTTTTGCTAGGGGAACTAGCTAAATTTAAACTCCTCCCCCACTCAATAAAAGTCAACTGTTTCATGGCAGCATTTCTTATTTCGAAATAAATATCATAATCTGATAACATTAACCCATTCTATTAAATGAATTAAGTACAAAACAATAAAAAGCAGGAACGGATATTTTTTATTTAATCTAAAAAACAAAATTTCGCTCAAAATTTTCCGCACCCCTTTCTACTTTAGGCCCTGATGTAATTTAATGTTTCGATCTAAACATGATTATGCGAAATTTGAAACCGTCAAAGCCCAATAAAATGAAAATTAAGTAGACAGTGTCTTATGCCACTGAGTCAAATGGGAAATGCAACTGCAGGATATTGTCATAAGAATAGAAATTATAGTCACATGTGTCTTTAGAGTTTAAAATACTGAAATTTCCTGTCAAGATTATTCTTTGCGACGAGCAAGCAGAAGGACAAACATTAAAACTTGGTATAACTATGTATAGTATATACTTAGGTATTTTGATATATTTATATATCTGTTAATGAAGCATTTTCCAGTCCATGTATTCAGATGTTGTTGAAATTAAATGTCGACATTTGGAAGATTGGTTGCAAGATTTTAAATGATTTGTTTAAATTTTCCTTCAAGTTTGTTTAGTAAATAAATTCTTGATCTGAACTCATGAGCAAGGATCATTTATCAGTTTTTTGTTTTCTTATATTATTTTTTATTACTAATGTATTTATATAATAATATTTCACAACACCAGGGCAAAGTAACTTGTTAGCGTAGCATTAAATTGACTAGTCCTATTTTTTTTTATTCTTTTCAATTTTTGATCAAATATATTTTGATAAATAATATTTTTATATTATAATATGACGCCCACTTACTTTAAAAAAAATTTTTGGAGCCCTCTTCTTACAAATCGGCCTGAAAAACAAAGCAAAACGTTAGGAAATTTTCAGCATAATTTTCACAACGTTATAAATGGATACTAGATTGCACAATGGAGTTCCGAAAAGGAGTACACACCCTCAGAGCTCCGATTATATGAAAACTTCGCAAGAGAAAGTTAGTGAAAAGTAGACAGGATTTAATCAGAGAGCTGGAGGCAAAGCTGCTTATGGTTGGTCTCTGGGTCAGCCAATCACAGAATGGAATCTTCTAGGGGTTAATTAATATTACTCTGTATTTCACTGATGGTTGTCTCTTTTGTTTTTATTCTTAGAATTTGTTGTCTTTAAAGTATTTATGAAACATATATTTAAATATTTTATTAATAAATTATAAATATTTATATCAGATTACTAAAAAGAAAATGTTCGCCATTAATCTCTTATTAAAATTAAAATGAATAATTTTATGAATTATTTACAGAAAAAATATTTTTTTTTTTTAAATTTCGAATATAATTAAAATGATAAAAAGTAGTTTATAGTTATTTTTTTTTAAATTGTAAAATCGTTATTTACTAACAATCTGTCTCACTAGATGGAAGGGATAAAATGATAAATATAATGCATAACCTAATAGTTAATCGTAAGTGATGAATGTGCACATTCACACATTATTTACAGAAAATAAAAATAATAATAATAATAAATATAATTAAATTTAAAAAATATATATTCATAGACATAAAGAAAATTATAACTAAATATTAATAAAAATAATGAAATAAAAAAAAACGAAGATAACATTTAAACGAATAATATGGAAGCAAATTCTAGCAAAATAATAATATTATGAAATGAAAAAAAAAAAAAAAACCCAAGTAACAACATAAAAAAAATTTCTAATGATTAAAACTAGCTTTTAGCAATTTTGTTTTTAAATTAGACTATTTATTTATTCAGTAATATTAATTCTGTTAATTTACAATAAATAAAAAAAACATGATAATAAATAAAATAAAAAATGATATATCTATAAACAAGAAAGAAAATTATAACTAAATATTAATAATTTAAAAAAAAAAAAAAACACGCTTAAATCACATTTATACGAATAGTAAATAAAAATAATGCTATATTTATAAACACATAAGAAAAAAAATATTGAAATAAAAAACAAACAAAGTAAACGCATAAAAAAAAATCTTTAAGTGATTATTTTAACAATATGAATTATATATGACAAACTAATTTTTCGTATAAATTCTTAATATAATTACAATAATATAATGTATTATTTATAATAAATTCATCATTCATGGACAATCTGCCATACAAGATGCCATAACAAACAGTTATCATAATTTATCAATGTGTACATTCATATTATTTACAGAAAACTAAAACAAAATAATAGTAAATTAAATAAAACACTATATATCAAGAAACATAAAGAAAATTATAACTAAATATTAATAAGAATAATGAAACAAAAGACCTAATATTCCTTAAATGATTTAAACTATACTTTTGAGCAATTATTTTTATTTTAATAGCACATTTAATTCTGTCAGGTTATTTAAGGTAAATTCTGTTGCTATTTATTGAAATCAACTATATCATATCACATTTTTAAGGCCCTACTCGAGAAAAAAAAAGTAGAACTAAATTGAATAAAAAGGAAAGATATAGGTTATTAAAAATATCAATACAACAATAAATAAATAAATATAACGGCTATAAGCTAGGTATGATTTTTTTTTTTTTTAATTTTCTTTGTCTAACAATTTCTCTGACATATATTCATATATGTCTCATTAAAATACAGTAAAGGCAAAGGATTACATAAAAAAATGAATAAAAAATAGTAAATAAATACATAAACTAAATGAAAATAAATAAATATAAAAACTTAATAAATAAAATCCTTTGTCTAGTTATGAGGGCAATAATAACCATCAGTCGTTTTTGTACTTAAATTCAAATAACGAAAAAACTATTAAAAAAACATCAAATATATTAAGACTGATAATTATTTTATATTGTAATATAAAATCTATGTGACATTAGGTGAAGCGAATAAAACTGAGCAAGTGCTCTGGTCCGATGTGAATAAATAGAAATTAAATAATGAAATACTTAAATACTCTATTATTATTAATTTCAAACTTATTTTCGTTCAAAAGTAATTTTCTTTATTATTATTTTACAATTCTTTTAATTATTATTTTACGATATGAGTTTATGGAGCAAGTATCTTTCCATATTTGTGGAGCAGTGCTCCATATATTTATTAAAATAATAATAAAGAAAATTAGGTTTGAACGAAAATCGGTTTTAAATAAATAATAATATAGTATTTAAGTATTTCATGTGTGAATTATATTTATTCCCATTCGAAACAGAGTATTTGCTCATTGAAGAATGAGTACGTGCTCAGTTATTCACTCACTTCACCTATTGTCACAGCGAATGAAAAGGTTGTGTATAGTATTCGGATTGGGCGCGATATGCCATAAATCTAATCGAGGCTGAACCAACGGCCAACTGTGGAAGATGAAGAAAATGAAAATCTCATAGAATTTAAAGAGATACGGTATAACTATTGGGTTTTCCGGAAAATAATGCAGGATTTCATATTTTCTTTATATTAACCCTCCATATAACAAACTGTTTACGTTTGAAGGATTAATATTTTGCATGGGTGTCAAGACTTATAAATCCTCTTCCAAACAATAACGTTTTTTATCTTCTGTAGCATTCCACTAGCTGGAAATAATTCAGTTTTTACAAAGATGTCTAAGCGTGATTTTCGCATAATTTCGTTTTACAAGTTTAAAGTCGGTTAGAACGGAGCCCAAACGGTCAGAAACATTAATTAAGTCGAGAACGAAGGCAGTGTAAGTGACTGTTCAACGATGGTTTAAAAAATTTCGAGAGGGAGACTTCAGCCTTGAAGACAAAGATGGTAGTGGAAGGACTTCTTCCCTTGATGACGATGTTAGCAAATCGATTATCGCCGACCACCTCAATGCAATTGGAAAGGTAAAAAAGCTTGAAACTTGAGTTCCTCATGCATTAAATGGTCGTCAAAAAAATCTTAGTTATGAAGTTACCGCTGCAATTCTTGGCCGAAACAAGACGCTGCCTCACCCCTCCTACTCTACAGTTCTCTCACCTACGGACTACCATTTTTTTAGACATCTGGGCCGATTTTTTAAAGATAATTTTATTGATCAAAATTTGTAAGAAAATTCATTTTCAAAATTTGTCAATAATAACGATTCAACATTCTATTCAGAGGGAATGGAATAGTTACCAACGCATCGGCAGAAATATATCAACAGTAATGCAGCGAATTTGGATTAATTAAAATAGTTCCGCACCATTTATTTTATCCGTTTTATTTCAAAATCATAAACCTGCATTAATTTCCGGACAACCCAATATTAAACCATTTTGAATCGTTCGGAATAAGTTCCGTTCGACGTCAGACTCACCTTGGTTATTTAGGCACTATTACTTGTACTTTCTTCACTAAATATACTAAGATCGCGAGGCAGGCCTTTATCAAGACAGTGACTGGAAGCGAGCCATTAGCTGAGATAATTGAGTAGCGGATCCACGGGCTGGTGCACTCACTGCTCCGCCTCAACAACACACTTCCCCTTCCGCCTATCGTAATTTGTACACATTTGCATCCTGCCTTCTGGACAGCCGCTCGTTGTGCCAGGCGCAGATCCCAGCTAGCGATAAAGGACCTTTCTCTATATGTAAAAAAAACTTGGGCAAGGACATCTTAGTGCTTATAGTTTGCGGTGAAAAAGCATTACCCTCTGAATGTATCCAACAACTCGTACTCAATTGTCTTCAGTTTTAGGGGTACCGACTTTTTACTTTTATATTAATATACTAACTAAACTGATAACAAATTGAAAATATATAATAATAAAACATTAAAAGTATTTATTTTAGAAACAAATAAGTACACTTACTCTAAAAAAGAAAACCCATCAGAGGTTTTAAAAGATAAAAAGTTATTAGTTAACTATTGGGATGTATACAATAAATGAAATGGGATGTTTACAAAAATAACACGATTGAAAGAAAGAAATACAAATAAAAAATAAATAAATAAAAAACAAGATTAAGACTATTTGTTAAGGGAGCTACTTTAAATTATGTAGAGGAAGAAAGTTTTCCCCTCATTTAGCGAAACCTCCCGGCTTAAGCTCCGCCTACAATAATTTACAGTAAGTTGTTTGCCAATACAGCTCAACAACATGAGTCCGAGTTTATACGACACAGTTTTAATACTTTTATTATAAATCTATTTACAGAGATTTACACCTATAAAAAACATACATAAATGTACTTACTGTTACATTAATGTACTGTGGACCTATGACTAATGCACTGTGACGTAATAAAATCAAGTAGAGAAACTACTAATTGGTAGCCAATAATGACGAATAATTAGTGCCAAGTAATTTTGATTAATGTAATTAAACACCTAAACATCCACAGACATATAGAATAAAATTAGTATTAATAAGCAAACTTGCTTGGTGTAAGTAATAAACAAACTTAATCGGTATAATTAATAAACTAACTTAATTGAAGTAATTCAAGAAGTTATCAAATGGCTCCAGAAGTCGAAGTGGCGTTAAATAAATACAAATAAAAATAATATATTACAGATTACTAAATGTAAACAAGAGAAAAATAATTTATGATAGTGACAAGGCCAATTAAAAGATGACAGTTAAATGGTTATAGCTGCTATTATGAGTAAAACCTAATCATATAAATACATGTTATTAATTAAGATGAACTATATAAAACATATATATATATATATATATATATATATATATATATATATATATATATATATATATATATATGGATGTTGGTATATCTGGTTGAGATTAATAGATTGGAAACCGTTTGACCAACCACCATGAAAGTTGGTACATATAAGTATTTCAACATGGAGAAGTTTTTATGCTATCCATTTTGTTGAAACTCGTCACTAGATGGCGCTGCAGCGCATAAAATGACAGCCGGTTATTCTTTTGTAACAGCTAACCGCAAAAACTACACAAGCAATCTTTACCAAATTTTAACTATATCATCTTCATGGTCCGCGGAAGATTTACCAATAATAAAATTAACCGATTTCTCATTGATTATGCTATTAAAAAAGTGATTAGCAAATTTCTATAGTGTTCAACTTACGTATGTTTCGAGGCATGATAACTTCATACCCGTTGACTACAAAAACTTTTGATTTGCGTGAAATTATGGGCTGAAAACGTGAAACGTCATTGTCGTCTATAATAATTGACTGTCGTAATATGAAAATATAACTATCTGTTGCCTTAATCGCTAGGACAAACATAAAAATATAACGGAATAGATCTTCGTATCGAACGATCCTCCCATGGCCAATTGTATGTAGGGTTTCCAGAACTGTAAATCCTAATAATCAAATCATTCTGATACCAACGGGAAACAAAACTCGAAATACAGTTCATTCAGAAGTCATACAATTTTATTTTATTTCTCTTGAAATAATTGCATCGTTAATAAAGCCCAATCATTACGAGTATGTGGATTGGATTTGGAAAATCCAAAGTTTTTCTCTTGGGCAATTATACGTTGCATACTCCCGTGTAGGAAAACCAATGGGTTTGCTTGAATATATGCCAAATGGAATCATCAAAAATATAATATTTCCAAGATAATTGCAATGAACTTAAAATTGAATAAAACAGTAATTACAATCTATATGATACAAAACATAATAATAACAATGTTTATGTAAATACCGATTATGTAAATATGTAAATAATGATTATGTAAAATTTAACTTAATACAATAATTTACATCACTCTCTCAACTGTTTTTATTTATGCTATAATATATACTAAAATCTAGAAATAGCAAAGCATTGCCGGGCTAGGTAATATAATATAGTAATAATAAATAATGATCTTCAAGTTAAATAAAATTTAATATAATTATATAAAATACCAAAAGGAATGAAATAAGGAACATGGATAAAACTAATGAAATTCATTACATAATAAAACGAGAAAGAATTATTTATATTTAACATATGTCGTTAATTAAGAAATATAATTACTTAATGCAAATTTTAATTGCGGATGAGAGACCTTCTGCAATTTTCTTTTATCTTGAAAAATGTAAGGGGAGAGGAGATGAGGCTGGATATTTTATCTCTCTAATGACTCAAAGTCATTACCTTTAGATTGATTATAAAAGGCAAATCAACTCATCGTCAGTTATTTAGATGAGACAGGTATGGATATTCAAAGTTAAGTTAAAAAAATAAATAAATACAATTTATTTCTGATTAAAAATTAATAGTTTTCGTCATAATATTTAGATATAAGTTATCTTCAAAATAAAATAAAAAATCTGGTGCGCGTGTTATAATAATAATAATAGTAATTAACAACAGAGTTGAACTGTAATAGCTAAGTGAGAGATGTCACGGTTCGATCACATCCCTCTACTTTCGAACACACTCGTCATTCCATATAGGTTCGCGCTCTAGACAGTTGTATTTCAATACGCTGTATCTTTGCTAATACTGGTCCGATTTAGATAATTTTATTTTTTATATTATACAGGATTTGATTAATCTTCGTGTGATCGTCTGATCACATATGACCACAAAACTCATACTTTTCGAGATATGCACAGATGGAATTTTCATTTCGTCATAACTTATTTACCTGAATTTTTTTCCGTGATGTATTAAATATATGAAAAGTGTCAAAGCTTTAAGGAAAAAAACATGAAGAGAATTTCATCAAAAACGTTAGAGCTGTTTTCGAGAATATTATAAAAAAGTATAAAATCGGAAAGTGGTACTTCGGGTAAGCCGATTTTAGCAAAAATCTTGCCGTAACATCCCAGGCGTTTACCTACCTTAAATACGTAATTTCAATTTCGCACAACGGATAGGGAAGTGAAAATAAAAAAATAAAAAAAAAAAGTTTTGATCCAAATATTTAGGTAAAATACCCGGATAAGATAAAAAGAAATGAGCTTAATCATGTATACATACACCAAAATTTAGATAGACATATAGTTAGAAAAATAAGATTAAAAAAACAACAATACATAAATATATACGCTATATGCTATATATGCTGCGTTACATCTAAGATATACTTTCAATGAACAACCATATAATTAAAACCCAAGCAATCTGGTGTAGTTAATTTCAATTTGATTTTTTTTTTTTTTTTTTTTTAGTTACTGAACTGACCTGAAGTTATTTTCTTTGTTAAATGTTCATATTTTTTTTATTAATAGAATGATTGTACTTATTGTATTTAGTTAAATGTTTATGTGTATATAATGATTTATTCTTGATTAATTATAAAATTGTATTCATTCTTTGTATTATAGTCAAATGCTTATTTGTATATAATACCTTATTCATTTTATATCACATATTTTATTTTTTATTTCATACTTTTTTTTTTTTTTTAAACTGATTGTAGGAATCTACTGATCTTTTTATTTAAGTAAGTATTACTTATCTTTCTATAAGTAGGTATCTACAATATTTCTAGTTGTATGTTCAACATCTGTTTTTGTTATTCTCTATTTTAGTTTTTATTTGTTATATTGTTTATTTTTTAATGTTTATCTAAATTGTACACTTGTGTAATGCTTTGCTATGCCTAAAAAATATAAATAGAACTTTCCATACATATATTATGCGGTTTCGCATGGAATATGCACATTCTCTAAATAAGCTCCTCTTGGACATGATTACTATGCAAGAAAAAAAAAAAAAATATATATATATATATATATATATATATATATATATATATATAAATATGTATTAAGGTTTCATAGCTACCTTACCCATATGTTCCACTATATCATTGAAACCTTCTACTTATTTTATTCTGAATTATCAATTATTATTGTTTGCTTCACTCTTACTGTAAATACGTGTAATTTAATTGTTTATGTTTTACTGAATGAATCACGTTCAAACGATGATATATATATATATATATATATATATATATATATATATATATATATATATATATATATATATATATATGAATAAGTGGGAAATGGTTCCGAAAAGTCATTCAAAAGAAAAAAAAATGTTTAGATTAAATTGCCTTTTTTTATTTTAAACGGTGCGGCAATCAACATTTAGAATGATCCTATTGCGGCTTATAAACGGTAAAATAAAACATTACAAAAAAAAAAAATTAAAAAAAATATGAATATTTGATGGTATAAATGAAAAACCGATAGAATAACATAGGAGTGTAGTGGGATGGAATGTTAATAACGAAAATAAAGGGCCAAGGGACAAGTTGAATATTCCGCTTCGCAAATCCCCCGAGGGCCGTATGAACTAAAACACCTGCTCGACTGTTTGGGAGGGGGGATGCGGGTGAAAAAAAAATTGAAAAATAAAGAGAAAAAATACTCTAGCCTACTATCGGGTTAAAATAACCCCTACAAAGGCTGGAATTTGATGGCGCCCGTAATAAATTGGTCCAGAAACCTTTCTCACTCATCTCTCTCCCTCTCCCTCGCTCTTTATAACCCTGTAAATTAAATCATAAATATTTCTCGGCTCTGAAATACGGGGTAAGGGGGTACCCCTAAAGACGAAAGGGGGGAAAAACTCTACCGTTTTTAATTATTCGAATTACTCAAGCGTTACGTTTTTAATTTTTCTTATGTATTTATCACGTCTCGCATTCCGCAAGAGGCGGAAAATAAATTGAAAATTAATCCACTTAACCATAAAGGGGGGAAAAAAGAAAAAGAAAATAGAGGAGAGGGAAAAGAGTTTTCAAGAAAATGGATTTCTATTTAAGAGATCCAGTGCTTGACCGTAAAAATAAAAATTAAGATATACTTTAAGCGGATTATGTTAAGTAGTTGAAATTCACTTAAATTTAATCACCTTTCATTATACACCTCGGGCAGTACTCGACTCTCTAAGTGGAGTGGCCACCAGCAAGAAAACTTCTACAAGTGGACTTCTGCAAGAGCCTTTTTACTGTGAAAACATTCCCTGCAGTGTAAAATAAATAACCTATATTTTTTTTTCACAGGTTGTGTCACGTATAAAAAAAAAACTTGGGTAATTCAAGGAAAAACATGGTCACCAGCAGAAGATAAAAAAGAGTTGGTGTGCTTCAACTCTAAGATAAGATCTACAAATGAATCATATCAATTTAAAATCAAACCATCTTATGTAGTACATTTCAATTAAGTTAATTTTGATTTCTTTTCCTCTCCATTTTTAAAATTATAATGCTCTATAATGTTAGGTACGTATCTATAAAGAATTTTACTGTTATATTCAAAATATGTTTTCCATTCATTTCTTGTTGCATTTTATTTTTTATGTAATTTTCACATTTGTATAATGCATCACCATGATTAAAAATTTAAAATTTAATTATAAGAACAAGTTAAATTTTATCAAAACAGTTTGTAACTTCTAAAACCATAACTTAAAATTCTGGCGAAAGGACATCAAACATACCCCTTCTTTCAATCGCCCTATTTTGGTTTCGTTGAAGTTGCAAGAACAAAAGCTTAAGTGGTTTCTTTAATCTTAGCTGAGGCTACCATTTTTGTCTTATTCATTCATCTATGTACAGTAATCTCTCGTTATTACGAACTTGGTGAAAGCTGATTAATGTGATGAAAGTATACGAAGAGTCTAACACAACCTCAATTTTTATTGAAATATATTTTTTTTTAAATAATTAAACCTTTAGTAAGTTATGCCTGACAAATTTTCCAGTCAAAAATATTACGACTGATGAGAAAAGCAGATTTGTACATGACCAGCAAACTTAACATACAGTAAAAACCTCGTTATCACGAACTCGGTGAATGAGAAACATCAGATAACACGAACTGATTCTCAGCCCCGTCAAAAACAGTGTATTTCCTGGCATAGTTATGAAAAAAATCCTCGATGAAAAAAAATTATTCGGATAGCACGAATCTCGAACAATTTTAGGCAACGGTAGAGTGAAATTTTCGGCTAACACGAACTTATTCTAGGTTCGAATATTTAGTGAACAATGCTTGGTAGCACTCACCTAAGAGGTGCATGGCACTGAACCCTTCTTCTTCCTTAACATTTCGTTTCAACATACTCTTTACGTAAAATACCTGTCTTCTTTCGGGTTCTTACTTAACGATTTTGCATCCTTTGAGTTTTATACTACACGTTTTTCGGTTTATTACTGCTTGAAAATCGGGTCTTTAATAATAATATTCCTCATACTTCAATTTCAAAATCAGAGTTAGAAAGCCGGGTCTGAATGATAGTAATCGGAAATTCGAATATAATACAATTTTAATTTAAGAATTTAAAAAATAATTATAGAATCAAAATACATAAATTCTGCGGTATTGAGAAACTCATGGCCAAATGGATTAGGAATTGTTGAAAAGCATAATTCCTCACAAGCCGCAGCAGTCCACCCACGCCAAATCCGACGTCTCGAAGGCCAGCCTAGAATCAACTTGTAATTTTCCCGTCAAGTTGATAGCGTAGGAGAGGCAGACATTTTCTAACCCGTGGTTTTTCGAATAAATCAGCATATTTAAAAAAAAGTTTAAACAACAATTTTTTATCGTCATTCGAACTTGTTCGTCGTTTATCGCGATTCAATGTCCTTTTCTACTCGAAACAGGAGAGGAAGAACGGTGTCCAGAAGGAAACCAATCCTTTCTATCAAAGTTTGAGATTTATTCCGTGTGAGCTCCAAGAATTAGAAGTCAAATTGCCCAGGCAGTATTCGAGTCGAATACGTTTCCGGCTCGAGAGATTTGAGATGACGTTCCGACACGGCCTCGATTTTGGAATTGCTTCCTGACTAAAATTTTTATATTAAAAAAAAAAGGCGATTTTATTTGATTATATATGAAATAAAGAGTAAGGGAAAGTATTGCGATCGTGAAAAAAAAAAAAAAATCGAGTTTTCGGAACCGGTTTAAAATCCGTCGAAATAACGAAGTCTCGCAAAATGCTTTATGTGTGTTTGTGCGTATGTGGTCCTAGCTCCAGAACGAAAAGTTGTACGAAACTGAAATTGCGTATTTAAGGTAGGATATAACACTGTATATATGTATATCGATTAAATGAACACTGTTGAAAGTTTGATAAAAATTATTGTATGTACAAATAAAGTATTAAAAATCGAATTAATTGAAGTTAAAAATAGAATTAATTCGCCCGTTCAAGAGATGATTGTACACAGACAGAACAATTACCAAAAATACGTACTTTTTTAATCTGCATCTCATAGAACCGTTGAAAACTGCACATCGAAAATTTGAACCGAAGTTCAATGCGCTGTATTTTTGATAATAATGGTCTGATTTCAATGATTCTTTTTTTTGTTTTGTATGGGATTCGATTATCTTTCTAATGAGCATTCGTATAATCAGCGGAAAATTTATACTTTTAAATTTATTCATTCCTCCTTTTTCTCGGAGTTCATGTATGGATAGTTAAAGGGCTTTAAGGACAAGACTCAGGCAAGTTTGATTAAAATCTTTTAAACCATTTTGGCGCTAAACTCCTGGGAAGATTGTTTTTCGACTTTTGCGTAGTCGCTTTATCGGTATCGAAAGATTTTATTATTGCAAAACCATTTAGGAATCATGTAGATGATATAGTTAAAATTTGGTAAAGATTTGTTCAGCAGTTTTCGCGTTTAGAGCTTACAAATGAAACACGGGCTATCCTTTTATATAATATAATTTATTATAATCATTTTATATAATATTTCTACCTTATTGAAGTCAAATTTATGTTTTTTTCATTTTGCTATGTCTTGAAAGTGCGGTTTTTTATTTTTATGTTTGGGTTATTTACATTGGTTTTGTGTTGCTTTATTCTATTTTCTGAATTTTTAGATTTGTTTCAGAATATATCCGTTTTGTTTTCTTTTTCTATTTTGCCCTTTATGTTGGTTAGATGATTTTTCAGAAATTTCACTCTTGTCAGAATACTAAATGTTAAACAAACCAAAAAAAAAAAAAAAGATAGTCCACGTTTCTAAATTAAATCGAAATTCAATTATTTTGTCAAAGCGGACAATGATAAATTGAAGCCCTTTCATCCGAGGTTTCAAATAAACGTTTGTCCATATCGGAGAGAGGACAGAGAGAAAGAGAGAGTGAGGGTGGGGCGAAGGAGAGATATACAAAATCTCTCTCCCTTCCTCCCTTGGCCATAAATGGCAGGTGAAATAATTGGAATTGTGTCAATAGAAGAAATGGGGAGTATGTTTGTGAGGTTGGGGGGGTGGAGGGAGGGGATTTATTGAACCAGTAGCGGGCTATCCACTCTCCATTGGAGGAGCTCGGCTTTGTCCAAGCACCGTTTATACAACACTCGTCTCTCTCCATTCCTAATTAACACTATAAAAAAAAAAAAAAAAAAAAAAAAAAATTACCAATATATTAGCTACTACTTCAAAGACAGCTCTCATCAATTCCAATTTTATTAATATCCGTGTGTCAATGTTAATTATGTAAATTATTAACCAGGAAATTGGTAATATGCTCTAATACTAATTTAAATATCAAATAAAAATTAAGGTAATTAAATTTGGTGTTAAAAAAATAAGGAAATAAGGAAGGATATTAATATTTAATGTTAGTTTAAGTTATAAATCCCGGGTTCGAGACCGGCTGAGACAGATAATTATTTATTCTATTATAAGCCGTGGATCGAACCTGTAGGATCGGGAGACCCTCCTGGGGACCACCCAGCCTCTATAGAGTGGGTACCCTTAATTGAGGGAAAACCTGGCAGTTGAGCGTGATCTCGGACAAATCACCTACATGCACAACCGTTGGCCTAGAAACAGTACGGTCCTTACCAAGTACTGAGTCCCAAGACCCTTTGTGGGTTGTAGTGGTACAGTTTTTTTTTTTTTTTTTTTAGTTTTTTTTTATTATTAATTTGGTGTTAAAAAATAAGGAAGTTTACAGGCCCTAATCCTAATATTCACGTCATTCCCCGTCCATGTTCCATAGATCGGCGGAAAATGACGCAATATACGGTGGAGACAATATGATTTATTCTGATGGAACTTTCGAGTATCAGAACTGCTGGTTAAGAACCATCATCATGAAGGAAGGTCTCATGATAAAATAGCAATAATTTCTGAAGATTAAAAAATAAAATAAAAATCAGATACATTTTATCTTTTATCTTCAAAATAAATGCCCCTCTGCTTAGAAGGGACATGAATATTAATTTTTTATGGTTAGCTGAGTATAGTTAATTTTGTTAGTGTATTTTTAAGTTTTTGAAAACTTAGATTCAAAATTGTAACTTTCCGGTTGAATGGCCAATATATCGAATTGATTATAATAATGCAACTAAGATAAGAGAATTTTAACACGCACAAGGTAAATAAAATTCAATATGCGAAATAAATTATAATAGTGATTAATATCGTTCCTTGTTTGTAATGAATAACGAAAATAACATTCCGATTATTGTTAAATTGAAATCTTTAATTGTAAAATAATAGAAATATCACATGGCATAATAAATAATAATAACAATTGCAATGCAGAGATTAATTAATTAATAAATTGACTAACTAAAATAATATAACATATTACTATAACATATAACGTATAACATATAAGGTACAAACCTTCAGCAAGTAGAGTCTAACTTATTTTTTAGCTGATTCTGGACGTATTCTACGTTAGATAAGCGATGTTGGTTCGTTACCCAATGGATGTGTTAGATAAATAAATAAATAAAAGGCTGAGTGAGCCCGGAGGTATAACGCCGATAAAATCTACAACCATCATATTCCATCAAAACCCAAATCCCAAATAGGGAACACAATCCTCTCTCCTACGTTTCGGTACACAATCCGCTCCATCGGTTTAGCGCAAAGTATCGTTTAGTCATTCATGTCCTATACCTATAAGAATTTAATTGATAAACATGTCATGTATATAAACTAAATTACTCTACACCGCCAACAATTATGAGTAAATGTGGTGAATATCTTCATCTGCGGGGGTCTGTTCTCGAGGCCCGCGTGAATCCAATCGGAGTGTTTGCCAGAGAGATTAGTCCAGGAACAGTACCGGAATGACACCATTTCCGGCACAGAATAAAGAGTCTCGGTAAGACCCCCTTCCCCTTGGTCTTGCAGGATCTTGGAGTACCACTCAGCAACCCCTCAACGCCTCTTATAGGATTAAGACAGCGCAGCTCGATGTCTCTTCAGGCCGTGATCTTCTTAAGAGAGATTAATCTCTGGGACTAACCCTTCCTTCGAGGCGGGTCTTCTCCATCCATTCTTAATTTTGTATTTCCTAAATGAAAGAGAGAGAGTGAGAGAGAAGTTTTACTTTAAAATAAATCTCTCATTATTCAGCCATTGTCCGGGATAAAGGTACCTCTCAAGACGGACTTTCTGATTGAATAAAGTTCTGAGCCCATTGTAGCAACGGTTAATAGAAACTGAATTGATGGTTTCATTAGGTCTCTTATTTTTAAAATGAACGAAATAGGTTTTATAAATATTTTAATTTTAAAATGAGTTTTATTTACAGAAAAGTTTTTTTTTTTTTACTAAAAACTGATTCTAAATTTACTAACGCAAAAACATCAATTAAAAGCTGACAGATCGTTTAACAGCTGATATCAATTAACAGATCGTATAATATTTACCTATAACGACGAGGAGTTTGGAAAAATTGATTTCTGCAACAATTTGCGTTTTTTTTTTTTTTGGAGTTAATGTTGAAGTTCCTCCGCTAATTTAAATAATAATAAATTGTGGCGATAAAAAACACTTATATTTATATAATAAGTAGAAAAAAAAGTGCACTCAAGAGAAGAGGAGGAAATCCTAAGCACCTGTAAGAGGATAATAAACCGCAAAATATCAGGAGCATCATTCAATTTTTTTCTTTATTTCTATCATATTAACTAATTTATTCCAGTAGAGAAAATTTAAATTAAATAAAAACAATCAATTTAAAATATAGGAACAACAAGATGGTTCGTAGGTAAGGTCAGACAATACTTTTGTTAAGTTATTGTTATTTTTTTCGTTTAATATATCCGCGTACTGTCAATTTGGCGGAAACTATTGAGAAGATCTAGGATTCGAAGCCTTATGAATTTATTTTGGTGAAAATCCATGTAGTTGTAATCCTCCCATTTACTTTATGTACTATTCTACTCTATAATATTATATTTATATAGCTTCTATATTTGTATGCTTATATCTTTATGTGTAGTATAGGATTTTTTCAAATTTCATTTTCTATATTTTTTTATACGTACGTTTTTTTCACATATTTTCATAAATTTTTATATATTCTAATTTAGTTTCTATTGTCCCTGTTTCCTGTTTCCCTTAGCTCTGAAGAAGGCCTATTTCATAGGCCGAAACGTCGGCACAATTGAAACAGCATATTATCTTAGCTTAGTATCATTTTTGACCGCATTCTTATTTTATTTTCTATTTTTTTATTTTTTTTACTCTCGGACATTATTAAACAATATATATATATACATATATATATATATATATATATATATATATATATATATATATAACTTGATTTCATCCACGTTTAACTATCATATATCCTTCATTTTAAATCTGAAATAAAAAAAATTATATAAGTACAGAAAAATATTGAAATAATTTTTTTTTAATTTTACTAAATTCTTTGTGATGCTTCTTACAATATTGAACTACATCAGCATTTAAATTCGAGCTAAGTACAGATTAAAAAAAAAAAATGTTTGAAAATAAAATATGCAAAAAAGGCTACATCAAATTTCGTGATCATTGCTGTTAGCACACATGCTATATTTATTAATATGTAAATGTAATTGTAAAATATTTTTTTATGTGTATAACGAGATAAAACCTCATTAGTAAAAAGATTATTTTTATGAAATTCTTTCTTTTTTTTTTTTTTTTAAATTTTTATTTATCATATTTTACTATTTCTGCAGCAGATATTAATGTTTATAATGTAAAACTAAAATCCTTTTGGTTTCTTCTAAATTTCGTAAATCATTAGAAGCATTAGCATTTAAAAAATAAAAAAAAAACGATCTGCTGACAGCAATAATCACTAATTTTAATTTAACATTTTTCGTATATTTTATTTTTAAACGATTTATTTAAATATGTACAAAACACGAAAATAGAGGCTGAAAAGTTCAATACGGTAGGAAGCGTTTCGAAGTATTTTGTACAATTTTATTTCAATATTTCAATATATTTTTCTGGTCCCTACATTTTTTTTCTGGAAACAATTGATGATACTGATATTCTTGATATAAATGATCACTGTTATTTTTTTTTTTTTGTTTATTGCACAAAATAATGTAAATCGATCAAGAAAAAAAAAAATAAACTCCCTTCCCTAATTCATGGTTTTACGTTTCAAGATGCGTCGGATCCAAGAAATGGAATTAAAAAAATCCTGTCCACCCGCCGTCCGGTTTTTCCCAAAGAATACTGAGACGATTATTTTTTTTTATAATTTGGTACTAAAGTCACAGGTTACCCCAGGATGATCCTCGGAGCTCGACAATACCATCAGCAGTTCTATCCCGAAATGGCTGCCGATCACATGTACATATCTCAGCCATTTATGAATACACAGAAAAATATAAAGAGTTTTGGAATTATTATATCAAAGATAAAAGAAAAAAAAATCAAATAATTTTTAATTTGTATATTACTAACCATAGTGTAATAATTTGCATTTTTTTTTTTTTTTTTATTATTTCCACCGCCGATATATCATACAATAAAACAAAAGTGAATAATTCATATCCCATTAATCAGATATCACATTTACTAATTGTATTTTTATTACAGTTGTAAATTTCAATAAATATATAAACTAGAAAAAAATACAGTGACTTTACTGGGCTTTTTGACTGTAATACGCCCCTGGTTCCTTTATTATATCCCTCCTGTATCTATCCCTAAAAACCAAAATATCCGAAATATTCTTACGTTCCTACATCCACTTCTTAAATACCATATCTGACCGAACTCTAAACTCCTTCACATCTTTCTTTCTTTAGACAAGCTTTTTTTCATAGTTTAGCTTTTATTATCCGTAAAAATTTTAAACTAGCTTCCATCATTTCTTATAGATACCATTAATTCATTTAACTCTGAAATTCTTTATCCTCAAATCAAATGTAAATTAATTTTTGTTTACGCATTAATTTCTTATTGATTAGCAATTAATATACCATACCAGCTAGATAATTTGTGTATGTGTAAACACACATACATAATAAACGATTGAAAGGGTATAAGGAGATAGAAGAAGTAACACAAAATAACGATTAGAACATCTGCTGGTTGGACAGAAACTGTGAGAGTAGGAGAAAGTTTGACAAGTGAGTTGCCTCCAATATTGCACGCATAATCCGTTACCTGCCAGTTTTATTCCTTTCCAATATCCATCCTCTGTTTTTTAAATGATATTCAGTATTTATTTTATTTTCTATCAAAGAAAATAAATCCGGCGTGGAAATTTTAAAAGTTTCCATGCAGTTCCAATGGAAATTCCAATTAGATTCCATTAAGTAATATAAAAGTAGAAATTATTAACTACAACAAAAAATTATATTTATGCTTTTTTCGTCAGTCTCCATTACCTTCAATGACATTATATGTTAGATATTAAATCTTCTAAAAAATCTTCAGGCTTTCCAACGGTATATTATACATCTATATCTAAATTTGTTTTCAATCTGAAAAAATATTTTTCCTCTATTTAAGGGTTAAATTCTTTCCCAGCATATATTTATCTATTTTTCATTACAACTTACAATTAGAGACGTGTAATTATTTCAAATAAAATTAAAGGTACTTTACAGCAAGCGATTCCGAAAATTCGGTATCAAAGCCCTGCCAGATTATTTCAATAAGGATAAAACCTACCTGATTTTAAAGAAAATTAAATTTTACATTGATATAAAAACCAAAATGGTTAGAGCCGTTTTTAAGAAAATTGTAAAAAAGTTTAAAATGTAAGTAGAACCTTCAGAAGCTGTTCTTCAAAATACTTTATGATTTACATTTCTACCTCACAATTTTTGTAATTTATAAGTGCTAGTCCACAGTTGCCCCAAGAAAATATGATAGTAGGGGTAAATCCAGATCTCTGTTACGGGACTAGTACGTATGTTGTAAACATACCACTAGTCATGATTTGCCGCGGCAACTCCGGATTAGCGCATTTAAATAAAACTTCTTTTTTTCAATGCGTTAATTCAATTATGTTCCACATTCCACTTTCTTTATTGTCACTCTAGTTTTAAAATGTGAATCTCAGACAAGCTTTAACTTTTTCCGATTTTTACATGATCCTCCGATGAATAATCCTATAATAATAACCAACGATGAATAATCCTCCGGAAACGAACTATTTTGCACTAGCCACACAACCGCTTGAATAATGAGTCTTAAAGGTTCCTTGAACGCACTTACCCCTTGAGGTAAGGGTAAGTGCATACTAAGTTCTACTAAATTAAATTTTATCGATCGCATCAAAATAGAAGTGATTAAAACACGGGTTTCAATCGCCCAAGGAACATTTAAAAAAAAAGAGAGAAAACCTAGTCTCAAAAATAAATATTTTACAGTCCTGTAAAGTCGAACTTCATAAAATCTATTGCGCAATTACCCCATAATACCTAACATACAAATAAGTATAGGCTGGATTGTTTTGTACGTGATGTACTATCTCTAGTTTGTTAGTATCTTTTTGGATGTTAAAGTGCGGTGTGCAATGTCTGGTCTGCATTTATGTGATCCTGTTTTTATTCCTGATGGTAACTAGCCAAAAGTTGATTGGCTGGTGATTAACTATTATTAGAGAAACTTGAAGCTTCGTTTTGGTAGCTTTCCATACTACTCAAATAATAGTTATAGTTATCATCAAATAACTGTAGCATTGATACTAGAGAATAAACAATAAAAAATAGAGTGAAAGCATTTTAAACAGAAATTTACTTTTCCACAAGAATATTCATTAGATGCCGTAAGAGAGGAAAATAAAATAAACGAGAGATAGGCGTCAAAGAAACTCTATTAAAACTGAATAATCAGGTTGTGAATTAAAAGTTGAAATACAGCCGAGTTGAGAGAAACGTTAAAAGAAGAGGGAGTTGCAAAGGTGTTTTACCTTTGTTCTGTGAATAAAGGAGATAGGGGGGTTAATTAACCCCCAGGACGAATCTTGGCAAGTGATTATTTCCAGGGTTACTACAAGGGGCTCACGTTAGTCTGTTTTATTCCCTTCTTCGGCCCGTGGGTCCCCGCTCTGACAGTGTCTCTTTAAAAAGATCTCATTTGCATCGGCTTTGAGCTGGATCCAGCACTTGCGACGAATTACCCCGTGGAATAAACATTAACCCTTTGATCTAAGATAATGGCTGCCTACCGAGAATTTCAAACTCTCATTTACGTTTGCATGAACGTATCCCCTACGTAGATATATGCATCATCAGCTCGCCTAATCCATAAAACATAAATTATATATGTCCTGAATAATATAAGAATGTGATTATGTGATTTCATCGAATTGACAAAGGTCAATCATTAAAAAAATAAATAAATAAAATGCTTCATAGCTTGCACAGTTGCATTACACGTACAAACGGTATTGATATAAACAAGTTTGTCATAAATTTAACGATAGGAAAGTATTCTATGTAGAAGAACTCGTGTTTATGTAGAACTGATCTACTATCACAGTTGGGAAAACTATTATCAATTTCATATCAATTTTAATATCAATTATTATCAAATAACGAGTAATTATTAATGAATAAAAAAGTATTTTTATTATGATCTTTTAGGGTTATTTTCAAAATGTATGAAGTAGTGTAGTATATAAGTTTCACTTCGTTTTTAACTTTTTCTACGTGACTTTGAATATGATGAACAAATTCTACATATAAAGTAAAAGTGATTATAACAAATTGGTACTAGATAACTAAATTCTAATATTCAAGCTAAGCAGTAAACAAATGTACATTTTATTGAAGATATGCTTTTCTTTTCATGTCCTTAATCATGTTATAACATGTCTAATTGCTTCAATATAACTAAATAAATTTATTGAATAATTGGATCCTTGTTAATTGAAGGAGGTGCTCCAAATGGCGAAAGGTATTTACAATTTTCCTTCGTTGCTCGAAGACCCTCAGAGCACGGATATGGTTTCAGCATGATGGCGGCCCTACCCAGATGGATTGGCCAAAGTGAGGTTTCTAGGCCACCTCCAGACTTTAACACTCTAGATTTTTATCTATGGGCTATCTGAAGGGCAATGATCACGCAGCTGATTTGCCACCCCCACACCATCAACGACGAACACCGAGAAAGGGAAGTTGGCACGTGTAGGTCAGTCTCTACAATCAATACGAGAAGCAGTGACTGAAGAATGGATAACAAGAGCAGAGTTATGGGTGATGGAGGACGGTGCTCATTTAGAACACCTGACTTAGGGTCACCTGACTGTTTTCAGCAATCGTTCACTGGAATTGAGCAATTTAGTACATCCGGAAGTAATCGGTGGAAAGAAAATTTCATTTCCTTCAATGTAGGTGAGGTAGTTTTTCATGATAGTCAGATAAATTTCACGAGTCAAGAAGAAGAAATGTCAATTTCTGTTATTTGTAAAGTTGAAACATTTATTATTGTTATTTAAAAAATCACAAGAATAAAATATTTTTGGCGTTGTATTTTCTATAAGAATCCTTCATAAAAAATACCCCATTCCACTTGAAATTACCTAGTTAGGTGCGCTGGAGAAGGTTAAGTATCATCATAAAAAGATACTTCATAATTCATGATGAAGACCCACAGAGTTTCATCCCGTTATTCCAAATACTCTGGAATCTACAGGGGATGATCCAAATACGCTGCTCCTTGCTCAGTATGTCACTCGCTTTCAACTGTAAAATTATACTGTCATTTTATAAATACTCTACTCTCTTCTAAAACAATCACCACCATTTTCTCCCTTATTCTTATGCTCATAACAATATCAGTTTCCATACCTTAGTTGTCATTCTCATGACATTATATCACATAGAGTTCTTTATCTGGTTCACTACACATCATTTTGACTTATATACCAATACTTTGTTAATTTACTGATATAGTTTTATGTATTCCACTTCTTTTTACATATCTCCTGTCATTCATTTATCTTTATTTTAATTTTTCATGTTTCACATACCTTCACGCAACCTATTAACTTTCGTACAATGCCATATTACCTACCTCTTATTCCTAACTTTTCATTGCCATGATTTTTAATCTATATCTGCCTGTCTATATTGATGCAACCCATGCAATTTTTGTGAGTGAGGAATTATATATAGCATGAATCTTTACCCTCTACTATCATAATCCCGTTACTATCTCTGCCACTCCCCCCCCCCCATCTCCTCTGACCACAGTATTGCCTTAAGGATTGATTCATTTCTAGAAAGAATTGAGACGTAAAAAATAAGCGAACTGCTCACTGGCACTAAAAGAGTCCACAGCCAATCTGACAAGGAATAAAGTTCATTTAGGCGTTGTTGTTTTTTTTTTTGTTTTTTTTTGTTTGTTTTAGGAGAGGAGGAATATTTGGCTGAGGGAGTTTATGTAGCTGTAATCCAAGGACCTTCCGGCGATTCGACGTTTACAGGGGGCACTAAACCCCATCCTAACCCCTCCGGGATATATCCCTTAATGCCGGCCATTTCCTTTTCATGACCCTTTCAAATTCAAATCTTATTTGCCCCTTGATTGTGATATTAATATAAATTTTAATATTTAGTCTTGTGACCTAAATTTAAATATTAACAAACAACATAGAAAATGTATCACTGACACGATATATAGGCAAATATCGTATTCTAATGAGAAAAATAAAGTAAACAACTTTAGGAGATTTAATGTTTAGTAATGACAAGTAAAGGAAGAATTATTAATTAAAAAAAAAAAAATGTTCTACCATTTATTCCGAGACAAAAACAAAACTTTTTTTATTGCTTGACGTAATAAATCTTTTTGTAGTTTGATAAAGACATACTTATGGAATGAAATTATCTTGTATTTAAAAAAAAAAATCATTTAAATTTTTGGATTTCTATAGCCCATATTTGTGCTTCACGGCTTCGATTTCTCCGATATCGGCAATATGCGTCTACTATTTTTTTTGAAAATATGAAGAAAGTTTTTAAGATTTAAAAGTAATATGGATCTCGATTTATTTATTATTTTGGTTTTTATTTTCAATCGACCAAGGAAAAAATGTTTGTAACCCCCTCAAAATTTGAGATTTTACCTTTCAAGATACGTAGAATCCAAATATCGAATAAAAAAAAATCCGTCCTTTCCAAGGACCTGATTTGTGGTTACCATTATTTAATAATTAACCAAGATAATGTTCCTACTTTTAAGTTTAATACTAATGCTAATCAAATTTACTGCTATCATAGTTAATGAAATATATTCAAATTAATAATGGGCATGTTTACTAAAGAACAATCTCCTTTCTAACATTTATCTTTATTCCTCAAAATTAAAATAATAGACTATTACAATAAAAGATTTACCATGGAATGATTCAGCCAAGACTTAGCCATTAACTGTTTTTACATAAATCTATCTGTAATAATTGGCGTTGATGGTTTCTCAGCATCTCTCGATTGGGTTCCCCTGCATATCTTCAGTCATGGAGCCCGAGCGCATCTCCCATCTTCAGAGTCAGACCTACTCGTTCCGCCCTCAAGCAAGATCAGCGGAGAAGTCCTGCGTCAAGCGAGATCAGAGAGGAAATCCCCTTTTCCTCCTCCTCGGCTCGTCTTCCCCTTTCTCTCTTGTTCTTCCTAAGAGGGGGTCGAAGACGTTGTTCATCGGTTAGATCCCCGGCATTCATTGGCCGACTAGTTTTATAGAGGGAGGAAATTCTGGGATTTCATCGGATGGCTCCACCCCTTGTCCTGACATCCCCTGGGTGGTCCGGTGTCCGCGAATCCATTAACTAGCTCTAATTTAATCGCACCTTTCTCAGGCTGTCCTCCACTTTTTCCTCGAGGTCAGCCGGAACCTAAGGGGGACTGTTCTTAAAACTGATTAAGCCTTCCGAGCTTTGGCTTTGTCACACTGCCAACTTCTCGGTAGGTTTTTAATTAACTTATTTCTTATCTCTGAGGGTAAGAGCTGAGGTGACATCTGTCATCGCCTGTCAGTTACCCTTCTTTCTACCTGCTCGTCCCTTATTATTTTTTGTTCGCACTTGGTGCTGGTTAAATAATATAAGGATAATATTGTCCAATATCAATACATATTAAGTCAAATACTATAACTCAAAAATGATAATATTACAATATACTATAATATTACAAAATAAATATAAAAAAATACTTTTACAATTACAGTCTAAATTATAAACTCAAAATGGTATTAAAGAAAAAGTAAATGTCTCATTGCATCTATATTTTAATAGTTTGATATTTTATTGTATAAATTAAAATCTTTAACATTCATTTCTCTATTTATATAATCATGTTATAAATATATACCAGTAAATACGGAAACCTTGGTTCCCTGTTACGTGGGCTTGTGTAATCGTTGAACCTTTGTTTACTCAATACCCACGCCTTTCTTAGTCATCAGAATTCTACTACGGCTTCCCTCACTCTAATATGTATAAGCGTAAGAATATTTGAAACTATTTTAGTTAAATAGGTAATGTAAAATAATATAATTACAGTGAAATCCCGCTTATGAGAATCTACCATATCCAAAACCCGAGTTATCCGAATTGATTTATTTTATTTGTTATGTTCGTTTTCCTAGTGGTGCTTTAGTTATTTTTATCAATAAACTCATACGAAATTACACTACATATTCGTAATTTTTATAAAGTAATTTAAGATGGATTTTAGAAAAACAAACATTTCTAAGTTTTGAAATAACATTTGAAGAAATCCTTTGATACCTGCCACGTTCAATGATTTTTAGTGAGAAAATGTCTTAAATATTTGAAAAAGGAACCGGAAATATTGATAGAGCCTTTTCGAATGCATAGGTATATACAAATTTTTACAAATAACTAAATAAAAAAACAAAAGGAAGCACACAACGTGCCTGGATTTATTGTTAATTGGAATAAAAAAATTTCAAAATGACAACATTCTTTAATTTTATATTATCTTACAACAATTTATAACCATAATTAAACAATTACCTATCAGTAAAAATAGATATTGATATAACGAATTTTTTTTTTTTTTTTTATGCGAATGATTGAATCGTGTTATAAATACTTCTAGAACGTTTAATGGAGAATCGTATCACTTTGTCTTTTTACAAACTTGGTTATTCACAAAGAGCTCAATCCGATGTTTTTAATCAATTAATTTATATTTATTTTTTATACCTATGCCCTCTTTGTTTACTAGTAGCTAGCTAGATTTAACAAATATTAGATATTCGAATTTTAAGTTCAAAATATACAAAAAAATGAATTATTTTTACCATAGATTTCACAATCTAAGAAGAAAAATATAGATGTAATATTTATTTATTTTTGGACCTATGCAAACGGGAAAACAAATAAAAAGGTGAAATTCATTATCAGCACCCAAAAAAATATGAAAGTACCAAGTTTTAACTTCCTGTTCACTAATGCGAGGCCGAAAGTTCAAAAAATAGTTAGGGGTCCCGTTTAAAAAATCCTTTATTATAGGACTTAGTGTATCATGAGACCAGTGGTATTCGAAGGACTAACTTATTAAAAATTTGTATATACCTATGCATTCGAAAAGACTCTATCAATATTTCCGGTTCCTTTTGTTTTTTTAAAAAATATTTTAAATTATATTTGTTAATTAAATAGTATATTATAATCCAATTTTACATTTATGAGCATAATGAATTATGAGCATATTTTTGTAGGTATATTATACCTAGGAAATTTGTATTTAACTCCGCGTATTTGTATTTGTATTAGCGCCGAACGATGATGCGTCGTTGTGTTCGTAACATTTGCGAAAAGATGCAACATATTATATATTATTATTATATTGTTTTTGATGTTTAGAACAGAAAGCAAACTTTATTCTGGAAAAACTTTATTAGCAAACTTAGTTCTTTATTAATAAAAAAGAACAAAGATAGTGAGAAAAGAAAATCACATTTAACAAAAACTTAATCGTTAAAATTATTATTTACATCTCATAATGAGAAAAAAAAATATATATATATATATATATATATATATATATATATATATATATATATATATAAAAATTTGCATGTATAATATGATACAAAACATAAAAAATAAGTAGATAGAAAAAATAAATAAAGAAAGAGAATCAATAGTTCTCTCTCTCTCTCTCTCTCTCTCTATATATATATATATATATATATATATATATATATAGAGAGAGAGAGAGAGAGAGAGAGAGAAATGATGTGATGGCGTCTTGAAATTCACATTTTGAGAGAACTCTAGCTCAAAATAAATCAATACAAAATAAAACGATATTTTCCGTCGGCACTAAAAGGGCTAATAAAAATTATATTGGTAATTAAATTAAAAGTATATCTGGCCCATTTCACATATACAGCCCAAAAAAGACTAATTGAGTTGAGAAAGCACATCACTCAAGAAATCTCAACGTATACCACAGTATACCCCAAACATATTTGTAACGTGTGGTAGAATGAAACCCCATGAATTGGGTGATGTTTAAAGTGCTTTAAAATGTTATTTAACCAGTCTTATAAAAATAAATAAAAAATGTCTAACTGTTGAGGCTGTTTCTACGAAGAAATAAAAGTTTTGTTCATCAGCAAATAGGATATGCGATATTTTTTTACTGCCTAATAGATATATGATGATCTAGACAGCACAGGGACCCTATCCCTCCCCCTCCCTCCCCTCCTCTGCAGTTTAGTTCACTTCCTCTCTCGATCGATGACCTTTAAGAGCTAAATGCCAGACATGAGATGGTCGATATCCTATGGTGTACCTTACTCGACCGACCTTATCAATAGCTCATGCTTCCCTCAACTTCCCTGAAAAGGAGAAGGTAAATGGACACAGCGTGAGGTAATGCCTGTACAGGGGCGGTACGCCAGTCCTCCAGAGAGTCCCATTTGGGTAATAGCCCTGTGGGGTACTAATGTGGTGGGGGCTCAAGTGCACATTAGGGAAATATGGTTTTATTAACGGGGCCCCATGCCAAGAGATTTTGAGATTTTTATCTACTTATAGGACCTATTTCCTTTGGGAGGCAGTAAGTTTGTGAGTATAACCGAGCTTTGAGGTATCCTATGTGATATTAGGTGTAGACAGAGATGGCAAAAAGATATCGAAGTTTTATAGCCATTCATACTTTATAACTATCGATATTCAAATAGATAGTTATAAAATTTCGATATATATATATATATATATATTATTACAATATATATATTATATTATTATAAAGTTTGTACAAACTTTTCTTAAACCTTGAACAGAGGATGAATGTATAACATTCGAAACTAGTTTTAAATAAAACAAATTTATAAAACTGGAAAATAATTTATCAATCCCTAATTAGGTTGATCCTTCTATACCATCATGGGGATATCAACAAAAAGTAGGAAGTTTCGTAATTTAAGGTTGAAATAAAAATTGATGATCCAAAAAAAAAAAAAATAATAATTGAATAAAAAAATAATATATACGAATGGGAAAACGTAGAATATGTGTTTCAAAAACTTAACATATTAAATGTGAGATAAATTTCATTTTTTGAACTAATCAAACAAAATTTAACCGAAATTTGAGCGAAACTTTTTTTTGCTCAATTAAATTCTAAATAAAATCTATCATTTTAAGATAAATTGTGGAAATATTTATCTATTGGAAGTTATTTGGAAATAAACGTTTATTATTATTAGAAGCTATTGTATATAGAATTTTATATTTTTAAAAATCCATTTCCCAGAAACAATAATTCTGAAATAAATTAAGGTAGTATATGAAGTCTTTTTTTTTAGTGAGTTTACATATATACATACAGGTATGTTTTAAATAGTAAGTAAAATGTATGATCAATCCTTCCCCATTTTATATGAAAATTATGATAATTCATTTTACTACCAATTAGTAATAGTATATATATTATTATCTCTTAAAAGGGTTGCCATTGGGCAACATTTAGGATGATTATCCCAAAATTATTGAAGAATACGATTAAATATTAATTACCAGTTGAATCTTTTCAAGGGCCTGGTTTGTGTTTACCATTGTTAATTAATTAACCAATATAATATTTCTACTTATAAGATTAATATAATAATATCATAATGCTACTCAAGTTTGTGCTTTATCAGATTTATTTAAATTGATAATGGACTTGGATATTAAACAACAACCTTCTTCCAGGCATTTATCTTAATTCATAAAAAAATTGTGTAATAAACTGATAAAGGAGTTTAACCATGGAGTGATTCAGAATATACTTCGCCATTAAATGTTTTAACATAAGTATCTCATCTGGAAATTAATTGATGTAGTAAGTTCTATGGTGGTTGTCTGCCTGAAGACTCAGGAACTTCCCCATCAGTGCCTCAGAATCATGGTACGGGAAAAAAGTCTAAGCCAGTGTCTCCTTCAGTGGTCAGCTAGATGGTGTAGTTGTCATCGAAGTCAGGGCTAGTGAAAGAGTCTCGTAGCCATCGAAGCCAGTACCAGAGTCATAGATAGAACCAGAGACAGAGTCAGAGTGTCTTGATTTTCCCTTACGGCTCCTTTCCCTCCTTCCTGGGTTGTCTTCACACTTTTCGACTAGTAGGGGGTAGATGAAATTTTGCTATTGGCTAGATCCCTTATTGGGACGGTTTCTATTTTCAGCACCGTCGTCATTAGCTGCTCTATCTTCCCCAAGAGAAGGAATTCTCGGTTATTAGTGGTATAGACTCCGCCCCTTATCCTCTCAGAATGCATTAATATTCTCTAATTGAACCGTACTTTTCCCAGGTCTCCGCCGTTTTCTTCCGGGGCGCAGGCTGGGATCCGGGGGCGGCCTGATTCCTAAAATTGATTACTTTTTTCCCAGACTGAGCAGATCCTGCCGATGAGTCTGTTATTTATTAGACTTGAATAATCTTACTTAAGATCGATACATATCAATACATATTATTCTGACAACATAAAAACTATAATCATATATCAGAGTAATTTTTTTCTCCGCAATTATAATTAAGTGTACCTAAAAAATACAGAAGAGATATAGGCAAAAATTAAAAAATATTAATAATAAGAGAAAAGAATAATATTATTACAACAATAAAAATAATTTATTACTATATTTGTCAAGACAGTCTTTATAAAGTTACTCTCTAATCACAGTATGAAGAAAATCATTATGTTTGATTGACAAACTTATAGCTAAACTAACAATTAATTGCTGTGGCGGTAAATATTGAAACTAAAAAAAATTTTTTTTCAAAGAAATTTACGCCAATATATTCAAGGAAAAAAAATTGAGAATTAATGAGATAATAATATTGCCTATACAATCACAAGACGATTAAATAATTAAATCATAATTTCCTCCCCTCCTAAAAAAATTAATAAATATAGAGACAATTTTAAGCATATTAGAAATCATAAATCCACTAAAAATGTTTACTTCCTTTAAATTAAAATTAATTAATTCCTTTTTGCATTATTAATAGTAAACAAATAATAATAATATTTTTGTAAAAGGATACGATACCTTTAATGTAGGATAACCTGTAAGGCACAGAAAGTTAACAAGATTATCTTTAAATCCGCGGAGCGAAGCGATCACTTGCGACGTTGCAAACAACGAGCCATTCAGAGCGAGCTGCACAGGGGAAACTCCGGAGCGGAGCGGAGACGGCGAAATAAAAGAGATATATTCTTGCCGAACGGGACCGGAATACCAATCATCTAGTGAATACATTTTAAGGCCAATCCCTCCCCACCCCTTTCCAGTTCGGTTAAGAGCCAAGTTCTGTTCGGGATTTACTCTTTTATGTACTTCTATATTCAAACGTGTTTTCCAACTCTCTTTTAAAATAAAAATTTATTTCCCTCATGGGTTTCGTTTCCGCAATAGCTTATAACGCATTAAGAGTAAAGAAAAAAATCTCTCTCGAATTCTCCAGAGGTATCTGATACACATGAAAACATTGATATAAACTGCTGTATTAAATCCGAGCGATTTATTTGTTGCACTAGTGCGCATTACAACATGTAACAAAAGGATCGCGCAGACCTTTGCATGCATTTGTCTACTTACGTATTAAGCGGTCGACTATATGCTATATCGGTTTCGGATATAACCTACTCTCCTACCTTTGTGATCAGTTCTGAGTTTTGTTTATTGACATAATTCTATATATAGTTTTGTGTTTTGTGATATTTTTCTTATGGTTTTTTTGACGAAAAATTATAAAAATTTGGGAATCACCTTCTACGGTGGAAAATGCACAAAAGTATTTCCAAAGTTTTAGGGCTATTCCATCGAAGAAAGTCTGCTAGAATGGGCTTGATATTTCAATTACATTAATAACTAAATTTAAATTACGTTTAGGCCTTGACCTCAACTGAAATGTTTGCCTATATGAACCCGAAATTTCATGTTTAAAATGTTAAAATGTTTACCCAACGTTATGTTTTGAGCTTTAAATATTTAAAATATATATATATATATATATATATATATATATATATATATATATATGATATCTACTATTTGATAAAATTGTTGAATAGACGAAAGGTTCTTTGTAAAACTATAATAAAATTAAACAAAATACTTTTAAACTCTTTATTCAGGGTAAATTTATACACTGTTGCATTATATTTTGTCAATATAAAAAATATAAAATGCTAAAATTTTAATTTCATAACATTGATTTATTTTTCAAGAAAACTTATACCCTTTTTAATCCATACTACTTTTTCTTACATTATTAGGCGAAGTTTCGGACGACAATTGTCCATTTTCAAAGCCACTTATTTCATATATTTATTTATTATTCCTTTTTCAGGCTAGAAAGAATATACTATTTGTCATCATGTGTGAAATATTTAAAAACATTTATTTTCGTATAATTCTCTCTAACATCTATAGACAGTTCTAAGTCTGATATTAATAATTTAAAAAAATCTTATAAAAAAATGACAAATAGCACATTAGGCTAAAAAGGGAACAATAAATAAATATATGAAATAAGCGGCTTTGAAAGGTCGCTAATAATGTAAGAAAAAATAATGTACCAAACAGCTGTCTGTACATCCTCATACAAACTTTTTTTCACATTAATGACTTTAGAAGAAACCCCTAATTTATATAAATTATAAATGTATGAACCTCTATGTATTCGATCAAAAACTGTCGTAAAGTCGATACAAAAAATGCATGGGGAAATATTCGGGTATTGTGGCCACTGTCGTCTACTCGCTAGAAACTACTCCAATCTGGTGCAGAGGTTCCAAACAACCGAGTGGATAAGCCATAAGTGTTCTGTGGAAGTGCCAGTGATCATTTCACCAGACGGTTTTAGTTACAACAGATTTTCTAATTTTTCTAATGTTGATATAATATAAGTGCATATATAGTTTTATTCTCATTATTTTGTCGTTAATTCATGATACACGTTATAGATTGGGATAGCTGAAAACTCTGTCTAATTAACTTTAAAGTAATATAATTAAATGATGAATTAAAAAGTACGTCCTTGAATATAGTTGTGATTTAATGAAATAGCGTGAAAAGGTGCAAAGTGGCCAGTGTCTCCGATCTTAAAGAAATAAAAGAATTGCTTCAGTTTTATTTTTTTAAATTTGACAATTATAATGCTTAAAGAAGTTTTATAAAAGATTATTATAGGATTTTAATTTTAGTCGAGTTGCTCATTAGTATTATTATTCCATTGAGAATAATCGTTTGTAAAATTAACGCTGCAAACATTTATATATACATTTATATGTATACATATATATATATATATATATATATATATATATATATATATATATATATATATATATATATATATATATATATATATATATATATATATATATATATATTACCTAATAATATATACATTTCAAGTGTATAAGTGGTAAGATTCTATCAATTACCATGGTTTGGTTAAAATTTCCCGGAGGGCGTCCACTTTACTCCACCTTCGCCTGTACCAAGCCCCTTTTAGTTTGACAATAATCATTATATTGAAAATGCTATCTATTTTAGAGCTCCCTTTTTTGAAGTGAGCTTAAAATTCTAAAATAATATGATAGCTTAAGATTATAATAACCAATACAAATCAAGTTCTCACGATTTGGAATACAGCCCTCGAACTGTTAACAAGAGAACATTCCTGGCATATGTGATCGAACGAGTAATGTCCAATTAGAGAGAACAGAGCAATGGACAAAATGCAGACAAGATAAACACAATAATTAAAGTTGGGCCCAGTTGAAATCAGCGAGCCCGCAGCGTCATAATTCACAACTCCGAAACGCCAGGTTATATCGGGTCATTATTATTCCGAGGATAGCCTCCGTACTGGAACACAGTTACTGGAATGGACTTCATTATGTCCATAGAGGTTTATGACAAATGTGTCCAGATTTATAATTACGTATGTACAAAAATATACTGAATTTGAACGAAAGCAAATTGATTAGGGTTTGATAAATTATTTACTACTTCTGATAGAAGTGGCAAATAATTTATTAATCCCTAATTATATTGATCCTTTTATGACATCATGCGGACATCAAATGCTTATGAAGCGAGCCAAGCTACAACGCATATTACACCACCCAACGACTGTTCATAGAAGTTGCAAATAATTTACCAATCCCTAATTAGATTGAACCTTCTATACCATCATGCGGACGTCAACTGTAAGCAAATTATTCGCAAAAAACATATGCATAGAAAAAATGCCTTTGATTGCATTATTATAAATTATAAGTTTAACAATCCAAATCCACCTTTATATGTATTAATGGGTAATAGTTTCGTAGAGCAACTGTTGGGCGTGACTTCTTGACAGGGACAGATGATTTCGGGACAATCTGTACATCGAATGCCGAGTCTGTCCGAAGTAAGAGACTGTCTTCGATATCGAAATTCAAAATATAATCACTCCAAACTTGTATTTTAACATGGTTTATCTATATCAACTATTCATTATAACATTTTTGGTATTTCTTATAATTATTGTACAGAATTTATAGGTTGTAAATGATTTATACCTGGTTTTAGAACTCCTATCTTTTATGATAAGCCATTTATTTATTCTAAAATGAGATCTTCATTTATGGAGTCTAGTTGAGGTAAATATATAATTAATATAGTTCAATATATAGTAAATATAAAGTTCAGGCCCTTTACCAATTTCAGTAAATTATTAAAATTTAACAATAATGCCATGAAATAGAGAAATTCCTTAATAATTATAATATATATAAAATTAATTCGAATGAGGAAGATTAATGTAACACATGAAATAGTAATTAAAGCATATAAATATTCAATTAAAGGTACTTACATGAATATTTTGTCGGCCCCAAACTTTGTTCTGAAACAAAAATATTATTGATAATTAGGTGACGATTAAGTTAATAATCTCATTTATTAATTTTTAAAAAATGCAACTTTATTTTCGAATAACGTAGAGGAACAACGCAGGTCTTAAAGTAACATAGAATTAACTTTTTCTTTTTTTAAAAATAAAGTATAATATTTAGTCTAACATTTTCTATGAATAATGATTAATTTTTATAATATATCAATGATTTTTTATTTAATGTTCTTACATGTTACATAACTATTGTTATAGTTTATTTCTATTAAGTAGCTATTTTAAATACGCGAGAAAAACTCCCATTTGTATTGGATTGTCCTGAGAACAGATGTTAAATAAAAAAAGAGAATAAGGTTTTTAGAGGTTAAATGAATCAATTTTTTAAGATCTAGTCTTAGTTATTGACCACATAAATGTAGATTAGATAAAACACATCACACATCGACAATTCAAAAAAAGACAGATGGATTACAACCCATATGTATATAGAAACGTATAGAGACATGCAGGGGGTTTCAGCATTTTCCTTCGAAAGAACATTTCGAAATAAAATATACAGAGGAAGGCCCACATGATAGTGTCAAAATGTCGGCTTGGATAATAAAAAATGCTGAATACCTTCCTGAACATCTGGAAAGCCGGGTTCCCACATATTGTGAATCACAGCCGTGAGCCACGCTTTCGTTCGGTACGCATCTGCCACGACTATATCGTGAACGGTTTGCTGAGGAAAGCAACATTAACGACTACTCGTTCACACAGAAGCGTACCGCACGAAAGCATAGCTCACGGTCGTGATTCACGCCCCGTGGGAACCTGGCTTAATCAATGATATACCTAGTACTATTAATTATCTATTATAGCATAAAATACATAGTTCGACATATCGCCGGTTCAGAGCAGAAGTAGCTTAGCTAAAAAAATTATATTTTTCAGGAGAGGTTTGTTTTACTTATTGTTTTATCGTTTCATGATATGAATACCAATAATATAAACTAATAATATAAATCAAAGTTAGAACTTTCTAGCTTAGGTATTATCGATAGAGAGAGGCTACTTTTGCATCAAATTCGCAGTAGTCCGAACTATCTTAAGTGATAAAAACAGAAAAAGCCAAATTTTGAGATAGGGCAGTTCTGTTCTGAAGCGACGATATATGGAATATATAACCGTATATATATATATATATATATATATATATATATATATATATATATATATATAGTTGTTAACCAGTCGTCGCCACTACATATAAATAACGAACGTAAAAAATCGCATTTACGGAATTCATTCCTTTTATTAATATATCGGAAGCGAATCAGCAAAATAAAATATTATAAATACAAATCTAGGACACAGGAAGGCCGAGAAATAAAAAAAATATTCACAAAAGGGAAGTCACATGTAAAACATAAAAAAACTCTTTTTTGGTCCCTTCTAAAGTAGCTATATATTGATATTTGTTAGTTATACGTGGTACGATTATATATCGTCCCTACCATGCCCTACTATCGAATATGCAAAACTGCGATTTTCATATCTATAACTTTAAAACGCTTGTATGACTAACCTCCAAAAGAGACAAGGCGTCAACCGTTGAGGATTAAGAATTCAAGGGTGTGCCACAATGCGTGGCTCAACTACAGCGTTTCAAAGTGACGAGTATGAAAATCGCATTTTTGCGTTTTTGTTAGTTGGACATGATATTTAATATGAGATAAAATGATATCTTCATTTAAACATTATGTATTGTGCCTGAATAAAGTTTCCTAACTCAACCTGTGCTATCATAAGGAACAAACCAATAAATCCCGACATAAATATATATAGCCGCCAGTATATTCAAATACGTTCATTAAATCGCATCGCGACTCGAATGCAGATTCGGTCAATCAGATGCTCTGGAACAACTCTAAAGAAAATGAAACATGGGGGACTCTGGGAGAGGTTACGGTAGTTCTGCTGTTGGAATATGGAGAATCTATAAAACATGAGTCGGTCTAAGTATTGCGGCCTCCGGGTCGAGGGGATCTGAAAGTCAAATGTTGTGATGGGGTGTTAGCCAACAGGGCTACGGTTCCTCTGGAGTAACCCCCATCTGTATAATATGTCTATATCTATTAAACTCCCTTCCTAGTTTATCCTCATCCTATATGCCTAAAGTCGCCTGTAAGTGGACTTTCATCCCTTCCCCTCTCCCGGTTCATTTATACCAATTCTGTTTACAGAATACAGTTCTAAAGGCTCGGATTAGTCTACTGTTTTCCTTTGGAAGCCAGGTTACGTCCAGTTGTTAATCCGGAAGCTACGCTGCCGTCAATAAAGCGTTAAAATACATATAAAAATGGACAAAACCTAAGTCAGTGATAGTACCAGACTCAATGAGTGTTCTAATAGCTATAAAAAGCAAGAATGAAAGGGATGCAATAATCATACAAATAAAAGACATCTCAAGACCAATACAGTCCAATGAACCAACGGCCATACTTAAGTGGGTACCTTCCCATTCCGGTATCTTCAATTAAAAAACTGACAGTGCTGCTGCAGACGCCGGAGAATGGAGTGGCTCGAAACCCATTAATCTCGAACCAGTTACAGCAGATGATTGAATCAGTGATATAAAGAGAGCATTGTTTAAGGAGTGAGAAAATGGATGGTGAAGCAATAAATTCAAGTAAATTAAATCAGATCTCTCCTGATGGAAAAAGCAAGAAGTAAATAGCAAATTTTTTCAAGAAAACTTTACATGGAAATCAGAGCAACCAATTGCAGACTATTAAGTATAAAACCATACAGTTCGAACTGATCTTACCAGGGGCAACCTAAGAGACCTCCTTCAGCATCCTAAAATAGTGTTCAAAAACCAGTAGCGTAGATATTTCACTTAAGGTGAAGGGGTCCAACCAAGAGACACCGCAACCGAGAATATCGAGAGGCTCCCTCTATATATAATATTTTCTATACCAACGTATATTATTAATGAAATAAAATTAAAATAGATGGTTACAATTTTTGTTTACAGATAAGAATAATTAAAAGCTTTTTGTGATTTCGTAAAACGTTTTGTAGAAGTTGACCTTGACAAGGAGATAAATGCCAAAAATGAAATTTTAAAAGTGGAACGAAAAACTTTTAGATGTATAACATAATTAACACAATAATTTTCTTTTACTTTTACACCTCTCGGGCACCTATCTTTCGTAATTAAAGACCCTTCAATTCGATATAATACAGTGGAACCCCGCGTATACGGATCCGCCATATCCGAAAACCAGGTAATCCAGAGCGTTGTTTATTTATGTTTTTTCGGTTTTCATAAAGCTCTTGAGTGAGATACTTTGTTTTTGTTCACTATAAATTGATAGGAAAATAAACTACACAGAGTGTTAATAGAAAATCGTAATTTTAATTATGTAATTTAAGATGCATTTAAAAAAAAATTGCATTTACCAATATATATATATATATATATATACACACACACAAATATCGACGCCGTTTTTTGAAAAAGGCGTAAGCGCCATTTAGCAAACTTTACAGGTAACACATGAAACGATTTTTCCCCAAATATTTTTTTTTTTATAATTGTATTCTTTATTGTATAGGGTAGGAGTTTATTCACCTGGCAAAACCTTTATAATGATAATATATTTTAAAGGATTGCAGCCGTAACTATTTTGAGCTTACGCCATTAATATTCGATTTTTAGACCATTTCCAATTTTGTTTTCTCGATATACCGTGAGCGGGAATCGATAGAGGTGGAGTTTACGTCCTAAAATCAATTGAAACCTAAATTTTGAATTTTTGACTCTTAAGTCTTTTTCAAAAAACGGCTTCGATATATATATATATATATATATATATATATATATATATATATATATATATATATATATATATATATATATATTATATATCTTTTTTTTTTTGCCATCACTAAGATTATTTAATATGACTACATATATTAAATATCATAAGTAATATTACATTGTCTGATATTGGGGAAATAGCCATAGTACACTATATGTTGTATGTATATATATTGTATTTTATGTATAGTACATTGCAGAAAATACACATTGCAGCAATAGTACATTGAAATGGTTTCACAAGGCTTAAATGCCAAATTTTCAAAATGGCTCCCTCTAAAGTACCTTTATTATGTTTAATTGAAATAATTAACAGTATCTCGTAGTTAGCAGTAATAAACAATAGATAAATATATACTATGAAGGAATTTGATAATTAACTAAAGGAGAAAAGAGGAGAAATATTTTTACATATAAAACAAATTTCCAGAAATAAGAGCAGTAATACAGATGTATTATATACCGTTGTAAAGCTAAAGATTTTAGAAAAAACTTAATGCCTAACATATAAAGTCGCAGAAGATAATGGCAAGTGACAAAAAACGCATAAACTTAAGTGATTCTAGTAGAAATTATTTATAATGAAAATTAAATGTTTCCATGTAAAAAAATAATGGAATTTTCATGGAAAGTTTGAAAATCCATTTCAAGTGGGGGGCGAATGAAAGTTAGGCGTATGCATTCGTTGATAAAGTGAGCCCTAATAGTCTAATTTAAGTTCTTGTGAAAATGGAGATTTAAATTTCTCTCTAATTTTTTTTTACTTTACGGTAATTTAACGAAGTGTGCTTTTTGGTAGAATTGCGTGATATGTAAAATGATAATTTACGATAGGTCTGATGAAAGGAAGGTAGTAGTAATCAACATGTTTTTCACTCATTGCTACGATAATTCTTTTATTTATTTTCTGATCTTTTATACGGAATTCTCCCTTATACGAAATAGTCATGCATTAAAATGAATTACTCTGAGACAAATGAAATTTAACTTACTGGAATCAACCGTAACGTTTCTTGCATTAATAAAGCTTTATTTAATTCTATTATGTAATACAATTCATTTTTCTCTCTGTAAAGCAAAAAACCATCGCGGATTATCAACTGCGTGCGTTTCAGCGATAAGAAAATATTTACGGTTTGAAATATAGAAGTGAAAGCTAAACAAGGGCCCCAACGCCTTTGTGAGTCGGGGCTCCCTTTGTGAAGACGAGACAATGATGCTGAATGGGCGAGGGCACACAGATTCCCTCAGCGATCAAAGCTACCGAGTTGCAGGAACCAGGTCGGATTCTCGCAGACAAAGGATATAAATTTAAAGGTTAAATTTAGAGAGGGGGGAGCCCAGTCTCCGCCAGTCTTGGAGCAGAGCTGGCTTACCGCCTTCTTAGTGTGTGGAGGTGCTTACCGTTATTGTAAGGGTTAGCACCATAACATTAATGTCCATATATTCCTATCCTTATTTTTATTACTAAATGTAATAATTATCAATAAATTAAATATATTGGTGTAGGTATAGTCAACTACGGTCGACCGTAGATGTAATTTCGAGAAGAAATCGGTCGGGGATGCGGCCGATGAAGAACACACTAATAAGTTTAAGTTATTTTTATCCTTTGCATACGTTTCGGCCTCAGTTTTAGGCCATCATAAGGGCTATTGAATAAATAAATAAAATACAATCAACTCATTAGTGTGTTCTTCATTAACCGCATTCCTCTGACCAAATTCTTCTATAAATTAAATATAATATATCTAATAAATTTTATTATTAAATATTATATTATAAATATAATATAATATAATATTTAGAACATATTTCTAACGAGTTCAAGAATGTCGAAATCGTATAAATTTAAGACGAGATACAGAGCTTCATAAGGAACAGTTATTCCGTGGTTTAAAAATTTCGATCCTATACGAAAATGTAAAAAAAAAAAATAAATATTTTTTTGTTTTCGATATTTCCAACGTAAAGTTTTTTCGGTGTGCAAAATCAAAATCTGCTACCATTTTTGGTATTAAAAAATCTATAAGACTAGTTTATATAATGATTTAAACATTTTTTAAAATTTATTTTACGAAAAAGCAGTTATTTTTTAAAGTTTGCATTTTTCCTTTAATATACTCTGATCAAAAAAAATGTTTTGCTGAAACAGCCACGTTGATATCATTTTCCAAGCTCGAGATATAAAAAAAAAGCTATTTCAACGTGTTTTTTTTTTTTTTTTCTCATATCCTCGGGACGATTGGCCGAAAAACTATAAGTTTTGTGTTTACCACTTGTCTCGATTATTTTTTTCAATGTAGAATCATCACAAAAAATAATAAAAATCTATGACGGACTAACCGTGCACTGCATTTATTAGCTATCCGTTTTCGAATCTCAGCAAGAATCCCTTTCTACGTATATTTATCCATTTGATTTTATAACCATTTTATATGAAAATGATGATCATAAAATATTGGATAGATGAACATTTATCTTAAGCGTAATATACGAAAACGAAAACAAAAAAGAAGCATAATTAGACAAAAAATATGGGCGGTAAAAAGATGGTTTTAAAGAAGGAAGATGACTTGAACTTTGGTCAATTATCCCCAAAACGCCATTATAAATGAATTAAGTTAATAAACAACAATTGATGTATTCCTCGAATTTTATATCTGCCTTTATTAGTTTTAAATTAAATTAAACGTTAAAACGTTAATTAAAGGTGAGCACAAAACAAAAACAATCAAAATAAAATATATAAACAAATCCAAATGAACAATTAGTGAGGAGAAAGTGAGTTTTTTGCAGCCTTAAAAAAAAATCTAGCTCTAATATCAATTAATCTGTATAAATAAAAATTAACTATACCAGATTTTATGAAGGCAACAAAAAAAAAAATACGGAGACCATACAAAAATTCACAGAGGCTGAACGTCAGATGTCAGCTCTTCACTTTTTATTAATATAATTGGTATACATTAATTTGATTCTACTATTTATATACTTTTTTTTTAATACTTCTGTAATTTTCATCTTCATTATGTCTAATTCTTTGTAGCCCTGATAAAAGCCTGAAATATGGGCCGAAACGTCGGAATTAATTTTACAAAAATAATTTTTTTACATTATTTTTAATTGCTAATAAATAAGTCTACTTTCTTGCAGTGCCAGCGTCTATTCATTAACATATAAGTTCCTTTATATAATTATAACAACTTTAAAATAACCTTATCAGTATAGCCTAAAAAGTTTTATTGAAAATGGGAGTTATGATGAATAAAACATTTTCTTAGAAATTGAGGCGAAAGAAATACAACGATATGTTCTCAGAACGACTTTTTATAGAATCATGGAGGGAATAATGATATACGAAAGAATATATTTAAATATTGAAAAACTTAATTTCATACAAGAAACATCTTTTTATTTATTTAATTTTTTTTTTATTTCTTAGTTTAGGGATTAATTTAATTTTTTACGCATTTGAAAATGGACTTAAATGTAATTATGCTTTCTATCTGTACTTAATGTTTTGTGATTTGTAATACAGCGAATTTTCACTAATATAAACCGTACCGTAATCCGAACCAAAAAAAAAACAGTATAATAATTGGAGATTTTATTTTAAATATGCACATACATTAAAAAAAAACTAAAATCATCTTTATTACGAAGCCTTTATGTACTGTTAGGCTTAAAAGATCAAGTTAAAAATACCAACTCCTATTATTTAAAAAAAAAAAACTAAGCTATAAAAATTTGGAAGCGTATTCACTTACTCAACTTCATTATAGAAGAATATTAATTAACCGATTTATCCAAATTAATCTTTTTTTTTTTCACTTTGGCTCAAGACTTCCATTGAGCTTCCATACAGCCCAAAATTAATCTTCAATGCGAAATAGTATTGTTAATACAATCAGTAGTTAAATCTATTCAAAATATAATTACTACGAGGAATTAGATTTAAGAAAAAAAAAATAGTTTACTCGAATTATTATATGTATTGGGTTTTCAACACACACAACCATCTCGTATACTTCTAAATGCCCTACGTATATATATGTATGTATATATATATATATATATATATATATATATATATATATATATATATATATATATATATATATATATATATATAAATTTTTAAAAGTATTAACGTCCTGTTTAAGTACTGTGAAATGTTTGCTCTAAAATGAATACATCAACTTTAAAGGAAGAACTAACGATAATAAATCGTCTTTAGAGAGGTGAACCCGGAACAAAATTGGAATAACATTTATTGTTGTTAACTTCACTATCTCAGATGTAAAAGAAAAAAAAATAAAGAAAAATAAATAAAATTTCATTGCTTCTGTGAAATAATACAAAAGCGCAAAACAAAACGTAAAATTTAGCGATATTTTTTTAGAAAATTATTAACTATTATAAACATATTTTTAATAAATATAAATTTTTTTTTTAAATTATCTTCTCATTTACTTTTTGTTTTTTTTACCTAGGTTACCCTTCTCTCCTTTTTGGTAATCCTGATAGGCTCGGATTAGCGAGAGTCTATTGTAGTTTTGTAAGTTTGTACTTGTATATTGCATATTGAATTATTTTATACGTTAAACTACTATTGTAATAGTTTTAATTTTTTGTGCAATTTTTAATATGTTATTTATTTTATTCTTTTGTAAATCTAGTACAGGATGAGAATGAATACAGACGGATGACAAGCCGTTTTTGTACAGTTGTATATAATATATATATATATATATATATATATATATATATATATATATATATATATATATATATATATATATATATAATTACATAAAATGAAAACAAATTCTGAGCGATTTCCACACTTTTTCTACCTCCGCTTGCCTTAAAATTCAATTGCATCCCTCCAGAAGGCCGGTTACGTATCCTGAGAATTTAGGAAGCCACTACTAAATTATTCAGGTAATTAAAACGGTGATTGGAGGAGGCCGTGATATAACTGCCTGGACGGGAACAGATCTTCTGGAGGATTTAAGGGAGAAGGGTCTAAAGAGGATTTAGGGTTGCGGTCGGGCACTGAAGGTTGAGGCCGGCCCTAGGAGGAGGGTGCTCTGCGGTGTACGGCGTAGTGAGTAGGAGCTCCTTGATAGGGTGCTTTAATACTACTTCATCAGGTGCTAAGTTCCTTAACAAAGTCATCCACAATTATTTTATTATACCTGACAGTATAATAAATTTCTTTGAAAAAATTGGTAAAACTTATATATGAAACAAATTGTGTATTAATACCTCTTAATAAAGGTCAATTGGTCTTTACAGTGTGACTCGAACCCCAACAAAAAGTTGCATATATTATTTTTTACTTCCTTGTACAAAGTAAAGGAAGTATTGTAATCGTGAAAATTTTCGGTTTTCAGATTTCAACAGAAATATCCATTTTTACCATCTCTGAATCCATTTTGACTAGTTTCGTCGTGACGTCTGTAAGTACGCTCTTACGTATGTATGTGCGTATCTCGCATAACTCAAAAACGGTTAGCCGTAGAAAGTTAAAACTTTGTATTTAGAATTATGGTAAAATCTAGCTGTGAACCTCCCTTTTTGGTCACTACAAGAGTAACCGGAAGTGGTACTTTACCTGAAGGTCATTATAGATTTTCATCAAAAATTATATCAAAAATATAATGCAACACTTTTCAAATTAGGTATATAAGACTTATATATCAATATCAATATAAATAATATAGCAAATTTTGGTTGATATTGGCAGACCGGAAGTGGTACTTTACTTATAGACTTTCATATTATTATTTCATATTACATATTAGGCTTTCATCAAAAATTGTGTTAAAATATAATGTAAAACATCTCGAATTTGGTAAATTAGACTATTATGTCGATATGAATGTATTTACTATATTTTAGTTAAAATTGGTGAGCCGAAAAGGGTACTTTACTTGAAGGTCATAATAAACTTACATCAAAAGTTATATTGACATTTAATACTGATATCATATGTTTCGGTAATAAAGGTTACAAACGCAATTTGGTTTCCAATAAAATTAATCATTTTTATTACTTGTTTTAAATATTAAAATACTGGTTTCCCCGCTCCCCCCCCCCCCTCCATTTGTGAACTGAACAAGTCAGGCAGCAGGAGAATAAGATAAGGTAAGCGGGTTCATTCGCTTAAAATGTCGATGCTAAAATTTACAATGCATTATCTAGTGACATTGACTGTTCTAATGTTGTCACGGAACACGAAAGGTAACTTGTTATCTACTGAAAGAAAACGACATATAATAACGGAATGAGACCTCCCGAATCAAGAGCTTGTGTGTGTGTGCCAATAGATGGATTTCGCGACGCCGAATGTCGTTTTTGAAATACTGCAATCTTCCGAAACTAGCAACCAAATTCAGGATCACTTTTTGAGCCACCGATTTATAGTTTAATTAATAGGCGTACAAGGAAGTCATTTAATGTTTAAATTAAATCATAATTTTTAACTGTAATAGCAAGAGCGTAACAATGTATAAATACGCTAGTAGCTATTTAGTTTGATTCAATGTACGGTTCCTGCATAGATTGTACAATAATTTATGGTAATAAAATGCTTTTTGTTGAATTAAAGAAAGGTTTAATAGGGCATTGAAGTCGATAGATTTACCAGTTATAAACAGCTTTTATTGTAATAAACGATAAGCCTGCTTATATCAGGATTGTGTTTTGCTTATTACCCTTATTACTCGGATTATCCAGTTTGTTTATGTCCCTGTTAGTCCAGATAAACCAGGTTTTACTGTAATATAAAATATAAATAAAATATATTTTTATTAATACAATTGGAATTTATACTACATTGAACTTTCATAGGGTACCCCTCGTCATCAGATACTCTTGGGTTTAATGTGAGTCGAAGATTATCACGTCTCTTCTTGACTGCAGAAGGTCACCTGCTAGATAAATATAAAATACATGGGTTCAACTATTATTAATTTATTGTCCCTTGTTCTAAAGCAAATGTACTGCCATTTTTCATTTGTATATTCTTTTACCAAAGTAACTATTTCGTCTGTTAATGCAGGTGCTACTGCGATTTATCGGCTCGTTCCTCTAATGCCACAGTGACCCGGTAACCACAAAAATTGAACCTTACATCCAAAACTCTCTAATGTTTTTAAGTAAATCAAGATATTGATAGCAAGAATGGTTCAATGAATAAGAATTCTTGAAAGCCTTAAGAGTAGATTCAGAGTCTGTCTAAATATATGCCTGCTTGGTCTAGATTTTACATGTATAAACAGACGATATACAAATGTATTCAAAAATATATATATTAAAATGAAGAAACCATTAATATTTTCAAAATATCTAAAAGGTATTAGGATCTGAAATGACTAAATTTATCAGAATATAAAATTTTGCTGAACAAAGAAAGAAATATGTTATGAAAATCATGGTTGATCATCATAACCAAGAAATGTAATGTCCTATCAAGTTCTTAAAATGAAAATGAAAATGAAATCTACTAATTTCTAGCGTTGCCTTCCATTCGAAACGCGATGATTCCTCTAGGCCTCTAAAAAGAAGATGACTTCGAGACCTTCAAACATAGAATTGTCATTTAAGTGCTAAGAATGTGTAGTTCACAAGTTATATCAACCATAATACCTGAGGATCGAGTCATATTAAGAAAATTGATTCATTCAATAAATTTTTTAATTAATTAGTTAACGCGGATGAAAAAAATATATCAGTTATATATTGTACGGTTATTCATTATGAAATAATTTCACTTCTTAATACTATATTTACTTTATTTTATTTTTTGTAATTTTAGTAACGGGCGAAAATGACCACAGACAGTTGACAAGCCGATTTCATACAGTTGTCTATAAAATTATATAATATATATATATATATATATATATATATATATATATATATATATATATATATATATATATATATAAGAAAAATAATACCAGGACAGAGAAAAACTCAGAAAATACATTAAGGTCCTTGTAGTCGAAAAGAGGAGGAGAAAAGGGAAACAATGGACAGACGAGCGAAAGATAGAGATGAGTGAGAAAATTAAGAGAATATGGGCTATTAAGAAAGCCGATGAGAAATGATATACGCGCGATCCTTAGATGGCCATTATCGCGAAATAATAATATATATAGGCCTTGAGTGATAACGAGTGTACCAATAATACCATTAAATTCATTAAAAATATTTGAATTCAGTTTTATTTTGACATAATTTTTTATTTAGTATTTTATAACTTTTCAATTATATTTTGAATTAATTTTTATTTCATATTTAATCAGTTATATTATGTTCAGTTTCATTCAGCATTATTTTGTTGTTATTCAGTTATATTTTGACATAACTTCTGTTTTATTTTTATAACGTTCATAATTTTTTTTTCTCTATTTTTTTTCATATTTTCTTAAGTTTATTAATCGTCATTGTCTAGTTATGAGGGCGATAACAATCCAAGCAGTTTATTAAACATACAAAAATATCAATAAATAAGTGCAATAAAGTTGTAAAAGTATTACAACATATTTATGAAATAATATTTCGCCGCTTCGGAGCAGAAGCAGTGGACTTGACTAAAAAAATTAAATTTTACAGGAAAGAACAGTTTTTTTTTTTTTTTTTTTTTTTTTTTTTTAATCGTTTCATAATATGAATGCGTAAACCAAATACTTTTTCGTTTTGCTGTAATCCCTTAGGGCGTTATCACACTATCTGTTTAATCGGAAGTCGGACCATCAAGAGGGCGTCCGTCAGACGGCAGGAAATGTAGAATCTGACTCCGATATTTATGATGTGAAAGCGCCCTTAGGAATTACATATTCAGACAGGCTACATCTTCATGAAATCCGCCGTAAACAGAACTACCTTAAGTGGAAAAAAAAAACAACAGAAAAAGACAAACATGGAGATAAGATAGTTATTATATTCCTTTATTTATTATTTTATTTAATAGTTTATATTTATGTTCCTTAGAGAAGTTCAAAACACCCCCTTCCCCTTTTTTTCTTAATCATCCAAAATTCATTTGATTGTCCCTTCATTTTTTCTGAAATATTAAAACCCTTACTAAAGTAAAAATAAAGGGACAATACATTGAAAATAAGATAATTAATATTGAATTGTTTAATAAAAAAAAAATATATAAATTTTTTTGAAAGAAAAAAATATTTCATTGAAAAAAAAAAACATTTTGGAATAAATTACTGCGGCTCATTAGTTCGGTCCAATGGCGTTTTTTCATTTTGAGTTTTTAAAGGATTACTTCAATAGATTTTTGATTCCCAAAATCTAAAATTTTAAGCTAAATTCTTCAGCGGAATTTCGAGATCCATTTCGCAGAAAAAAAATTGCTCGTATTAGAGTTTAGGAATTATTAACGGATTATAAAAGCCTATGTTAATTTTCAATATAGGCAACTGTATATTTATAGTACTTTATTGTATGTTTAAACGAGGAAAATTATAATGAAGTTAAAGCCAGTATTTCATACCCTTCAAGATTTGACAGATATGAGGTATTAAAAGAGATTTAGAGGAGAAGGAAATTGGTACCAGATTGACGAGAGGGAGAGGAAACCCGTAGAGGGTGCTAGAGCAGCGTAGAGCGGTAGGGATGTAGAGATGTGGAGGGGGAGGGGGGGTTAGAGGAGAGGGGTGTAGTCGCTGACTAAGGCGTATCCAGGTCGAGCGTGCTCTGGGGCTGATGAAGCCAATCTGGACAGCCCCTGACGTCATTGATCGACCTCCCCTCCCCGCGACACAATCGCTATCGTTTCATCCTTTATTAATTTAATAAGGGGAGAGTGGTAAGCGGTGGTAGAGCAATATCATCCACTAACCCTCCATGTTATATATTATAAGTACCCCTCTTGCTAATTTATACCGTATCCTTCATTTCCAGAATCCCTCTCTCTTATGTAACGTTAACATATCTTGAAGATTGCGTTTTGAAATACGATTTTACCAGTTCGACATGGGAATTTTCCAGTAATATTGAATTTTCTCTCAGTAATGATGATTAATACAGATCGTCATTGCCGGCGTGAAACCTCATATGTATTAAGAACATGATTTCACAGAATAAACGAAAAACTGATTTATAAGCAATGTAATAAAATATAATTTTATAAATTAATTATAAACATTCCAACATTGTAGGTAAATAACTGTGAAACCACCTCACTGTTTGGAAGTGTCTCATGGGCGATTTCTAGCGGTGACTGTTGCTAATCTGATAAACACTAACAAAAGGAGGATTATTTTGGAACAATTTAAATCATGTTACGATTTTTTAACACATGAGTGCATTCCACCAATACATAGAATATAAAATATTGTTTCTAATAAAATCAAATTAATAGTTATATCGAATGTGCATTCAAAAATGTAAAATATCTTCTTTGGATAAATGATAATTTTAGTTTACAATGAATAAATGCATAAATCGAACAACTTACTGTTTTATTATAAAATATATTTCATTATGAATCCAGGAGGCCCAATTTGCGCCCTTACTCCTGTGCCCCGGAATACCTAGCTACGTCCCCCTGCCAGTTCTATGTTTGAAGGTCTCGAAGTCTTGATGAAAAAGCATAAATTTTACTACCAAATCCCTTATTGACGTTTTAATGATGGAATTATTCGTTTTATTGTAATTACTAACTTCTTTTATTCGATCTACTAGAATTGTGTGTAAAGACGCGTTCTCACGAATCAAGTTTAATTGAACGATTTTAGTTGATCAACAACTAAAGTTGAATTCGACTTTAATACATTTCAATGGAAATTGATCAAAAGTTTCGGTTTTGAAATGGTGTCGATAGCAGTTGTGCGTGAATTTATTTATTTATAAACAACATCCACCAACAGTCTAAAGCCCAATTACAGGTGGGAAAATATAACAAATTGGTGCTGGATATATCAAAATAACTTTAAATACGTAACTTTATAATACATAATATTAATTATAAAAATATTAAATTAGATTAAAAAAAAAATGAAATGCACAATCTGTAACCATCTCAAGTTATATAGAAGAGAATTCAACTAGAAAATGAGAAAAAAATTAAAATGAAGAAAATAAAACCCTACCTCTGAGTCATTAAATGTATATTATTTTTCATACGTTTTATAACATATGCCAAGTGGACTGGAAACTAAAATTATCACCCACTATTCAAATGTAATATCATCTGCAGTTCATTATCTATGCACTATATACTTGTAGTTCATGAAATTCGTGTAAATTCCGAGGGAATAGTTTTTAAATTATAATTTTTTTTTTTTAATTTTTGTATATAAAAATCAACAATTTATTTGTTGTTGTATATTTATATAATATAAATAAATTTGTATACTTAAATAATACAAATATATGATATTTTTATATTATATATTACATTCATAATACAATTCCCAAAAATGCCAGTTGGTTATTAGATTTATATAAATGTAGAAGTTGTGAAGTTGTTCATACAGTAAAAGAACTAATAACCAATAATGTTAATGCATTGAAGAACTAATAATGTTATGGCATTGTTTATTAACTTTAACTTAACTTTATTTCTTTTAAGCAGTTTAATAAATTAATGTAACTCCATCTGTATGGGAAAGTATCCCGAAATTGATAACGACCAACTCAAAAAATAAAATAAAACATTATAAATAATATCTTGATAGTTATGGCCGGGATTATATATCATGAGGTAGAGAAGAATTGTAAACTGTGGACAATACTGGCAATTCTCCACGTAGAATCCATAGAGCGCCACCGATGCATTATGCCAACGAAGAAGCATTGCTTGTACGTGATCTGATCCCCTACAGCTGAAAAGGAGAGAGTTGTAAGAGCATCTAAATCTTATACGAAGTTATTAAGATCTAACTCAATCGATGCAAAGTGCAATTAAAACAAAACATTAATTTTTAAAAATCGTCTGAGTGTCTTAATGCCTTTTATTATTAGAACAAACTTAATGGGGACATTGATCCAAGCCTGAGCTAAATTATAGAGCTGCAAGAAGCTATCTATATATGAGCTCGGGAACTCTTGAAGGATGAGTAACTAACCAACCTATATTGAAGGCCTTCCAGAAACTTGTTCTTAATCGAAATGAAGTACATAATAAGTGGATCTCATACTCCATATTCCAGGATACTTGAAGAGGGGAAGCGAAGTGAGCTCATAGACTAAGGAAAATCCACTCTACTTTAAATCGATTAAGGCTTGATGATACTGAAAGTACTGCCAAGGATGTATGTGTATACATATACACATACACGCACACTTACATATATATATATATATATATATATATATATATATATATATATATATATATATATATATTAATACATTGATTATTAGTAAATAATTGTTTCAATTATCGTACGAAGTTTCAACTCTGTGAATCATTCCATTATTATTATCATTTTTATATCCTCTAATCATGAAATTCTTTTTAGAAGTGATAAATTGTTTTAACTCTGGTTTTCCTTATTATATTTTTATTTTCTGTTTTTCTTGTTTTTCACTACAATTATATGTATGTTTGTATTTTGAGGTTTATGTTTATTATTATTGAATATAATTAACAGCAATTTCTCTATTTACTAAACTTGGATAATCTTGTTTCATCTTTATACTAATGATTTATTTATTATAAATTATTAACACAATACGCATATAAATAAGTGTTATATTTATAATTCTAACTATATCTTATTTGCCAATTTTTTGTAATAACTTCATTTTTTTTTTATTGTTGTAATTAATTACAGATATTTATTACAGTCTTGAAAGAAGACTTGACAAATACACTACTACAGTTTAGGAAAACCAAAATAAAAAAGTAATAATGGATAACTCTCCATATCGAAAATAAAAAAAAAGACAAAACATAAAAAATGTAAGTGTTTAATAATATTAAAAATATGATAGTTTAATGAACGAAATAAGTGCAGCTATTTTTTCATCACAAGTTATAGTTATTAACATATAAGTAAATATATATTTATCGATTAATTAGTTTAATTATTCTAAAATTTAGCAAAGATGAATCACTGTATTTTAATATGGTAAAAAAAATAACAATAGTTGGGGGATGAGATTGAAGCACAATATTCATTGATTATATATAAGAGAAACTAATATAATTGATATATATGAATATAATTGTATGTGTTTTTTAGATAAATGTTTGATGATCGACAATGTAAGTCCGAAACGTTATACAAGATGAAATAAAGGCATTAGAAGTATGAAGGGTTAATTATTAAAAGCTTTCAAAAGAATATAAAATAACAACAACAAAAAAACAACAACTCAGTGTTAATGAAATAAGAAGTATAATAAAAACAAAAAAAAATCTAAGTAGTGGTAATCATTACCAGCGTTTTCCAAAAATAAATATTTTATGAAATTTATTTTAATTCGCATGTATTAGCTATCAATGAATTATAATATTTTAATTAATTTCGATTATGATAAAGTGTTAATGTTTAGACGAATAGCTATCAAAGAAATTTCTTTTTTCACTTCAATAATTATACTTAAACGATACATTGATTTTTTTGTTTTATTTTATATATACATCTTAGGTTTCAGAAAATTGAAATTATTATGATTGACAATACAATGATGTGATATTGCAGTTTTAAAAATTTTAATATGGTTTTTAATGTTTAATATTTAACATCAATCCTATGTTTTTGTTCAGAAGGTCTATTCCGTTGACTCTATTTTTCATTTTGTTAAAAAATCGTTTTTACTGTAATAACGTATGCAACTTATTTTATATTGTTTATTATTTTTAATAATTAATTTATGTAAAAAAAAAATTTCTTTCAGGCATATTGGTTTTCATTTTTACGAAGAAACAATAAAGAAAAGGTTAATAATTTTTATTTTTAGTCTTGAAACCAATAAATGTTAAATTAAAATCTTTGGTTTAGTAACAATATTTAACCTTAGGTCTCAAAAACAGGAAAAAATAATTAATTCTTTATTTATACCTGAAAATTAATTTATTATTTCATATTATTATTATTTTTTAGTTAGTATATAGTAATTTGGTATCAAAAAGAAACATTGATTGTAGTAAAATAATGTAATTATTAAACTGTATGAATAACATTTATTGTCTTGTTTATTATTATTTTTATTCCAAAATAAGCGACTAAACTTAATGTTAAAAAACTTAAATCATAAATTAAATATTTTGAATTCACTTCATACGGGGCTATCTATCGTGAAAGCTTAAATGATTACAGATGTCGTTATTGCATTAACCGATTATGATTTATATTACATATTTATTTAATTATTTATATATTTATATTATATTTTTAAATAAAGATAATAAAACTTGTTGGAAAAAGCTGTTAATAAGAAAATAAAATGACGTCTTCCTGTAAAAAAAAAAAATAAAAAAAAAAGTTGGTCAATATCTGCACCTAAAATTAAGCGAAAAGATGTATTATTCGTACACTGGAATGTGGAACAGGCAAAAAGAAAAAATTCATTATTTGTTATTAATATTATAAAAAAAATAAAAAAAGATGCATACAATTAAAACATAAACATAAAATCTCTATTCGGGCAAATCTTAAGTAAATAGGTTTAGTAGTTTCGGAGAAAAGACACGGACGGATTTTTTTTTTTTATTCGATATTTGGAATCAACATATCTCAGAAAATAAAACCTAAAATTTTTAGGGGGGATTATTTTTTTTTTTCTTAGTCACTTAGAAAGGTTAAAAACCAAAACACACTTCAATTTCTTGCTTTCCTAAGGGGAATCGGACCATAGTTCTGATGAACTTTCTTGTTGCTCTTGAGGTGCAGAACTGGCTGGTTTTTATCTTGTTCATCTTTTATAAATTAATAATATATTATAATTGTTTAAGAACTATTTTTTTCCTAATGAAACGTAGCTACGAAACTTGTTATATTCTAAAATTTTGCGCAGTTAAACTCTTTAAATTTTTACTGATTTACATATTTAATCTAACTGTAATACTCTGGAACTTAGCTATAAACCTAAAAATATACGGTGGTCATTTAGAAAAATCTGTCAAATAAAGCCTACGCACCTCCTGGGAGTGGTGGACTTTTCATCGTCTTTTTTTTTTCAGACATTTTTACGTAAGGATCCATTAATAAACACCAAATATTTTAGTCCAAAAGACAAAAGATTGTCGAATGAGAGACAATTTTCGATGTGGGACGAGAACCCAAATGTGGGACAGTCCCACCTAATGTGGAACGTCTGGTCACTTAACCTTAAATCTTAATGAACTGGTTTTAGTTTTAGTTCATATTTGAAAATTATGTAACTAAGCCCTTTATCGAAAACAAATATATAAATCATAGAGATAAATGTAACTGAACTTGTATATTTTATTTATTAAAAAAATATATAATATATGCTATATACGACAAGGTGTTCAGAGGATAGACGAGGCGGAAGGATTTCTATTAAGATACAGAGGAGAGCTGTTGGCAGGCTAAATCTATCTCTCCACCTTCCAGATCGTAAAGTAGTGTAGCGAGAGATTGTTTTCTTTGTCAGAGGATCGGGGAGGGAGGGAAGGTTTCTGGAGCGAAAAACTTACGGGAGAGTATCCAGGACACAAAAAATGACTGGACCTTTCCGATAAAGTCTTAAAGGTATATTAATATTTATTACAAGGAATTTATTACTATAATCCAATACCAAAAAAACTATGTTTAATAAAAAAAAAAAGTAACAAAAAATAATAATTTCTATCTATTATTTAAATGTTTATTCCTCAAAATTACCAGCTGGTACTGCTATACAATTATAATAATAACAATAACAATTTTTAAGATTCTAAGTACCAATTATTATTATTATTATTTCTCATAAAAATACCAAACTTAATCCATAGAAAAGTTTTGGAGGTAATTTAAAAACTTAAAAATCATAAAAAGTTCGTAATGAAAAGAATAATAGTTGGTACGGTAGTCCAGTTTTTTACCAACTGTTACAAGGAGGTGTTACGGTGATACACCCACGCTCAACCGCCAGGTTTATCCAGGTTTATCGTACCTTACCGAACGAACGGTAAGGTACTCACTTTAAACAGAATGAATGGGCGCCCAAAAGCATATTTCCAGCGAGGAGATTGGTTTGAACCTGTGTGGTATAAAAGTCCCATTTGTAGCCCGATTTTCACTTGCTAAATTTTAAATAAAAAAAAATAATATCCAAAGTAAATAGAGACGGTTAACGAAATTTTTATTATTTTTCAGACCCAATGGTTTCTCCGGGTACTTTTGAGATTTAAAACATATCCACCAGGGATTGCAACAGCCGTTTCTCTTTGAATTCGTGACAAATCAAATTTTAATTGATGGCGGTTAGCATATTATTTCTTACTTTCCCTAGCCATCAAAATCGGCCCATTTTATCCCCAAAATCGCCCCAAGCATTTTATCGACTTTTTGGATTTAAAGTCGAATATTGAATTACGTGAAACACATTAATGTAATGTTTTCTTATTTACTGTGCTAAGGGTCTCATAAATGAAGAATTAAGCGAAAAACAAGGAAGGCTACGTCGAATTAAAAGTTGTATCTTCAGAACATAAACATTTATTACTATTTGTATAATTAATTAAACTACTACTAGAAGGTATTAGCTACATCTACTCCAAGTTTGAAGTCTAGCTTCTTTGTTTTCACAATTTAATTAACCAAGTGGCCACTACCGGTACATAGTAAAAATTAAAAAAAAAACTTTAATAATCAAACGCATATGTAGTTTAATACAAATATATTTTTTATTTATTTTGAGGGTGAGAAGAAATATAAACCTTCGAAATTAAACATCTGTGTTATTCGATACGTAACAATATCATAAATACAAGATTAAAAAAATAATAATAATAATAAACTAACTGAATTTTAAAATAATTAAGAACGTAATATAGAAATTATTAATCACAATCACACATATAAATTTTTTTTGTCAATTCAGGCATCATCATCAGGACTGAAAAACATGTAAAAAAATGCAGATCAAAGATGGCACATCTCAAATTAACAGTAAAACAATTAATAGCCAAATAAACATGCAAACGAAAATAATGTTGTATAACGTTAACATAAATAGTATCATGGACTGTTTTGAAGTGATGATTTTTTTCGTCCAGGATTCGTTAGGTTTTACAATAAAAGACAAAGGGACTAATTAAAATAGTTATTATTTCGTTATATTTAACATGGCAGATCATAAAAGCGGTAAAAGCGAGATTTATAATTGTGGTATATGGATTTGAAAAAAAAAGAAAACCTCCTACCTCGGTTTCTGTATTCACGTTATCAGTTGATGGAAGTGAATGAGAAAAATCTGATATAGGAGATGTGTTTCAACAATGAAGAGAAAAGGGTAAAACTGGTGGATTTGATGAATGCAGAGACGGATTAATGGATATTCAGTTTGTAATAATAAAGGAAAAACTTGTTTATTTTAATTTGTTGTAAAACCTACTTTTCCAATTATCATTGCTAAATAATTAGTCCGATTTATTAGACTTTTTGTTTGTTTTTTAGAAAATTCAATTACCATTCAATTAATTATATACATAATTTACCGGTTAATGCATACTTTTTGAGCTATGCGCATGACAATTTTTTTTTTCTGCTATTTTAGGGAGGATGTGTTGTTAACGAAAATTAAAATGGCTTTAAGGAGATTTTAGTTTCGTGAAAATCGTTAAAGCCGTTTTAGCGAGACGCACTACAGAAAAATACGTTTTTCAGAAATTCGCATAGATACGTTAAAAAGAGCGCATCGAAAATTATATCCCATTGCAAAACCTTTCTCATCTAGGTGGAAAGGAAATTAGACGATTAAGCAAGTTTTAAAATATCAGAAAAGTAATCTGTTTAATATTAATATTAATTTTATTCAAATTTAATTTAAATTGATATATAAATATAATAAAAAATTGTAATATATAACGGAATTGAATAATAATTCATGCAAAGGTATCTGCTGAGCCGACAGGGGTTGTATTGCGAGAAGGGGATAAGATTATGTTAAACACATCTCTCCTCAGTATATCCCGCTTTAACCAGCACTTCCTCCCGACACCTTTCTTCGCCTTCCCTTTATCAGATTTACTTTTAAACACCTTCAGCTTTCTCATTGTTTGTACTACTCCTGGTATTGTTTGATAAGCTCCATTATGCCAGCCTTACTCCGAAAGTGGCAACGGAATCTCAGTTCCAGTTAGTTAGTACTACTTTAGTTAGTATTAGTTATAGTTAGTTAGTTAGTACGACTCTGTTCGTTTTCATTACACATTATTCCAATTACCATTAATTAAATATTTGCCGTTACGTAAAAAATATTACGTGAGCAAAGCAGCGAATTTTGTACGGACAAATTCAAATGGGTCAAATCAACCAATGGTCTGGAACTTGATGTTTCAGAATTCAATGATTTTTGTTCATATGTAGCACTACTATCAATTAGGATAAAAAATCGCAAAATTTCAGATTTATCCCATTATTAAGTTATAAATTATAAATAAATTTATTTAAGTATAAATCAATTTTAAAAAAACAAAATCCAAGAAAAGGTGTTATCTTGTAACGTTTTGAAAATTATTTGACCTATTAAGCTCAAAATAGTGTCATTATTTTCAGAATTACATGGGCTTTAATTTAATACGTATCTTGACCTAACCAAGTCAATTTTAAAATGTTTGAAAATTTCCAAAAAAAAATTTTTTTTTTTAAATATGTTATATATACAACTTATATGAATGCATACGGTAAATTTCAAGATGGATTTTTTGAGGGTTACCTTATAAAAAAATAAAACGTATTTTTAAGGCAATTTTTTTTTTTTTCAAACTGAAAATTTGGTCTCTGCATTCTCATATTAGCATTTATTTACTTCAATATATCACACACAAAACAGATTTTTTAAATTGAACAAATTAAACACATTATATATATATATATATATATATATATATATATATATATATATATATATATATATATATATATATATATATATATATATATAAGAATGTTAATATAAGAATGAATATACTGAATTTTATGATAGTATCCTAATGAGATTATATATATTATATATATATATATATAAAAGAAGGTTTTGTGAAAGTACATCAATTACTATTTAAAAAAAAATTTCGATTTAGAGTTTTTGAAAAAATAACTTTTTGGAAATTTATAAACATTTTAAAATTGGTTTAGTTAAATCAAAATACATAGAAAATTAAAGCCCTGTAATACTAAAAAGAAAAACTATTTTGAACTTTATAGATCGGATAGTTTTGGAGTTATAAGCTTTCCAATGATTCAAAATGTGTATAAAAACAATAGATGTTTTATTTATTTTTAAAGTTGATAACTCAAAAACTAAAAATGGGGAAAATCTGAAATCTTGAATTTTTGGCTATATTCATACATAAAACATGAGCACCATTTTGAATAACCTCAAGTCTAATATTATATTTTTCTTGTTTGAATTAGTGTGGAATGACTCTGATACGTTTTTAAACTGAGATAGCTGACAACTCTTTCTAATTAAATTTAAAACAATATCGTATATAATGAATTAGATAGTTCGTCATAGAGCGTAGTTATGATTCAATGGAACGGCGTGTAGCAGGGCACAGTGGCCAGATAAATCATGAGAGAAAGTGGTCAGTGCCTCCGAGCTATTAATGATGGGCTCATGAGCTGTGTTATGGTTATGAAGGTAGAAGTGTTAAAAAGTGGAATAACCTAAAATACTTTCAATTAGTTATGACTATAATTATATGGCAATAATGTCTATCAATTAAATATAAAGAAGAAATAAAAATGTTGAAAATAATTGCAGCTGTGACCATTTCACTATCTGCTCACACCAGCAGATAGATCACATGTCGCCATACGTCACTAATAATCAAACCGTTACAAAGCTAAATAATTTAATCTTAAACAATCAAGATTATTTCTGTGCCATTTATTCGCTCTGAAACGGATCTAATACAGTTGATTATCTAATATGATATCGGTTTCTCCAAGTGAGATTCCTGACGTATATACATTTAATATCGAATCATGGGCGGATGTTCTGTAATAAGAGAATATCCCCTGACAAGATGGAAAGAGGACATGGCATTTCGGTAGCAGAGGGATCGGAATAATGTCCCCGTCAATTCAATTGTTCCGACAGGGGAAAGGATAAGGTGGAGCCTATATTGGATTAGCTTGGACGGTGCCTCTGTCCGCCTCCTTTTCGGACAAATCACATTTTATAACTCTCTTGTCCCCTAGATCGCAAGGAGACCACTTCATTTCGGGGATAAAACTGATCTGATGATTTGGAATCAATCGTGGTAACTGAATCACAACCCTACTTCAGACAGAAAGTATATACTGAAAACTTAGATTTTTTTTTGCTTATTCCTTGTAACACTATTTCTAACACGTTTTTGTTATATAATTATTTCGACCAAAATATAACTTTAAACAACTTTTCGTTTGAATGCAATAATGAACTGCCCGGAACTGTGTGGATTCTAATGTATCGGTTGAATATGAATATACCTAAGGAAGATTAAACGTATCCAAACAGAAACAAAGACTAAAAATATTATCTTTTTAAATTTTCTTCCAGATTGTGAGCCTGTATTATTCTCAGAGCACATTAGTTTATTGTTTTAAATAATCAACCTATTTTAATCGAGTATGAAAATAAAATTACTTACACTCCGCTTAAAATTTGAAGTTTCACATTTCAATATACTTAGAATAAAAAAATCGAATAAACCATCCCCTCCTCTCCCCTCCCCAAAAAACCGTCCATCCATCCGCCCGCGGCATTTCATCGAGCCAAATGGACCGATTTTTTTGTGATTTGGCATCAAAGTCACATGTAGCTCCAGAATGATCTCAATATTACCTTCCCCCATTCGTTTAAAAAATGATAAAGTTTTCATACGCCCATCTCGGACATTAATAAAGATGGAGGAAAGATGTAAACCGTTTTGGAATTATTATTATTAGTAATTAATACTTATATTTAAAAAAAAATATAACTGTTTGGAAATATTAAACCATAAATAACAAGCAGTGTATTTTTAAAGTTTATTTCAATTAATAACTACTTGCAGTTCCTAATTGATTCTTGAAATAAATTAAATTAATAAGCAAACAATATAAATATTCACATAGGCATGTGTCACCTGGAATTCCTTTCCTTCCGATATCCATGCTTCTTTTCTATACTCATTCAAGTTCCTACGTTTCCAACACCTTCTTTCTTTCCAAAATGATGGTCTCTTATTGCGCAATTTAAATTTAAGATTAACATCTGGACCAGAAGTAAGTAATAGTTTTAAATGCACGAGCTTCAACTTTGCTAATCAACTCAATAATTTTGTATTTCTCATTTTCTCTCTTTCTTCTATTCCATTAAAAAAAAATTTTTTTTATATTTATATTTTTATATTTTATATTTTTACATTTTATATTTTTATATTTTTCGAGACAATAATTTATATTATTTGCTTATTTATTTTACTGAAAATACTGTAAATATTAATTTATTTGTATTTTTTAGTCCAGATATTGTTTATGTTTTATTTGTTTAATTGGGGACCTAGTCCCAGAATAAAGTTTTTCTTCTATTCTATTCTATTCTATTGTGAATGTAAACATATGTATGAAATTTGAATAGTTTTAAATATTTAATTTATTTAAATATGTAATCAGAAAATTTCAACCCCTTTTATCACAAGATCTGATAAAAGTATTAAAATATCTGATGTGGACACCCCATGACTTCCTTGTACGCCTATTAAACTATAAATCAGTGGCTCAAAAAGTGGTCCTGAATTTGTTTACTAGTTTCCGAAGATGGCAGTATCTCAAATACGACACTCGGTGCAGGGACGTCCATCTATTGACACATGCAGACACAAACACACACACACATACAGACACACACACAAGATCTTGTTTATAAAGGTCTTATTCCGTTATTATATTCGTTTTCTATCTATGGCACTAGACAAAGAATTGGAAATCGACGGTTTAAAGATTTTAAGCGGAAGAACCCGCTTAACTTATATCTTATTCTCCTGCTGCAGACTTGTTCACCTCACAAATGGGGAGGAAAAAAGTATTTTATATTCAATGTTAACACATACAAAAAGTAATAAAATTGTTTTATTAGAGTGGAAAAAAATCGCATTTATAACGTTTATCACCGAACTATATGTTTTTTGTATTAAATGTTTAAAGTTTATTATGACTTTCAAGTAAAGTACACCTTTCGGCAATTCAATTTCAACCAAAATTTATCATATTACTTATATTGATATAAAAGTATAATTTACCAAATTTGAGATGTTTTACATTATAATTTAATGTACTTCAAGTAATGTACTACTTCCGATAATTTATTATGTTATTTATATTTAAGTAAGTAAGTCTTAAATACCAAATTTGAGAAGTTTTGTCTAATATTTTAATATCATTTTTGATGAAAATCAATAATGACCTTCAAGTAAAGTACTACTTCCGGTAATCATGCAGAGACCAAAAAGGGAGGTTCACAACTAGATTTAACAGTAATCCTAAAAAGAAAATTATAACTTTCTAGGGCTAACCATTTTTGAGCTATGCGAGATACGAACGAACGAACGTACGTACGCACAGATGTCACGACGAAACTAATCAAAATGGATTCAGGGATAGTCAAGATGGATATTTCCGTTGAAACCTGAAAACCGAAAATTTTCACGATTACAATACTTCCTTTACTGCGTACAAGGAAGTAAAAAACAAAAACCAATCCGCATTAATTGTAAGAATTTCATATAAGTTTTACTAAACAATAATTATGTATATGTTTCTAAAAAGAAAATTGGATGGAGCAAACGATACGAGGACATGCGAGAAAGAAGAGCCCACATACCAAATCTGCGATTTTAGATACTGACATTAAAACATTTCATCACGCCAAAGCTATTACTTGCTTTTTTTTTCTTAGGAATCTCAGCTTTTTAACTCAGTTCTTCTTAAAATATAAATAATAATGTGGGGGTGATTTTATATTTATAGATCATAGAGCCTGTCTTGGAGAAAATCAGAGTTTATTGACCACTTTTCATTTTATCACGTGATTCCTCCTCCAATTTTTTCAGCATCTTTTACATAAATCACAAGGATCAGTTTTTGGTGGTGAAATTTGTCTGGACAGGAAATCGATACATGCTTTAGAGTTCATACTTAGTGCGGTTCCAGCTTTCTCCAGTAAGAACTTTTGAAATTTCTCAGAAATGTATTTCAGACTTGTGTTCGGGTCGCCTAAATATACGCTATAGACTCTGCCCTGTGAGGTCTGGTTGCTTAGACAGTGAAGTACAATTTTCAATATTGAAATTTTTCGTAATTTATACGAATGTACTTTAAATATACTCGGCTCAATTATTTTTCTAATACCTTGATCACTGCAATTATCTACAGAAAAATCCGACATTGCAAATATAAAAGTGATATCGTGGATTCCCTTATTTTCCGTTACAATGAAATCAGGATTGTCTGATCAGGATTATCTGATCAAAGTTTAAGTTTTGATATTTAAATGTAAAAATATTTCAAATTTATATTATAAAATCACCTCATACATTATACAGACCCGTCGTCAGGGAGGTGTAGAGGGGAGGAGAGGGGTAAACCCTCAGCGCCCCGGGCTTCCATAAGAATTTACTAAAAAATTATGAAGTCAAAAAGTTTGTTGAACAAATACATCTAAATAAAAAAATCATTTCGATCTATAACAAATAATATCATATACTTTTATCATACTCTGAAACTGTAGCCTAATTCATAAATATGTATGTTGTTTACAGTTTAAAGAGAAAAAAAAAAGTGCTGTATATTGAGTTCGTGTTAGTGAAAAGTTTTGGGATAATGATTGCTGTAGATAAATAAAAATAATAATTCAAGCTCTACTAGTGCAATTATGAACACTGTACTTAAGTAATTACTATTAAATTATATTATCATTATTAAGTAATTTTGTAAAAAAAAAAAAAAAAAAAAAAAAAAAAAAAAAAAAAAAAAAAAAGTGTAGTATTTATGTATGAAAATAAATTCTTGTTATTATGTAGTAGTAAGTTTCTCCATCATAATACCTCATTTCATATATTAATATTATTAACAAAAATTACACATGAAATATTAAGTGAGAGGGGGCCATGATTATACCATATATATATATATATATATATATATATATATATATATATATATATATATATATATATATATATATATTTTTTTTTTAGATCAAGCAGAAGTTAGGAAATGATATCACTAATATGATTTTACATACGAAAAGTTATAAAACTATATTTGGAAAAATGAATTAATATAGAGAATAATGTTATGTTAAAATATTAAAGGTGTAGACAGAGAGACCTTTGGTAGGGACAGCGTTAAAGGAAAAAATATACCATAGTTTATTCGGTGAAACTTAATTCTTGAAAGTTTGATTTGAGGCGTGGACCGGGATCTTGATTTTAAAAGTTTCGACTAAAAGTTTATCAATATCCTAAGACTTCACTTTTCAACTCACGCTATATAATAATACAAGCGGCCTCAAGTTCCAAAGCCATTTATTTTGCTTGACATCAGCTGCTAGAATTCCAATTTGGAAAATAACGGAATAAAGTATTTGCTAACTTGTACACGCTTAACACATATTTTTAGAAAACACTTCAGGTATATCAATTCATTCAAAACATTTGTATAAACAGTATAAACTGCAGTTTTTTTACTAATAAAATCTATTCGATGTTTTTAGTAATATTAATAATAAATAAATAAACAGCATACCTGATACATGAGTGTATAGCAACTTCAAATATTGAATCTGTAAGAAAAAAAAAGATTGTATCTTGTAGTGATAATTATTGAATTAATGGATAAATACAAGTTTATTTTCATGAATTAAATATAATATATGCGCAGAAGTATACATAGGACAGTCAGTGAGGGGGTTGTAAATTGAGTTCAGGGATTTGGAGTAGTTTAGTGGTAAACATATTAAAAGTCCCCGGATCTAGGAGCAGAGGCAAGGGAAGGAGGGGAGACAAGGCCTTATTATTCGGATTTCGTTTACATCTCGAACAGTTAGTCCTAGCTTAAAATATTATATGTAAAAAAATTAAGAGTATAAAATTTCCTACAAAAATTTGCATCAATTGTATCTGTTTTAGTATAAGAAATATACGTACTTCAAAGTAATAAATTTGAAAAAAAAATTATTATTTACTGCATGGTAACTGGATTATACTTTCCCATTTATAGCCTTTACCGTTGGTACGCTGAAGTAAAGAACATATTTTGTAAAATACAACAGATAAGAAAACAAAATAATGAGAACATTCTTGTAGGAAATGAAATGCTCTTCAATTTTTCAAATGTAATGTTTTAAGCTACGAACAAAGGTTTTCGAGATATAAACGAAAAACCTAAAATAAGGACATTCTCTCCTCCCTCCCTCCCCATCCTGTTTTAGACTTTTCCTGTTCAGAACTAGTCTAAACAAATCTTTGAAATAAATTCAGGCCGTCCCTTCGTTATCTCCTTGAAAATAACCGAGAAACAAATAAATCATATAATGGAAGTCCTAGTTCATCACTAATTAATGAAACTGCTGAAGTCATTTGTCTAATTATAATTAAAAATATTGTTGAAAATTTTCTCTTTGAATATGTGAACGTTTGAGGAATTTATTTTTACTATAGCCCATTTTTTTATTTTATTTTTTTCTTCGAATGAATAGATAATTGTTCATCCGCAGGTGTAACATATTCATATCGATAATTCATCAAGGGAGAGGTTCTACTGAGGCGCTAACGAGATAATGAGAGGTAAATGTAACAAGGATAGTTGTGCCTCTGTGATGTAGCAGCATTATAATAAGCACAAATCAATAAGCGGTATATTACGGGGAAATAGCATTCCGGAGGTGTAACACATTCAACTATCAGGTATCACAATTTGTTTTATATATATATATATATATATATATATATATATATATATATATATATAAAATATTTATAAATATATAATCATGCATCCAAAAATGTTTTAAAACAATATATTTTTAGGGAATGATATAATTAAAAAACTTATGAGGTAGGCGTCTCACTCGCTCACAGAACTGAAGTATATTTCTGTCTACAATCAATAAGGTAAAATGTAACTTATTTTACATTATTTTTTTATTTTTTTTATTCTGGGACTGGAGTCTCTTTAGAATAAATTACCGGTTTAATTGTCATGATCAGGACAGTGAGGCCCAACAGAATATGGTTTATATACATATTCACAAGTTTATATAAGTGGTGATTAGGGAAAAACAAAACAGAGAAGTGGAATAAAAAAATATATATATAAAAAACCGAAACAAAGAAAAGAGATACCTACTACTGCTAAAGAAAAAAAGATTAAAGTTCATGCCATATGTACGGTGAAATAATTATTCTGATAGAGCGACGAGAAGGTGATTGAAGAGAATAATTGGTTCCAAAATTCCAAAAATTAGAAATTTCTAAATATATTTCTTACATTGTAACCCATTACCGGGCTTATGGATCGTATTTGTTTTATGTCAGATAAACAACCACCCCAATTTATAGATGAGACGATCCGAATTCCAAATGCATTTTTCACCAAGTTTTACGTGAATTGGAGCAATAGAAGTCTAAGAGATGGAAGCTGAAATTGTGAAGACAAAAAAAAATAAAAATAATAATACATGAACTTGTTCTGACTTCGGAATTATTTTTTATGAAAAAAAATTCATCAACCGTGGCTATAGATATAAGTTATATAGCAGGTTATATGGCTAGCCGGCTAATATCGGTAAGATCAAAAGAAGTTATAGAAAAGGAAGGAAGTTACCGTTCAACCTTCTCTGGTGTTCTCGACAGTCGTTCATAAACAATTCCAGTGTTCAATTATTTATTGATCTTTCTGTAAGCGAAGTTTTTGAAGCTTCAGTCAGTTCGCATTTCTCTAATTAATGATTCTTTATCATCTCTCTCTAGTTCCCTCGAAAGTTGAAGTCCCACTGTACGGCTGCCGATCTTTCTTACGATGAGTTGCCTAAATAACACAAGCAGCTGCCGCAAGCATTAAATCTTCCTCGCTCCTCGCCATCATGACTCAGCATTTTGTTTTAACTTTTGTTATAATATAAAATTGCACTTATTTATATAAGTTATATGTATAACGAATTGCTAGAAAGTTGTACAACGAAATTGTTAAAAAATAAGTGTTTTGTTATATCGTGTGGACTTAAGGTATGCATACTTGGTTCGCGCTCTAAAGGTTGAAAATGTAAATGATAACTTCCCAGAATACAAGCTTTCCGTAGGGCATATTACATTCTCATAATCCAGTATTTTATGTAAATTTCCTTATATTTGCCTGTCCATGAAGACTTGAAATAAATTTATATTGTTTTAAGAGGAATGTAAAGGATAATTTGATTCGACATATTAATAGGAGTACCTCAAGAGCCAATACTCGGATCATTGCCATGTATCATAGACACCGCAATCATAACCGAGACACACTTCTTCTTCTTCTTCATAGGCGCGACAGACGCACAAGGCGGTCCTTGGCCTGCTCAATCACTCTTGCCCAGTCTTGTCGGTCCGTAGCAAGTCTCAGAGACACGTTAAGATTTCGAAGGTCCTCTGAGACGCTGTCCTTCCATCTGCCTCGTGGCCTCCCTCGAGCTCTCACTCCTTCTGGACAATCCTTATATAGCTCTTTGACGGTACTGCCATCATCCATTCTATGGACGTGACCCAACCACTTTAGACGTTGTATTCTGACATAGTCGGAAAGCTTCAAATCGTCATATAGGGAATATACTTCTCTATTCTTTCTAAGACGGTATACCCCATTTTCTTTCACAGGTCCTAGAATACGCCTTAATATTTTGCGTTCAAAGATGTCGATCTTTTCAGCTGCTGATTTTTTTAATATCCATGTCTCACTTGCATATGCTGCCACTGATCTAATGATGGTTTTATATAGCCTTAACTTGGTTAAGCGGCTAACTAATCTACTTCTCATAAGATGAGCTATTGAGAAAAAAGCTTTATTGGCCGCGATAATGCGTGCCTGGATCTCCTCCTCCTCCTCCAATGCTTCATTAAACTGTGCACCAAGATACTTAAAACTAGCAACACATTGGAATCTGTAGTTTCCAATTGTATAGCACATCTGGGGTCGCATGGGTTTCTTTTTCCTCAATATCATAATCTTTGTCTTCTCTTCATTAATTTCTAGGCCAAATCTCCTGGCCTCCCTTTCCAGCTTCCCAAAAGCATTTTTAACATTAAGAAGAGATCTTACAGCTATCATCACATCGTCGGCATATGCTAATAATTGGGCCCCTTTGTAGAAGATATTACCTCCCTCATCCAGATAGGCTCTTGCTACTATAGTTTGAAGAATGATGTTGAAAAGTAGCGGGGATAGAGTATCACCCTGCCTGAGTCCATCGTTTATCTGAAATGCGCTGGTTAACTTGCCATTGACTCTAACTTTGCAGCTGGTATCGTTCATTGTGCATATTACGAGTCTGATAATTTTTAAGGGAATATTCATCTCCTTCATTGCCTGGAACAATTCCTCTCTCAAAACCGAATCATATGGAATTTGAAATAACCGAATTTGAAATTCTTTCATTTTCTCAAACATCAGTCGCAAGGAGAAGATTTGATCGATGGTTGATCTGTTAGGCCTAAAACCTGCTTGGTAATCTCCCAGCTTACGCTCCACATATGGCAGTAGGCGGTTGTAGAGAGCTATAGAGAAAATTTTGTACGCTGTGTTCAGCAAGCTTATGCCTTTATAGTTCTTGCAGTCCGTCCTATCCCCCTTGTTTTTATAGAGTGGAACGGCTGTTGCATCTGACCACTCTTTCGGCATCCTCTCTACTTGCCAAATGTGTGAAATTAGTCCATGCATCTCACTAGCTAATGACCTATTTGCCACTTTTAAGAATTCTGCATGTATTCCATCTGGACCAGGAGCCTTAGTGCTTTTTAACTTTTCCACAATAGCTTCGATATCCTCTTTATCTGGTGGGATATCTTCGTCGTCATCGCCAACACTCGCATAGACACCCTTCGCAGGTATTAATCTAAAAAAATTACTGAAGCAGTTACCATATTTGAATAGTAGCCAATACAATAGTTTTTTTCTAATTGGAATTTAAGTATTCTCGAATAGGATATCCCTTTAAGAAGATAATGGAGAGCGAAGAGGGATGGCGGATATGAATATTGAAGAAGCAGAAAGGGCTGGCGGTGATTGGAGGGCCTGTAGAGGGCACTCCTATAATACGACCAGATAGGGCAATAACTCCTTCCGACGATTGTATGGAATAGATTGAGCTTTTCTTCATTCTCCTACTCCTCCTCCCTTCTTTAGGGGGAGAGAGGGGAGGGCGCGGGGGGAGGAAGGTCCTGCAGGATAAGGGATATCCTCTTGGAAATGATTTCCTACTTATCCTCCCCCCTTCTAGGGCTGGAATTTCCACCGAATTTCAAAGGGCATTTGGGAGTAATACCTCCAATTTCGAACATTTCCAGATTGAACTAAAATTATTCTTGAAATATCTGAAGAAAATTCCAATTTCATGTATTGATTACCATTTCGACATTTACTTATATTTAATACAACCCCCAAGAGTGAGAATGGTCAAAGAAAAACTTTCATTCATTCTTATTTGATTTTCTATTTTATCAACAATATTTTAATCTTTGTAAACATAAATGAATCCGTATTGAATAAATTAAGCCTCTTTTTGAGATATTGCTCTTTTGTATTAACCCTTCAGATCACTATCGGATTCAAGTGGAGTGGCTTTCGGGGTGAACTCCTCCCCCCTCCCCCAACAAATAACAATTAATTTTTTTTTTTTTACATTGGTCCATTCTTGTTTTAAAGAATAATCTGATCAACTAATTAAGCAATTACAATATATTTTCCTTTTAAATAGAATAGAGAAAGAATAACAAAAATAGCTTTGTTAATGTAGGTCTACAATTAAATGTTATTTCTAGTGCATGCAAATACTCTGGAGTAGCGTCTATCTGAAAGATGGTTTAAAAACAGCTTAATTCATCTACTAAATGTAAGCATATGTTAAGAAAAAGTATAAACATTTTCTTCCTAAAACATTACTGTTCCTTTAAATACTGTCATTAAAAAAAAAAAATCCAAACTGAATTTCTAATAATCCAATTTCACTGATTCAAATGATTTGAAAAAAGGCAGTTTTGATCAATGCTCTCTAAATATTTCCCGAGGGAGGGCCGTCCTGTAACTATGAGGTCAGCAACATATCTCTATCCCCAAATCACCGGTGTTAGCCTCCCCCCCCCCCCAAAAAAAAAAAAATATATAATCCTGAATCCGCTACTGCTTTAGATAAAACATCCGCCTGTGAGACGGATATAGTTCATAAGTAGGGCAGTAGGACATCAGATTTCGCTAGGAATCGAATACTGAGAAGTGGTTTCGTGTAACCTTTTGTCTGACCTAACTCTTTGTCATAAGTCAGTCCCTAAGCAGGTAACATTTTCTTTATCCCGTCCGTCAGGCGGATGTTCCTACTAATGTAATGATTTTGTATCTGTCTGTCAGGCGGGACTTGTTCCTAGCACCGGTATTTTCGTATCGTCGGTGGATATACCCTTTCGTAAAATCCCCTTCAAACCATTCATTTTTTTAATATCTTACAAAACTCCCTAACTCATTCGTGTAAGGCCTCGTACGCACTTGTAACATACTGCCGTTCCGTTTCTCCATACCGTACCACCGATCCGAACATTGTTTCGAAGAACAAGAAAGCGTTCCGAACATCGTTCCGTACGAATTGGATACGAAAAGGCGATAGAGAGAATCGAGCGTTCTTCTGAATTTGTGATCGAGTTCTCGCCACAGTATCAATCAGGCCATCTCAGCAGCAAGTGGCAGCAGCCGCGTACATTTTGATTGATTACCTTTTGAAAAAGAGGAAGAAAAAACCGCGTTGGTGGACAGCAAACTTATATTCAAACCGGGAACAATTGGGTGGGAGGAACCTGTTGGCTGAGTTGAAGTTCCAGGAGGTCTGCGTCCTGTACAAAAATTTTACCCGGATGCATCCGAAGGATTTCGAATTCTTGTTACCGAAAGTAAGTCCGAAACTCGTGAAACAGGACACAACCTTTCGAAGAGCAATTTCCGTGCAGAAAAGGCTCGCGGTGAACCTACGGTTTTTGGTCACGGATGACTCCTTTGCAAGCTTACAATACCTGTTCAGTATGTCAAAACAGGCAATCAATGACATCGTCCCGGAAGTATGTCAACTGATAGTGGAAGAGTTACTTGAAGACTACATGCCGGTAAGTATATTTTTATTAGCATTCCAGCATGTTGTTTAACATTAAATCTTTATATTTAGCATTAAAGTTTTTTTTTTTCTTCTTAAGGCTACTGCTCTGAATCCCAAGTTAATTTGTTCGGCCATTTTAATAACAGAGGAATATCAAAATCGTATAAAGTTTGTTGTAAAAGTTATTCGTAACATAAAAATATTAATAGTTGTTTTAAAATATTTATTAAAGACTGGAATGATGATCATTGTACATTTTTAGATTTTATGGATGTATTGAAAACTTTAATATTTTTCTTCAAATAAAAAAATAGATAAAAATAAATCTTATTAAAATGAATCATTACAGTCGTTTACTCGACAAGTCGTTGGGAAATCACGTACCTATTTTACAGAAACCTAAGTTTTTTTATTCATTTATGAGATTAATATTTTTCATATTATTATTCATTGATGTTATGTTATTATTATTTTTTAGTTTCCAATAAATGTTATTAATTTTTTTGCTATTTAAGGAATTCGAAGATCGGAGGAACGGAACGGTGTATACAAGTGCCGTACTTTCAAACCGTATTTCTGTTTGATGAGCATGTATGTACCGAGTAATGAATATTTAATTTTTTTAAATTGCTGTCTATTCATTCATAATGAAGTTTTTTTTTTGTTCTTTTTTTGTGGTATTTTATATACATCTCTATATTTTTTACTAAATTTTCGGTAATTATATTTCATGTTAAATTTAAAGAAGAAATAACTTTACATTTTGTAATAAATACCTCCCCTGCCATTATTCATTTAATAAATTCTTACACTTAGAGTATTGTTTGAAAAAAATCAAAATTGGTAAGAAATAGGCAAAAGACAAATATGAATAAAAATATGGACGTTACGGAAGAAAAATTGCAATATCCGTGGTAATGAGGGATGTTCCTCATAACGCACACAAAAAATATGTTCCATCTGAAGGGTTAAAAAAGTTATACTTTAACAAAATCAATATCATTCAAAATATATGCATTAAGTTTTAAGGAAATAGTTCATTTACAATTTTTAATATATATATATATATATATATATATATATATATATATATATATATATATATATAAATTGAGGTGATAGTTTTGCGGCAAATGAAATGGGCGTGTATATTTCTCGGAAGAGGTAACGAGCAGGTAATATACCCGTTCTCGTGAATTAATCTATTCTGTTTTAGTTTTTACTTTAGTTATTAAGCTTGTAGCAGGAAGTAATACTACATGAATTACATTTGCTTAATTTTTTTAACGTAGAATTACATTCCTCTGGGATGCTAGATCAGATAAACTTCAAGAAACTTTTGTGTTATTTTTAAACACTCATATCTCCGATTCCATAAATGCTAGAAAGCAAGAATTGGTGTCATTTAATAGAGAAAATGTGCCATTAGAGATAGCAAAAAGAATGCTATGTATTCGTTTTGTATAAACAGCCAGGATAATTGGAATTCGATGAACAATTCTCCCCAAAACAGAGCTAACTTTTCTATTGCAAAATTTTCCTAGCAAGTATAAACTTGGAGAACCTCTTGCGAGAAATTTCTACCAAACGATCTGGGATGAATACAGCGATGTGGTTCATAAGCAGCTCATAAAATATTGTATTTATCGCATTTTATATATTATATATTATATTAATCATACAACAAAATAGTTAGCAGCATATAGTGTCTTTTTAACATGGAACTGCAAGCGAGCAAATTTGACCAAATTCGAGTGTTGAGTTGATGACCGCTCGCAACAATGTAATTTTCAAGTTTATAATTATATAGTCTATTTTGCAATTCTAATTACTGATACTATAAGTAATTCTTCGCCTTTATAGCACCGCAATTCTGTAGTAGACACAGTCTGTGTCACATTTTTTTTTTTTTTGAAGAAACGGATATGAAAATTCAGTAATAGCTAATCTTTCACCATTATTCGTGAATGTAAAATATTAAAAAATATATTTTAAGATAGTCCTCAGGGAAATTAAGAAGAAAAATAATAACTGAGGCCGGGAGGGGAAAAGAAGTCGGTAAAGAGAGCTAAGGAGCAGGTATTAATGACTGTCTTTCCTGGTTAAAAATACTGTTCAATAAGCGAAGACGTCTTCAACCCTCCCCCATAGGGTTGGCCTGGTAATCCTGGTCTACCCCCAGCCCCTGAAGAATTACAAACATTCATTCGCCCGGGAAGCAATTTCTATCTTGAAATTTCGTGCCCCCCCCTCCCCCCTTTCCCATCAACCCTCTGACCTGAGAGCGGTGGTGAAATTTTATCATTGGACCGTACCTACTTAGAGAGTTCTCGCCTCAAATTATTAACTGTCGCCGGCAATTAGAGCGAAATTGCTTAGAATAATTTACCCTCGGCGGGGGCGAAATATTATGGATGCAGCACTTTAATGAATTTTCCTTGCGGAAAATTTGTAAGGCTTTATTGCAAAACGTTCTGGGTTCTTGATTTTTTTTTTTTTTTTTTGACGACCTTCTGAATTCTAAATTCGAAAGAATTATTTCTTAGAAATGTGATACTAAAAAAAAGAATTAATTCTTGATCGAATTAATCCCCTCCCTCAAATAAAAAAACAGACTGAATAAAAATTTGTTTTATTCATACTATTTTCTATTTTGTTTGCATAAATAGAAAATGTAGAATGTTAAAAAGCAATAAATAAAAATTTATCAGGAAAGAACCTTTTCAGTGCGCTCTCGGCTGACACCTGAGTAAATGGGAAAGATAAAAATTTCGATAGAATTTGATTTTTATTTATTTATTTTTAATTATCGATTTCAAACCCTGCTTTGTATAATACGTTGCATATTATTATTATTAAACTTATATTATCATTATATCTTAAAATTCTTAAATCATCAACGTCTAGATTTGATATAGATTATAGAAGAATAGGTTAATCAAATAATTAAATTAAATAAAAAAAAAAAAAAAAAGAATAATACTTCAATTATCTTAACAGGATGCATGCTCGTTTATTACATTACTCTTTGTTTCTTTTGTGATCTCACCTCCAACCTTTATTACATTTATAAAGATTTATATATATATATATATATATATATATATATATATATATATATATATATATATATATATACACCTTGGATGTCAGTCAGTATATAGAGTTTGTTGGGTCATTTTCAACATTTTTGTAACATTACAGTCCATATGTTCACTTTATTTTTAATTTTTTCTATGTAACTTTAGAGATGGTTTTAAATTCAACAGATAAAGGAAAAGTAATTTAAAAAAATCGGCACTAGATAACTAAATTGTAACATATGTTATTAGGAGAACTAGTAAAATAGGATAATGCAAGATAAGACACGAAAATTCGAAAGGGATTTATGGAAATCTTTGTTCTGTTAAGTTGGTAAATTATAGCTATTTTATTGACAGTTAGCAGCAGATGTGTGTTATCCAATCCAGGGCAAGTTTAATTGTACAGAAAGAAAATTTGAAATTTAGAATAATATAGTCAGTATTTTAATTTATTTCCGTGAGTGTTGCGGCAATAATTTTCATTAAAGGCAATGTTTTGAACATTCTTTCAATTTAGTTTCCTATTCTTATTTATCCAGTATAATTTCTAAATGCTAGCCATTAATTCACGTGGCTAGCCATTTATAAAATGTGCAATCCCAATTTGATAGGAATGTCATATGTTATGAGAGTTACATTAATTGAGGATCCCAATGAACCTCCTTACGAAACGTAGGATGTTAAAACTAAGTTATTTTAATTAAATCTGAAGCCTAGTGGCAGATGTAATTTACATAATTAAAATATTGGAAACAAAATTTTTTATTTTATTTATTTTTTCCCTAAAAATAAATTTCGCTTAACACAAGCTCCATTTTACGGCAGTTTATAATTTTTTTTAGACCTTTTCCATTTCCAGAACCCTCATAACTGAAGACCGGATATGTCTGCAAATGCCTATTTTTTCTTATACGTTTTTCAACCAAAATTATTGAATATCTTTACAAGTTAATACGTTTGGCGTAAATATACTAAATTTTACTGAGCATTTGATGGATTGTTGCATATTTGGTCAAAATTTTGGAACTTTACACTCGAATTTGAGATCAAAATGTAAAAATAATTTATTTATGGGTTTGCATGTGAAGGCTCCTGAGATTTTTTTTTACAGTTGGAGACATTTCTCGGTTTTGTTCAAAGACCTTTTATCGAATTTGTTCAAATCTAAAGAAATTTTCAAAGAATTACTTTGTTCTGCATTGGTTGCACATGGTATTTCTTTATTAATTCTTATAAAATCTCCATTTGCAAAAAAGGAACAAACTGAAAAAAAAAATGTATTTTATAATTATTTTAATTTTTAAGAATTATTTAAATAGTTAGAAAATAATTCTGTGTAAAAATTTGTTTTTAAATTTATCTATGTCTTTTCTTATTTATATTATAAATTATAATTAAAATTTTGAAAGCAATTTAGGCAATATTATAGCCTTTTGTTGATTGCATGTTTCTGCATGCACATTTTACAGCGTATCAGGTTCATTCAGGTTTCACTGCATTTTTGAGGACTTTTTACTGCATATTATATGGCATATTTTAACATTTTTTGCTGGATATTAATCGGGTGTTTGCTCATAATCTATTAATTTTTTTCATAAAAGACTTAAGAACTTTTTAACTATTCTTATTAAATATGCAGTTCCATAAAGATTCTGGTGTTATATTTCATAATATTATAATTGGTTCATTTGGCAGACTATAATTTCATTGGTGCTCCTGGCTACCAACCCGAGATCCTCTCCAGACAATAAGTGGCCCTTCAATTACTCTTCGATTCTGTTCAATAACCAGGGCGCACTTTCGGGGAGCGTAATTGCTTTTTCTTCTTCCTCCTTTTCTTCTTGGGCAATTCTTCTTCTCAGAGAGGAGTGAAGAATTTGCATAGCTAACGCAATAGGGGATGCCTCAACCCAACCGCTAAAATTCCCGGGCAGTAGAAAAACGTCTCGACATTAATCAACCCCGTAAGGCCGAGCCGACGGGAAAAGAGGAAAACCTTGCTTTCCTCCTGTTTCTTTCTTGTTGTGTTTTTTTTTTTACTTTTATTTTGGATGTTATCTTTATTTGTAACGCAAACAACTTTTTATTAGTTCGCTGTTCTATTTTTTATTTGAATTTAATTAACAATTGTTTTTTTACCATAAAACCAGTTTATATACTGAATACAAGTGGTTTTCTTTTATTCGGACTTAACGAAGTGTCTTAAAAATTCTCTTTTAAATTAAAATTAACTCGTTTCCCTCATCGACTCTCAATGCTGGTAGGAAACGGTGGATAATTAACATATAGCTAATAAATAAAAAAACTCTATTATATAAGGGTTATCTAATCCAAAGACAAGGTCCACCATTAAGAAAATAAAAACTTTATTCTTGGACAAAATCCCTTGAGAATAACAAAGATGCACAAAAAATAAAGATTATCTTAGGCCATAAGACCTATTAGATAATAAATTAAATAAAATAAGTATATACATAAAAAAAAATATACAAACAAAATGAGGAATGGTCAAAAACTATTAGCTATAAAACTAAAACAAAGCAAACGAAAAAAAAATCATCTATAAGCAAAAAAACTTCATACAAAATACACAAAAAAAATTTACATTTGTCATGTTTAAAAAAAATACACCTAATAAAATAGTAAAAAGAAGAAAAAATAGAAATCTATAAACGAATACATAGATAGGAAATAACCATTATAAAGAGTAAATTATAGCTATGCAAAAATGAAGTCGCGGATGAAAAAATAGAAAAATAAAATAACATAAAAAAGAAAGAAATTCTTGTAAAATAAACAGCAAAAAAACAAAAAACAATATGTATAAAAAGTGATAAGAAACATATGTTCATATAAAAAAAAAATGTGATTAATGAAACCAGATAATTTTTATATAATAAATACGTAATTAGCCAGTGTCGGACTGAATTGTTAAAAATGACTGGAATAGGAGGGTTTTGAATGTGCACAAAGAAGAGGCATGCCGGATTTTAAGAGGGAGGGAATTACTTACAGAAAGTGAGATATATACATACACATATATCTTCTTTTAAGTATTTATTACATTTTATTTTGATTTCAGCATTATTTTTATCAATACCAGATGCTTTCTGTTATTTTTTTTTTTTTATTATGTTAATTTTCTCGGTAAGGTTATACAGTTCAGTAGAATCCATTCTTTTGTTTTTTAAATATATTTATTTATTTATTTATATGATTGTGTATTTATATCACGATTTTTTTTTTATTTGCTCTATTATGTCTTTTGGTCAGATATGGTATTTGTTTTTTCGGGCAACTATGTTATTCTAAAGTGGCTTTGCACTAGAATATTTTTTTCCGATTGCTACATTATCGTTTCAGAACCAAGCCTGTCAATAATTAGTTACAGCCTCGGGTCTGAAATAATAGGTTAACATTTCTAAGTGGTTGAGTGGTTGAGGGGCTTTGTTTTTATCAACAATACAAAAGATGAAATTGTACAAAAAAAAAAAAAAAAAAAAATTGTTATGGATCTAAACCTGGAGGACAGGCGCTGGGAATTCCAGGAGACGAAGGACCTAGGACACATAACAAATATATAGAGAAAAACAGAACAATTTCGCCGGGTATGTTTCTTAGAGCGGCTAGTTTGGAACCAACTTCTGTTCTCATGAATCCAGTTGTTATTATGAAAGCTGATATTTATGGTCTTGTTGACAACTCGCCCAGAACGGAATACGTTTCCTTAGTTGTAGTTCGGACGGAAATTGGCTGTGTATATGTTGACATTGTACACGCCCCTTCTTTGTATAAGTCTGTATTCCCTTAAATAATCATTTATTAGGGAGTTGAAAAATGGTTATTTATTTTATATGCTTAGCTGCCAGAGGTAAACAAATTGTCTATTTTTTTCTTGAGATATTACTTAGTTTAGGTCTTTTAAGACCCCTTACATAATATACATATACATATATATATATATATATATATATATATATATATATATATATATATATATATATATATATATATCACTACTATATATTATTACGGTAGTATAGATCCCTTTTCCGGCTCTCAGGAGCGATGGATTTTGACGAGTGAGATATCAAATGAAAGGGAATTTCACGGAGATGTGACGAATTCTAATTTTGTTTCTTAAAATCTTACAAGGGCTTAAATAAAAGTGATGAAAAAACTGGCAGGTTTCAAAACTTTGACGACTGAGAGTCGGCGGATCGAGACGGGGTAAGTTGGGTTTTAAAGATTTTGACGCGGGCATCAAAACCATGTACGCGTATTGGTCCAGCGTTTTAAAGCTTAAAAACCTACCGTTTTTGAGATAACGCACGATATAGGTACGCACGGGTCTTATGCCATCTTGCGTACGTGCCGTTGTCATGGCAACTTTATATCAATTTGAGTCTATTTACAAACACTTTTAATGAGTGGGAAATTATATACTGTTTCCCATGTCAAACCCTAACTGTTAAATATGAATACTACACTTAGAAAACGGTGTAGCTGAATCTTATCGTCTTACTGTTAAACTTAAGAGATGTTTTCCAGTGGGGTAAGCTAATTACTGATAAAGTGCGATCAAAGTCATTATATACTATGTAGCTTTACCAAATGTGTGTGCTAAATAAACTTTTTTGGTAATATTATATTGTTTACACGAATAAAAATGTTTCTTTCCCTAATATCGCTTATACTTCTAATGTATTAGGGATTAGAAGAACGATTGACATCTAATGTGAGAGTTCTCACTGAGGTATACTAGTATATAAAATATATATATATATATATATATATAGTCGGGGTAAATGCATACCCGGGACAAGTGTATACAAGGTGATTTATTTCGCATTTATGTTGTTGGAAGAGCTACCATCAATGGGTATTTTACTATTTACTTCAAATTCCCATAGAAGACAGCTCTCCCAACAGAGTAAATTTAAAATAAATCCCGATATATGTAATTGCCTCGAGTATGCACTTACCCCGACTTACCTTTTATATATTTATATATAATAATTTAATAGTAAAATTTTCGGTTACACCTTCAATCGGGTAACAGAACCACATAATATTGGAGACATTAGGATGTGAAAGTTTGAGGGGAAAGTAGCTCATCCAATCGAGAGAACAGTTGAATATAATTATCGAAAAATACCAAAACTATTGACTGAATAAATAAATAGAATTCGTCCTGAATAACTCATTTAGTTCCGAATTTAGACATAAGTTCTCTCGATGCTGTTGAAAAAACTTAAAAATGAAAACCCATGCAAAAACTCGACTGGTTCCCCAAATAAGGCTAGCAGGACAGATTCATGCATCAAGATATATCAACAAAAACATGTATCAAGACTTCGACAAAAAAGTCACAGACTTCAAGGCAGAAGATAGTTGCTCACTGCCCTGTGTTCAATGATATAAGAAAGAGTGTTTGGCAGCACTGACTTATATCCGGATCTTAAGGGAAAGATTTTTTTTTTTTTTGCTTTATTGTTTTAAATTCTCACCTGTCGATGAGACAACCAGTGAATGTTCTGGCAAAGAACATGTTATCGAGGCATGAAAGGTATGATAAAGAGTAATACCCAGCGGCACCTCTTCCTGTACGTGATGATCGTATATAGTGAGGCTGGGAGATCCCTCATCCAGCTCCTCTTCAGCCTTCTGCGAGTGTTGTCAGGCATGTTGGTTGTCGCCATATCTTGTATGAGTGTGTTAGGATGTCCGTGTAAGTTATCGTGAAATCGTTTTTAGTGGATCCGTATGTGTTCGTTAACTGTTGGCATATTGAGGTCTGTATGAAACATAATATTGATGTACCAAGTGACTTAGGTGATAGTCCTTAAAGTTTTTAGCGATTGATAAATTATTTGCCACTTCTATAATTTTGTTTTATTGAAACTAGTTTCGAATGCTATATATTTATCTTCAGTTCATTTGAAACTAGTTTTCAATAAAACAAAAATTATAGAAGTGGCAAATAATTTATCGATCCCTAATTAGATTGATCCTTCTATACCATCATGCGGATGTCAACTGATTAAAAGTTTTTGACTGAAAAATTTGAAGTTTTCTATAGATTCCGATACTATAGTTTACTTTGATAATATTTCATAATATTAGTGTAATTAACCAATCAAATTAAATTAATTATTAAGTAATCGAGGAGTTTGCTATAAAAAATCAATATATCCACTTTTGGTAAACTATTACAAAAAAAATTTGAACATCACATGACTTCCTTCTACGCCTATTAAACTATGAATTGGTGGCTAAAAAAAGAGGGAGGACAAAAAAAAGTTTCAGGCAAAGCACCACTTCCACCTGCCTAATTTTAGCCAAAATCGAGTACCTTATTTATATTGATATAAAAGTCTTATATACCAAATTTGAGAAAATTTGCACTTTATTTTAATACCATTTTTGGTGAAAGTTTATTATGACCTACAAGCAAATTACCATTTCCGATTGGCAATAAATAGTACTTTATCTATATTGATATAGGAGTTTCAGATAGCAACTTTGAGAAGTTCTGCAGTATATTTTAATATAATTTTTGATGATGTACTACAAAATTTGGGAAATTCAAGTTATTCAAGTAAAGTACCACTTGCGATTCTCCCATTTATACCAAGTTTAATTTAAATGAAGTTTTAATTTTTTAGGCTAACAATTTTTGAGTTACGCAAGATACGAATGTTCAAACGTACGTATAGACGTCACGACGAAACTATTCAAAATTGATTCAGGGATGGTCAAAATGTATGTATATCTTTGTTAAAGTCTGAAAACCCAAAATTTTTGCGATTACAATACTTCCTTAATTGCGGAAAAAATTATTACGGTGGCATTTCATGGAAGTAAGGTCAATTTCTATAGAAAAGGTTGATTTGTACAGAAGAAAATTTAAGATTTGAAATAAAATAATTTGAATAATTTATAGGTGTACAATATTAATTTGTTCACAAAAAAAAATTTTTTTTGAGAAGTGGATATATTAACATTAGAAGAGCGGCGCGTTTTCACTCCCGATCTTACCCAAAGGTCGCCGGACTAACATACCCCGATAGATAGCTCCTTAATCAATGCTTGTGTGAAAATTAATGAAAACATCAATCATGCGAATCCCTATTAATATTTCTTTTTTTTTTTTTGGTGTGAGAAAGGAAAATATTTTCTTTAGAGAACAGTGATAACTGACATAGAGCCGGATTCCGAGAAGCCGCAAAGCTTTGATATTCGTAAGCGGTTTATTGTCACAGGCTGCCATAAAACCCCTTTCCGTCTGTGGAAATTGCTTGTTCAAGTTGAGAGGTGAAGTTGGATTCCGAGTCATTATGCTCTGCCGAATTGTGTAGTACCTTCCGCCTCCCGAGACCCGCAGGAAAGTTTTCTAAAATTCGCTTTGATCTAAAACAGTTGGTTCTCATTTCAATTTAGGGCACTTCTGCAGGAGGCGATTGTTTAACCAGGCATAAGGCACGAGCATTATACCGGATGCGAATTCATCGCAGAAACTATGGATTATCATTTTTTCTGTCAACAACAAAACGTACATGCGAAAAAAGTCATTACGTAATTCGTTCTTAGAAAGTTGCATTGAGGAAGAGATGGTGAAAAAAATAAAATAATAAAACTTAATGTTCTGAATTTACGTCCCAATAAAAAAAAAAAAAAAAAAACCTGTACCATTACAACCCATGAAGGGTCTTGGGTTCAGTACTTGGTAAGGACAGTACTGTTTCTAGGCCAATGGTTGTGCACGGAGGTGATTTGGCCGAGATCACGCTCAACCACCAGGTTTTTCCCCCAATTAAAGATACCCACTTTATAGAGGCTGGGTGAGCCAGTGCTGTATCTGGGTAACACAGTGCCTTACTTACTTGAGCTACTCCGCTCAATGTAATAAAAAAAAATTTTTTTGTTGCCAGTTTAGTCATGTCTTTTTCCTTTAATCTTAACTTAATTTTGCAGTAAATTCGCCAACATTAATCCAAAATGTTTAATGATTATTTATAATACTAACTGTACTCGCATGGTTTTGCCCGAGAAAAGAATTAAACATCCTCCAATATTTCAATTTTTTTTTTTTTATCTTTATCTTTTAAAAGGTAATGTGAGTAACAGAAGACAGAACTATTGTTCTTATCATCTCCAATCATCATTCATCAACATACTGCAAAGTTTGTACAAAACAACTTCTTCAAAAACAATAACAACTTCAAAAAGAAAAGATTTAAGTTTAACTTTGATTTATATTTTATTTTTAACACATCAATTGTATATTGTACATTTCATCATACTTATTATTATATGAAATAAATAAAAATTATTATAGCGAAGATAGATTCACCGAGGAAACGTGGCTACTCGTATGTGAAATGAAAGGAAAGGAAGAAAAAAGATGTGTTTTTTTTTACAAAACATCTTCAAAACAACAACAAAAAAAAATAACATTTTTTTGTTGCGTAGATAGTACTATTATAAATGTGTTTTTATTACTTATATAACCATAGGTTATCAGGTTATCAACAATACGCTCTGTAATAATTACGCAATGTAATAATATAAAAATATAAATTAACTTAATAATTTCTACTTTTATATTATTTAATGAAAATAAAGCTGAAACGTTTAGAATATATTTTCAACTTGACAAACCAAAAATATATAATGTACAGAATTGTCGTTCTAAAGTTCTTTAAAAAACTAATTTATTGTGCTTTTCTGAAAGAAGACTTGAAGAAGTGAATTCACCTGAGTTTATTTTAAGTAGTTTTTATGTAAAGTAGTTAAATAGGTTATTATTGTAGGGTAGTAACAGAAAGTGTGATACGTGCACCACAACAGATTTTGACGGTATGTATATTTAAAGGTTGATTATGTGCTTATAGCTGGATTTTATTATTGATGTAAGACAAGGATACGATACCTAAATAAATTTCTTATTTATATATTATTCCCAATCCGGAGTATTACACTCCTTCAGTAGAATACGCTGACCCGGCCGATTCGGCAATATTTCCCTCGCCGATGACCCCGGTCAGGAGGCAGGGCCCAGAACTCGGAGAGGCAGTGGAGTACCAGCTGTAGCAGATTTGAATAGAAATGGCTCTGCTTGCTGCGACCAACAAAACAGAGCCTTCATGAAGGTTATTTAACCATTTGATATATCGCCCACTAACCTCTTCAACTCCCCCACTCCCGAGTTTATTTACAATCGCCATGTCGTTTATGTGCGGCTAGAGAGGAAGCTGTAAAAGATGAGTTATGTCGAAACATTGTCAACTCTGCAAATCCACATTTCTGCTCCGAATTACTGCGAATATGTCCCGCAAAAGATAAATTCATCCCTTTGTTTTAAAGTACGTAATCCTTTGTTTCAAAGTATGGGGAAGTTTTATTCCCCATGAAAGAGATTTTTTTTTTTACGCTGCGTATTACTCTCTATCATACAACAATATCTACCAGCAAATTCACTGGTTATAAACACTGAAGTGTTAATTAAAAAAAAAAAAGGAAATATATATATATATATATATATATATATATATATATATATATATATATCATGACTTTTATAATTGACTTCGAAAAATAAAAGTCATGATTTGATTTCTACATTTCAAATCAAATAATAAAAGTCCATGTTAAAATTTTATAATTTGAATAAGGATATTAAAAGTTTTTCGGATTAATCGAAATCATTAAAGCAGTTTTCGAGATTATTGTAAAAATCGATAATGAAAAGTGGCATTTCTGAAGAAAAAATTAAATACCTTAAATATGGAATTTCTGTTTCGTACATGTTTTCGTTTTTGTTCTAGACTTACCATATATACACAAACAGACCATTGGTTATTTGGACTCAGAGGACTTCCGTTCAAACGTGTATTTCCGTTGAAAACTCGGATTCGAAATTTTTCAAGATCGCAATACTTTCCTTTACTATCAATTTAATATAAAGGTAAGTGAAACTATTAATAAGAATGAATTAAAATGGATGAGAATTGAATTTTACGTATAATTGGAGAAACTAAAACATAACAGTGATTAATGTTTTTTCTTTTCTTTTATAATTTATCACAATTTTAAATCTTGAAACACAAAAAAATCGATACTTCGATTCGACCATCATTCTTCACCTCAAGTCTTCATTTTCCAAAGTTTAAATTAAGAGTATTCTCAAGAGTTGCAAAGATAACGCCAACGACTGTGGCTAGTGAAACAGAAAATAAATTGGCAACACGTAAAAGGAGGGTAAACTTGAGTAAAACTGAAAGGATAATAAAGTTAATCAAAGTTTAATAAAGAACAGGAAAGGGGAGGGGGAGGAGAGAGGATGACGCGATTTCGGCTGCCCATTAAAGTCGAAAAGTGCTTAAAAAGTTTTGAGGTCCAAGTAGCGATACCGGAACCATCTTGCCTTCAGGTATGAAAGGTGCAGCTCTTGTTCAATCAGCTTTCAGGTCTCATCAGAAATTATTAAGCTGTGTCTTGTCCACCCAGAGGGATGTTGTGTCACTCAGTAAACGCGAGACTGAATGAATCATTTGCGAAATTCGGACACCCGCCCTAAGTAAAGGGTATGGCTGTAACAAACGAGCACGATTAATATTTTTTAGAATTTCGAAGGTGAAGCAAGAAACTAAGCTTCCATTATATTACATCCATAACATTATATAAGTCGACCTTAAGATAGGATAGACTTTCGCTGGCACTGCTCACCGTAGCGGCTGGCATTGACTGGTAACCGTTTCCGCTAACTGCACCGTTGAAATTGCTCACCATAAAGGCCAACACCTTTGGCACTAAACATCTTAATTTAAAATATTCTTAAATAAAAATGTTAGGCTTAGATTTAATAGTTGTATCGCAAGGGCAGAAATACACACATTGGCGGAATTGTGATCTTATTTAATCAACACACACCATTTTGTCTGGTTCAATAATGAGGTTAGGTTACCTCTGCATAAAATTTTAACCATTATCCACTAATAAACTACATATTAATGCCCAACTTCTACAGAGTGGTGATTTCTTGTAATATTTTGAATAGAGAATTGAAGGTGTATCTCTGATTTTAAATTTATTACTATCGACACTAATGGCTGTTAGTACGATTATTTCAGTAATAAATATCATATATCTGAAATGAAATCACAACAGATAATGTTTGGTCATTATATGATTAGTTAATCAGTATTTAATTAAAAAAGACAATTTGATTTTTAACGTTTGAGTTTAAATATTTATTTATAAAATTTCTTTCATTAGAGGTTTAATGTTAATTTAAATGTAATTTGTTGTTAATTAAATATTAATTTTTATATTTGAATCGCTTTTTTAAAGAGAATTCTTTTAGTTAGTATAAGATCTAAAATGTAATGAATACAGTTGTTACTTCAATCCTGTAAAATGGATTGGCTTTACTTTTCTTTAAATTTTTAACAATTTTTCATTTCGTTTTGTCTAACATGCTGAAAAAATAATAAAGGTAACTTAGGAACCGTCGCAGATTGAGCGTTGTCATCAAAACTCTGCTTCCACACGATAAAATAACCTAAAACCGACCTTAAGACTTCAGACTTCTGGAGTGGCCGGAACGCAGAAATATGAATATGACGTCAAACATGGACTGCCGGGCAGTGCCAATGAATTCTGCCCCCTTAAAGCTTCTATTCCCTTAAAGCAGTAGTTAACTGGCGGCAGAATCAGTGAAAGTCGGCCTTTACGATTATGTAAACCTATTTGTATACAATCAAAAACTTAATCAAAATAAAAAAAAAATTTTAAGGTGATCTTTGGTTGGTATAGATAAGTTGATAAGTAGTGAACAATGAAAATTTGAGACGTGAGGTTGGAACAAGGAGGAGTAGCCTATGTTTTGAAACGGCTGAAGGATTCGGAACCCTGTTTTAGCCTCGAACCCACCCTGATGCCCGCTAAGCCGCTAAGATTCCTCCCTCAGCACTTTCTGTCGGTGCCCAAGAGACAGGGCTTTCCTCTTCACCGATTCCTATGGGATCCCGGGCCAAAGCAAACTTGACGTCACTACTCCACTGATGGCTGTCCTCGAATCCGTTTCAACTTCTTCGCTGGAATAAATTTTACCATTACTAAGCCGGCTGATGAACGGTTAAATTTCCTGACTGATATCAGTCATTCATACTGGCAGCAGCGTATTTTTTTTGTGAACTGAAACGAAATAGGTTTATACAAAGTCACATTCGTATTCAGGAGGTTTGCGTTGTGATTGGAAAAGACGGATGCAAAATAAAACAAAAATCCCTAAATTGGTTCGCGAGGTCAAAAGTTCACAGAACTAAGAGTCTTTGAATTAATAAGAAAACTATGAGGATTAATGTAATAAGATACTAAAGTAATAAAATCCTGAAAATGTAGAAAAAGACCTCGAAGCGTTGAAAAAAAAGTTATATGAATAAAGGTAAATTCGTTCCCATTTTAATTATAAATTGAAAATTTAAATAAATTTCTTATACATTGTAGACAAATTTCTAGTTCATATTCACATAAAGCTAATTAAAACACAACTGTTAGAACGTCGACATAACCACTTATTAAGTCTGGACACAGAAAGAGCATTAAACTCCACCTACAATGAGAATTGTAGGGATACAACAAACTTCAGCCAACCGGAACAATAGGTACCTAAATTATAAAGGAGAATCTTGGTTAGGGGTGCGGTCAATAAATAAAAACTTATAAGAAAAAAAAACACAAAAAGAAAAAACTTTTATAATGTGTGCCGACGTTTCGGCCTAAGTTTTAGGCCATCATTTGGGCTAAGAAAAAACAAGATAACAATAGATATAACAACCGTGGCAGTACAGTTAACAAATAGTAAGATAAAAAAGTATCATATGATATATGATTATATGATTCATCATATCTTACATAGAAATCATTTACATTACTTATATTATCATATTATCTTGAGATATTTTTCATATTCCTAAATCTTCTTTTTAGTGTTATTATAATTAGCTTTTTTCATATATTATACTATATCTTTTTTTTCATTCATTTTATTTATCTTTCTTTCTATATTTTATACACCTATATTTTCACAATAATTTTAAATAACTTTTTTATCATTATCCATTAACATATTTTTCTTTATTTCTTATCATTTATTATTATGTTTCACATAATGGTTAGCATTTTCTCTTTATACTTCATTAACATATATTTCTATAATCCTCATTTTTCACATCAATATTCAATATTTTCTTTATACTTTATACTTTTTCATCTTACTATCTGTTAACTGTCTAATTATTACTGGCACTACCACTGTTGTTATATTTATTGTTATCTTGTTTTTTCTCAGCCCTGATGATGGCCTAAAACTTAGGCCGAAACGTCGGCACACATGATATATGTTTTTTTCTTAGTGTGTGTTCATTTATTGGTCAACTATACTCTGGCCAATACCAAAATTATAAATGTAATATTAATAAATTCAGACTGATAGCTCAGGTGCGGTTATTGGGTAGCCACAAACAGAGGTTAATCCATAACTCTTGCCTTTACAGATTTAAACCTCAGTCTCCACGAACAATATTGAACATAATTAGAGACACTTATCTAAATTATTATATACAAGATAAAGTAGACCCGAACTGAACATATAAAACAAATCATAACAATAAATCATCATAACAAACTGAACAATATTTAGTATTTTGCAAAAGAAGCATCCAGGTTACTAACTTACGTGTTATACTAAATACAGATTAAGCAAACGTACCTATGTGTATTTCATGTAATACATTATATTGTGGTTCAGACTTCTACGCCCCCTTGTTCTGAGAAGCTGGTCCTCTTCGGCCTAGATCGAAGTGTAATCGTGTAGATTTCCACCCGTACACAAAATCTTTGTAATACGGGCAGTTTTCTTCAGTGACCAACTGAGGGAAATCGTCCTCTCTGTGTTTCCCTCAGCAATTTATTGACTCAAAGGGGGTGCAGTTCATGACGACGTGCGAAGCAGTCCTCGGTAAGCCGCAGCTGGGACGTGTCGATGCCCTTCCCAAGGTCGTGAAGCTTGGCTCGAAAGCCCCCATGCCCCGTTGCCCTGGTCCTCTGGAACCCCCCTTTCACTCGGGAGGTATTCTATAGGCCCACTTGCCGGACTCCAGTACCCTCCAAACCCCCCAAACCAAGAGGAACCATAATATCGTCCAGAGCCCCGCAGGGTCTACAGATCCGCCACACTTACACCTCTTCAGAAATTCTATACAATTTAAAAAGAAAATAACACAGGACCTGGATGCTATATGCAAATTTCGCAATCGCATATTAAATAGGTTAGCTCCATTTTAATTTTACATACCTTTGAATGCAAATGCTTGTTTAATATGAATATAACAAGAAAGGTAGAGATAGAGGCAAGCCAAATGACTACTAGAAGAATTTCAGAAAGAAACTAAAAATATAATCATTAGACTATTAAAACAAGACTGGATATAATTGATATACGTTAAATTAATTAACTAAAACAAAATGAAAAAAAGCCGAAAGTTTTAAATATCAGTAACTAATCAACCAGTTGAATCATTTACTGGTATTAGAGAGATTTATTGATAGACTTTTTCTAGTAATTGATGTGAGATATGCTGTCTATATTTTTTTTAAAAAAAATAATTACTTGTTTATTGCCAAATATTACAATCTTGGCCAATGGGTAATAGTGATAACTATGATACATTCGTACAAAAAATAAATAACCACAATCAAAATACATAAATAGATAATGAAAAATGAAGAATATAAATTAGAAGTAAAATATTAGTAAGTGGAACTAAAATATAATAGTGAAATAAGGACCACTAATCACTTCCATACTTATATATAATATTGCTGTCTATTATCTGCATTTATTTGATCTTACCTTTTTCTGTCTTGATGATGGCTGAATTTACTAAACATTTACTCTTTAGTTATTTACTGGTATTGGAGGGACTTAAGGTCTTATTTTGGTATCTTCAAATAACAGCCAAAAATATATATATATATATATATATATATATATATATATATATATATATATATATATATATATGTATATATGTCTTTTGTGACTTTTTGCTCTTATTAATTAATTTATTATTTTCTAAAATTTAAATTATGGATATATATATATATATATATATATATATATATATATATAGTAACTTTTTGCTCTTATTAATTATTTGTTTCTAATATGGATTACTCTAAGGATTACACTCTTTTACACTCTGGGCTACACCTCTTTTAATGACCGGAGACCCCCCCAAGATAAAGCGCTCCCCGAGACGCTGACCCCCAGTTAATTGGCGACTCCTCGCCTCTCCTCTTCGAGGCTACCTGGCGATCTATAGCCGTACTAGAGGATCCATCAAGAGCTATCGGTGTAAGATCAATCTCATTTGTCAGAGCCGGGATTGGAAGGTAGACATATTGTCCCAGATAGAGTAGATAATTAATTGCCTTTGTCCTTCTTTCTTAGTTCATTAATCTTGGCTTAGCTCCTTCCTTCCACGACCTCAATCTTTTCCACCCCCTTCCTCCAGGTCTCCGAGATATATTTCTTCCTTCACCACTGTCCGTAATTTCTACACAACCCACTCTATTTACCGAGAAATTCAGAGTGCCCTTGCATGTTGGACAACATCGATTTTTAAGTACATAAATATAACAATAAATATAATTATTATTTTCCTGCAACACGAGATAGATTTGTATTTGCTATTCAAGATCAAGTCATTGCTACAATATAGTACAGAAGAGTTGTTCTAAAAGGAACACAATGCTCGGTGACGCTTGGATCAATCCAGTATAACGCATATAACGATGGATCCAGTCCTACGCGGCTGGTACGCAGAACGAACAAAAGATGCAGAACATGGCAACCATTTTCCAATAGGCCCTGGGGATGAGGTATGACCTATTGGACGAAAATACGCCATATTATAAGTACAATACAAATAAGCTACTTCAAAAAGTAGCTACCTCCTCAAGCTGTATTGGGATGCATCTATTATTACGGATCACACTGTACTTCATAAAAGATCTGATATCCTTCTTATGAATTTAAGAGATTATTTATGCTAGCTTATTGATGTTGTGATTCCTAATGACGATGATATAGGCCCCACTGTGGGTGAGAAACTCCGAAAGTATCAAGAACTGGTAACGCCAAAATAATATCGACGAATGGGTTCATTCCCAAGTCATTGGGTCCAGGCAAGGATGGTTTGGAATTACTTCTTGATTTACCAAGAGAGGCTCAATAGGCAGTTCTCTTAAACACAACAAGAATAGTAAGAACATTTTTAAATGTTTATAAAACATTAATATCTAAAGGCTGTACTTGTTCCCCATCTCAGTTCTGAACACGCAAACCCGAGAGTAATTCATATAATAATATGATTTTATGGGCTCGGAAATCCCATTCCGATAACTCCTAAATTGCCATGGATTCCATTGAACACTATCAAAATTTTAATTTACAAGATCGGAAACATCTAAATTATATAGTTGTATAAAACTATGGCAACTGATAAGAAAAATCTCAAACTCAAAATCTAACGCCCTCTTGCATCTCCCCGTCAGTTATATTTTGACAAATATGTATCTTGAGAGAATGCCAACGTACTTGGATTGCAATGCATATCTGGGGCTCATTTCTCAGGCAAAGAAGAGAGAAACTGGTTATTACATACTTCACAATTAGACACTGCCATTAGACTCACGATTGCCAAATAACAAGGATACGCTTACCTCAGAGTCAACTCCTTAAAATAGCTCTTGCAGTACATCCTATCTTTGAGCAGTGTCCTAGGTATAGAAGGATTATGGAAAAATGTGTATAACTACACAATTTAAGAAAGAAAAGTTATTGAAATGAAAATCGACTTACGAATTAGAACAGACTATTGAAATAAGGTAAAGCAAATCAAAATGTAAAAAAAAAATATATATTTATATCAAGATGGCATATTTGGCAAGGTTATGTATCTGAAGTTAAGTAGAGGGAGATAGCTTTTCTCTACCTGAGCGTAACCTCCCAGCCTGAGCTATATATATAATAAAAATTATTGTTATTAAAAAGTTAATACATTAATTAGTTTTGTGTTGTCATGAGGGAAATAATAACCAGCAGAAATTTTTTGCCTAACAAAAAAATCATCTTGCTCTGTAACCAACAAAACTACTTATGGAGTTTATCCTACCAACAGTCGACCATCACCTCAGAATTATTTACGGGCATAGCAATAGAATAATGCACGAAAAGGCTATATTTGATTCACTTATCAACATATAGAGATAACTAAAAAGGTGCTGGGCGAGAGATCTCCTTTTCTTAATTAATGTGAAAGATTAAAGCCCAAGTAGCGACTGATATTTCAGTAGTTCGCTGATTGGCCATTTTCATTAAGACAAACATGAATAAAATTTCGTATTAAAAAAAAATCGTAATATGGATTTGTTTTTAAATAATGTATGATTCAGGAATTAACGTTTATATTACATATGCATTTTTTTTTCACTTTTAAATAAGTAATTTAGTAATAGATATAAAATAAACCATAAATTTTAGTAACAAATCATAAAGTGAAAAAATTTAAACGATATTTGATTCTTACAGGACGTAAAAAAGCAGCGTGTATATTCCGAGAAATAATTATTGAGAAAAATATAATTTCTTGGAGATAACTGTATACATTTTCGATATTAATGTGAAATATCCCGTATTTTAGGTAGTGATAATACGAGTATTTCAAGTTCAAAGCACATGTCTTATCCGAATAAGTAAAAATTACAAATGTTATATAGCTCCCAATTAAAAATAACATCTGAGTTTATCATGCCAGATTTGAATTGCTAGGGAATAAACTTCTTAAATTACATAATATTCTATAATAATTGCTAAAAATTATAAAAAGAAATTCGATGTTCTAACAAAAAAAAATATTTAAATTTAAACATCTATCCCTCAAAATATGAGGTTTTACATGTCAAAACTTCCATCCAAAAATGGAACGAAAAAAAAAAATCCGTCCGTCCACGTTCCACACAACTTTTCTTTAAGACTACTGGGCCGATACTTTTTTTTTATATTTGGCACCAAATTTACAGATTACCTCAAGTTGATCCTCGGAATCTGACATAACCATAAGCCGTATTGTAGCGGTTTATTATTGTTATTACACAACGGTTTATTATTTAATAAAAACTTATATATAATATATATATATATATATATATATATATATATATATATATATAATATATATATATATATATATATATATATATATATATATATATATATATATATTTTTTAAAGGCTTTGGTATTATAGTTCCGATACACTATATATTTTTCCTCTATGTTCTTAAATGACTGAGATATGGACGTATGAAACCTCTAATTGGACATTTCATGACAAGGCAGCTGATGGTAATGTCAGGTTTCGAGGATCGTCCATCGGGGACCTGTGACTGGTATTAAATTAAAATAAAGTCGGTCCAATAGCCTCGGAGAAAAGCCACAGACGAACGGATTTTTTTTTTAATTCCATTTTTGGATTCTACGTATCTTGAAGCGAAAAAACTAAAATTTTGAGGGAAAGGAGGTTATTTATTTATTTTTTTTTTGTTTTCTATTACAAAGGTTCACTATTGAAAATAAAAAACCAAAAAACCTTTCAATTATTAAATCTTTACTGCGTACCTTGCGGAAAAGTGCTAAAAAAATAAAATAAAATAAAATGGTTTCTCGTTAATTGGAAGAGCGCGAAAAATACCAGTCTGAAGTATCGGTGTTGGCAAACATTTCGAGAGCTTGCCCCTGCACTCAACCGCCTCCAACCTATCGACTCCAACATTTTTAGAAATCTGAACCACTTCTTGAACCATTGGTCCATTTCTGTTTTTGCTTTAAAATAGATAAATCCTATAATTTATTACGTAATATTTCGGTCCCATAACGAGCATCTATTTAGCTAGTTCTAAAACGCGCTTATGTGTTTTCATCTAGAAGGGATAAAAAACACGAACATCATGAGAACAAAATGTTATAAACTTCACTAACCATCCTTAATTATATGGACATTTTTCAACTATAACGATGGTTATAGTTATAAATATAAATTGTTTAAGGGTACTGCGACTGTTCTGAAATTAAGAGTATTTCTTGAAAATATTAAGTATTAAGACCACTAGAAGTGATTTAATTATTTTATTTTAAGTATTATGATTTGTAAATAGCAATTGTAAATAAAAGTTGATATGCTCAATAATGTGACTCATTAGTTCAGCCAATGTAAATTTATTACTCCTGAAATATTACAAAACATATGTCATTATTGAAAAGAAATGGCCAATGAATAACAATTTTTAGTTAAAAAGATGATTTATTAACTAATTTTATTCATAAGTGTTTTAAAAAGAACCAGTTGTATAAATAGGAACTCTTTTCTCCTGAAAAGTTACGTTTTTTTTGTCTTTCAGTACCTACTTATTTTTCGGAAACTAAGTCATACGCACTTAATTGTTTTTATTTTGTTAGTTGTGAATTATTTTGCCAAGAATATTAGAGTAAAACGTATTGACGTCGAATTTCAAACTCAGCTCTTGTTTATAAACGAGAAAAATTATTACATTTTTTGCCTTACGATTTCAGAGGAACATAATAACAATGAAAAAAAAACGAGGGCGTAAATCGGGTTTGTTATTCAAAAGAAAAAGGTATCTGAAATGATACTTCTTAAAAATAATAAAAAAAAGCTGATTAACTTGGTAGCCTGAAAATGTGTTTTTTTTTGTTTTTCCTGAAAAAAAATATATATATATTCTAGAATAGTATCTTTAGAAAAAGTGAAGACAAAAAATTATGAAGTCTTTATTTCGAGTTCTTTTAAGTTCAAAAGTATTAGTTTTTTTAAATCGGTCGAAAAAATATACATCTGCAGTCACGAAACCGCCGGAATACAAAAAAGGCGCCCAACCAAACATGGAGGTTTTTTGAGTATTTTCAGTTTTGATTTAAAACTCCAAACGAAAACTATTTCATGCATTAAAGATCATAAAATTATTCTTCGGATGAATATGGAACATAATAAATTTGGTTATTGAAAAAGATGGCCGAAAAACATTTTTTGCCAACTTTGCCAAGAAATTCAATGTAGTGACTTTGAGGTTCTATTAAGATTAAACGGTAGCAACAAACAACTTACGAATTGCACCAACAGCTACTGATTTTGTGAGATCTACAATTTTGGCCCTATCATTAAATATCTACCATAAACAAATAATTACACTCATCCTTCTTTATTACCCTAATTTTTCTATCTTCTGAATATTACATATCGATACAACCTCGAACCATCGATGTAAAATGTAAATGATGAAAATAAATATATAAGGAAGATAAATGAAGTTCACAAAATATGTTATATATATAATATATATATATATATATATATATATATATATATATATATATATATATATATACACATATAAAATTAAATCTTCACAAACCAGTGAAGTATCACAAAAAAAAAAAATTGTTCCCGTCAATCGGCCGAATAATTTTTTATTTACCTTAAGCTGTTGAGTAAGTAAAAATCCATTATTGAAAGAATCTTAATTTTTTTTTTAAATAAATGAATTCTAAGGATGTTAGTTTCTAATGATATGCTCTTAAGAAGCCTAGTTTAAGAACTGGAATTTTATTTTTTGCTGTTAAGGATGCCTAAAGTTATTTCAGGACGACTCAAAGGTAAGGTTTAAATTTAGTTATAGCAAGTAGCGCTATAGGTAAACGAGAACATTTTTAATTCAATTAATCTGTCCCATCGAACTCGGAAGGGATTAAAAAGAGTGGCAAAGAAAATTCTTCAAGGTAAAAGGAAATCCCTTGAGTTGGCAATGGGAACTCTAACAGTCGTTTCATTTCAATTCAAGCGTAGGTAACCATAGCCATTACCAATCAACTTTTCCAATAAATGCTTTTAAAAGTTTTTCCTTTTATTTTATTTTTTTTTATATAAGTTCTATTGCTTTGATTCTTTGACCGGTTATTTTCTCAGTAGTTTTTGTTTATTTTTTTTTTTAATCCACAAAGAAGCTCTTCACGTCTACTCATTTCTCTAAAAAATAACTCATTATTGGACATGTAAATTGGTGTAAGATATTTCAACGAAAGCTTATACAAAAAAAAAAAAAAAAAAAAAAAAAAAAAAAAAAAAAAAAATCCACTTGAAATGCCACGTAATGGTTTTCATATTTTGAAGCGAGGCTAGGAATAGGTACAGATCAATAAAAGTAAATAATTACTAAATTTAATTTTACAAAATGCATATGATTTATAATAAATTAAACATATTCAACTGACTGTCGTTTGCTGGGATCCGAAATATGTTAATGCTACAAATGCAATAAATATATGTGAATTGACCGTATAGTTAATAGTATTAATGTAAGTAAATAAGTTACAGACACTGTCACAGTGACAATGTTAAAAAAAAAAAAATCACCGTTTTGTGAGCGCAATTTTCGACCGCACAACTTAATTCAATAATTATGTGTTTGCACTCATTCGACGCAGGATTTAATGCTCTTTCACTTTTTTGATAGATTGTACCGTTTAGGAAAAAGAATACAAAAAAATTGAGATTTTTGGTCAGCTAAAAGTTCTCCCGAGGTTCTCTCTCCGAAGTTCTCTCTACTTATAAATACAAATTAAAAAAATAAAAGCTTCTGCCCTACATTTTCTATAGTAGAAATCTTCTAGTGACTGGCCTAATTACACCAAAGCATATATAAAAAAAAAATTGAAAATTGAAAAAAAATTGAATATAGTCATGACTATTTGGAAATATTAAACTAGAGTGTTAATAATCTAAGCGTTGTTTATAACTATTTTTATTAATTTCATTTAATTATTTTACTTTACTTCTTATTTGTATGTAGATGTGGTTTATGGTGTGGTAGATGGATAACATATAACACCAATACCTATTGGCATTCCTGAAAAGGATTGGTTCATATCAAGATCTATGAATGAATAGTAGAATGCCAATTAAAAGGAAAATTTAAAAAAAAAAGTATAAAAAAGAAAATTAATTTTCAATATGAAAGTTGCCATATTGTGCAGAGAAAATATTTATGTTAACATTTTTCTGTCGGCGTTAACTTAGAATATGTATATAAAATCAGTATAGATTTTCGCTAATTAATAATTTTTAAATTTAGAATTAATGATACAGGTGTGTTGTCAGTGAATATCCCATTTAATGTATCCACACTCTTCAATCACATACCACAAGAGCCCTAATTACATGAAAATAATAAAAATTTCTTAATTATTTACAATTATTTTAAATAACTATTTTTTTTTTTATTGTAGCTTAAATTTTGTAACTCAACAGAACTATTGTAAATTCCAATTTTATTTATAATCCTTTAAAATTTATATAATTTCTTGTATAGTCCTGAAATGATCACCATTGGTTGAAATGCCAAGATAAATTATATAAATAAACAAATAAATGCTAGACTCTTCTTAAGTAATATACAGTGCCAGAATATTTTCATGGTGTGACAGTTAGACCAATAACATCTTTGGAGGATTTGTGGATATGAATCATTTATTTTATGAAAGTTAATATAAAGATAAAAATGAGGTTTTCTGGTTAACGAACCTAAGTTGCCGATCAAGAAAAAAAAATTAACCCCCTGTCAAAATTAGAGGTTTTATATTTATACAGATATATTTTATGTATATTTATTTTAAAATTAATTAATATAAAATTATATTAAAATAAATTTATAAATTATATAAATAAAATTATATTAAAATATATTTATTTTATATTTTACAGATACTTATAATCCAAATATCGAATAAAAAAATCCGTCCGTCCGCCGCGCGGTTGGATGAGAGTTTCGTCGGATATTGGAAGAAAAACTAACTTTAAAATTTGTAAGTTTGATTGCAATAGTAACAAACTATCATTTCTCCGTCATGTAAAACGTTTTACAAAGTAATGCATATTGCAACATATTGAACAATTTACGAACATATAATTAACAAATCAGGGGTTGCATGAGTATAGTTTTAAACAATCAACGAAAATATTTAAAACATATTTTTTTATAATTTTAAAGTTATATTTTACTAAAGAAATATGTCGTTTTTAACCAGGTAAAAAATGACACAATTTCTGAATAGTTCAGTATTTACAATACAATATCTATTGGTACCGAGATTTTATTAAAATCTGTATTTTACTTGAAATACTACAAAAACATTTTATTTGTACAATACTTATATTAAATTTACAATCTGAGAACAGAACTGGTTAGAGTGTTTTAAAATATTGTTAATACCGTAATGTAATATTATACTTTTGATAGTAAATGAAAAATGTTGAAATATTAAATCGTATGAGTAGACAGTATAGACACCTTTAAGAGTTCCAATTTAAAAGATCTATTCTAATCTATGAATAGATAATGGCAGAGATATATTTAACAATTTGTTAATCAATTCGGATCCCATCGTGCCAAGTTTGCGACCTCAGTTTGGTTAAAAGTAATTTGTCAAAGGAAGCGAGAAGTTTGCTTTCAGAAAGTGAATTTGAGAGTGAAGTTGAAAATTAATTTTATGAAATCCCCCAAAAATGTAAATATTTATTATGTTTTATACTAGATTATCTTTACTAACTTACCTTTTAAACAAATAATTTTGAGCGTGTAGAATTATTTGAATTCATCATTAAAATATAAAAATAATATTTTATTACTATCTTTCATTGTATTCATGTTGTCGAACAAATGACATTAATTGAAATTCTAAGCCTTCAAACACATAAAATGACAATTTTTGAGCCAAATGAATTTTCCGACTAAAGTTAGGGCCGATGTCCAAGAACCCTACCTTCTCACATTCCGCGGCTATTCCCTGAAACTACTAAACCAATATTCTTGAAATTTGGCACTAAAGTCACAGGTCTCCCCAGGTTAATCCTCGGAACTCGGCATTACAATCCGTTTCTTCATATCGAAATGGCGGCCGAATAGAGATTTTATTCCTCCGTAACTCGTCCATTTATAGCAATTATCTCGACAACTATAACAGATATGAAGAAAATGAATATTTACATTCTTAAAGGAAATATTACCAGCTTTAATTTTGAATATGATACGTTTTTCTGTACGACAAACCGTTTTCGAGAAATTAAAGAAAATCTCAAGAAAGGACCAAATGCACTCTTGTTTTGATCAATTGAAAGGTAATAAAATTCAATACAGAACAAAAAAAAATATCATCGAAATCGGTCCAGTAGCTTAGATATAGCGTATTGAACTTTTTAGACTAATTGCCCGGCGCTACAGGTCAGCGTAAATCTTGGCCTCCTGAGTTTTCAATTGCGAACTCCCAGAAGTTCCTAGTATTTCTCTCCACTTCATGTTTCCTTTGATCCATCCTCCACCTCCTCCAGTTTCTTGGTCTTCACCATCTTCATTTCCCTCTCCATTCTGATACATGCCCTGTTATTTTCGAACGCTCTCAGTTTACGGCTATCATCTAGGGACAAACACTAAGTTTCCGTTCCATAGGTCTCTTGTTAATGTTAATTTCGTTGTTTTAGACAATAGTTAAGACTTGAGAAGTTTCAATTTTGCATAGTAGGCACTATTACCTACCATTATTCTGCTGTTAATTTCTTTGCTAAACTTGGTGGATATGTTTTATACAGTATTCTTCACATATTTCTATGGAAACTGGTTTACCTATGGTTAATTATTTGATAATTCGAAAACGCCACTTCTCCCGGAAAATTCGAGATGCTCATTTGAAAGATAATCTAATTGTCTGGATTCTAAACCAAAACGATAAGGGAAGCCGAGTGTATAGACACACCAGATATTTTTGAAATATAACAATTTGGAAATAATATGCAATTTACAGCGTTTTTATAGTTGTGGACACCCATTCCCAATAACTGGAAGACTTAAAAAATCCATGTATGGAGTGGACATAATTCAGTCCAATACTGAACCATATTGAACATCTTTGGATTAAAGATACCCACGAATAAAGATTGCTTTATTTTTATTTATTTATTTTATTGCTCTATTTCGATGAAATATGAATATGGCCTTTAGGAATTTATTTAAACCTCCTACTTACTACTTAATATTACTTTCGTACTTGACAGACAGACATTTTACATCAAAAGTATGTAACGATTTATCAGGCGTCAAACGAGTCAAAGCAGGAGTTCCACAGGGCAGTGTACTGGGACCATTGTTATTCAATATCTTCACGTCAGACTTACCCGAACATGGACGTACCTCATTGGCTACATTTGCTGATGACACAGTTCTTCTCGAATCCCACAAAAATCCTCTACTAGCGTCTTTCATACTGCAAAACCACCTTGATGAGATTTGTAGTTGGGCTACTAGGTGGAAAATAAAGATGAACGAAATGAAGAGTGTGTTTTTTACTGTGCCCATGTCCTCAGGTGTATTTTAACTTTATGCCAATTCCTACATCTGAAGAAGTGCGATTTTTGGGACTTCTTGTGGACAACAGACTGACATGGTTGACACACATCAGACTCAAAAGAAAACAACTGAACAAACGATTTGGACTATTGGACCAGGTTACTTGACATACGCTAACAGACTTAAATGATTTGCCACACAAGAACTTGGACATCCTAACAGTTTCAGATACTGCCTCAGAATACTAAAAAAATGTCGACAACTTGCATCAAGAACCCCTTATTAAAAACACTTACATCCACCACGAACCCATACAACCCACCCCAACGGCTTTCCAGGCAGTGGTCTAGAGACTTTTTAATCCTATACCAGGATGAGCGCAGATTATAATTTGCAGATGGCAAATTAAATAAATTCCAAACTAAATAAATAAATAATAATAATTTAAAGCTTTATCAAGTATGTACATTTTATAACCCACTAAAAAAAGAATATTTTAATTTTTTTTTTTTGTAAAGGTAATATTTAATTGTATGCTTAGTTGCTACTTTTATTTACTGTAAAATTATGTGGTGATTTTTACTATTAAAAAAAAACAAGAAAAAAGGTGGCCACTACAAAAATAATATTAATACAAAGAAAAAATAATCTATTATTGTATTTAAAATAATATATTATTTTTTCCATAAGAATAAAAATAAGAAGTACCGGAAATAAAGATATCAAAACACTACGGATTCATGCTAAAACAAACTTTTCATGATTGAGGTAAATTTATTAAAATATTTTGGAGATAAATCCAGTACCATATGGCATTTTTATATTATTTTATTCCATCATGTAATTGTCCAGAATAATTGTTCGTGTGGAAGCTGTTCCATATGTTAATTTTTATTTGAGTATCTGGTCCTAATACCATACACATAATTTTTACAATAAGGAATATATGTATGCAATGTATTTAAATTAAATACATTCTATTCTACATTTTCCTAAAAGATTATAGAAAACAGTTCCTGATCCAAAGCAGTTTTCAAAGAAAAACTGATACGTAAAACAATTTGTAACAGTTTCAGCTGATCTATAATATAAATAAATAAATAAATAAATAAACATATATATATATATATATATATATATATATATATATATATATATATATATATATTTACACTTCTTCGCCATAAATATAAAATGAATTATAGATAAATAGTTTTATCATTAGATATCTATATATTTGGTGTGTGTGAACGTACAAATTCATAAGAGAGAAAAATTGCTTAATAAATTTAACATAATATTGATTCGTTATTCTATATTTTTCGTTTAAATAAAAACCATTACTTACTGATACTGTTAATGTTGATTACCAACTTTAAAGTTTTACATATTCATTTTATTAACTAATCGATAATAAATTAAATAACATATATACAAAACAAAATAACATACAAAATGTTATATGAGCATTTTTTTGGGAGGAGGCGGAAGAAATTGTACCGTATGACAATTTAACAAAACATTGTTATGTATTATTAAAGTTCATTGATATATTGATTTTTTATTTATTTATTAGCTTTCAAAAGTTTTCAGGAGTTTTAAGACATATTTCTAGGATTTCTCTTCCGCAGGATTAATAAGGTAGAAAAAAAGTTTGGTATTATCTGTCTCACAAAGAGAAAAAAGAATTTTCTAGATATTTATTTTTCCATTTTTCTTTTCTAAAAATTAAAAAAAAAATGTGAAGAATAATAGATTTTTTTTTAAATCATAGATATTTTCATGGAAGTTTTAATTAGTAAATTTCGAGAGTTGAAGCGTGAAATATTCCGGAAAAAGAATTTTATTTTTTCTCCCTTTTACTGAAAATTTTCTTTCAAAATCAAACAAATCCTGCGAAATCTAGCTTAAAACGCCTAGATATAAAAAATCTACCCGAAGAAAGAACTAAAAGGGGCGACTGGAGAGCGTTTAGCTAAAGTTATAATGTAGTGACTACTCACTTTCAGAGATCGAGGGGCCCAACTTGCGGGTGACAGGGACTGAGCCATGGTGGCCCCTGTTCCCGACTAAGACGATCGGCCTGCGCCCCGCACCTCCAAGGCCTGCGTCAATACGCCCCCCACCAGACCTAGTTCTCTGGCATAGTTTTTCTCTCTCTTAAGCTTAAGCTATTTTGATTTTTATAAAACTTTGAATAATATAATATTGAAACAATGGGGATAAAATAATAATAAAGAAATAAAAATAATATAAAAAAATCGTGCTATTTTGTTTTCTCAACTGATTTTTTTGTTTAATTTAGACTTCCTCTTTAAAAATAAACTATTTGATCCATAATTCTTAAAAAAATACTCTCAAATTTTGATTTATTCCTCAAAACAGTTTAGAAAAAATGAAATAAATTTATTTTATTCTTAATTTAACTATGAACGAAAAATGGAAAATAGCTCCACAGCCGGTCTCTTTGGGGCAAATTTGGCAGTGTCCTTCCCACCGACTCACTCGGGTTCAAGGACATGTATATTGGATGACAATATATTGTTTGCAACTGTTAACATCGTATGTTATATACAGCAATTTCGATGTTCCTATCACGTTACAATTTGCCATAAAATAACCAAGTAAATTCGAGTTCCAAAAACTTGGTATTTAAATGAATACTCTTTCCAAATTCCGAGTTAAAGTTTTATGAAGTTTAATAATCAATTACCACATCATCATTTTGATTTTAATAAAAGCAATTTACAACTTTAATAAAAAAAGTTTTTCATTCAGAGTAACCAGGACAATATAGCAAATTTTAGAATTTTTGCCAAGTTTTTCCCAATTCGGACCACTGTGCGTCATGGGTGGTGACGAAATACATTTTTTTTAATAATGAAGAAAAAAAATAGATTTAGCTTCGCAATTAATAATGTATTCATGACAAAAGTTGAGATGGTAATAAACGAACGAGGACAATTTAAAATATTATTATTATAAAATCTTATTTTTCTGTTTAACATGCTAATATAGAAAACTGAGATATGAATTTTTAGAAAAAAAAAGAAGAAATGAATAAAGAAGTAATATTTATAGTTTAATATTAAATTAAACTCACATAATTGCTATTTGATAATAATAATTTAAAATGTAAGAATCGCCATTAGCTATAACTTGTATGTATTTTCAGCTTACATATTTTAGAGCACATTTTGGAATTGTATTATTTGCATGTTACATTTTTCATATTTACAATTTAGTATCAATGAACAAAATCTTAGCAAATATTGCGCAATAGTTAATAAATAAATCAACTAAAAGAGAGGAGAAACACGACAAACATGTGTCTCAGCCATTTGCAATCCTAACTGTGGTCCAAAGTATCTCACAGAAGCAATTTTGTGGCCTTTTTCCGACTTACACAGGTGCTCCTGATGACTTTATTCCGGGCTTCTGTAGCTTTCCTCTTGTTGATGTTTTCTATATTATTAATATTAACACCTAGCAACAGTCGGCCATACTATTTGTATTTATTAAGTATTAAGGTACATAATTATGAAAAAAAAAATACAAATTATAATTAATAATTAATACGACTTTTCTTATAGTTTTGGGGCAGAGGCCAATACAAAATATGTTTGCTATATCTTGGCTTCAAAGAAGCGATAAAACATTAAAAATTATAATTATACTAAAACAATTATATTAAAAAAAAAGTACACCCTATAAAAATATTATCCTTCTGTACGTTTGTGAAATGTTGCCGCTAACCTTGAGGGGAATTGCGGAGTATGCATGCACCCTGCTAATATAACCAAAGTAAATAATCGCGACCGTAGAAATTGCCTAATAAAGTTGCTGGACTCATTGTCAGTAACAAACGAATTCCTAAAAAGTTAATCAACGCTGAGCCGACTAGTAAGTTTCCAAGGGGAAGACCGAAACATAGGTGAGAGGATTGCGTTAAATGTGATATTACGAATCTGGATTTGGACGGTAGTCGGTTGATAGATGTTTGCAGACAGTGATTGGTGGTATCGGCATCGAACCTTTGGGTTCACTAATACTTTTATTATCGTTATTATTATTATTATATCTTCGCTAGTATTATTCCGTGATTTTTTTTTTTAGCAAGATTTTATTTTTTATGTTTAGCTTTGCATACAATTAAATTATCTTCAAAATGAGTATCTGGAATGTTCCGGAAGATGTATTATTTTTTAAAAATAATTAACCGGTTTCCATAGGAACATGTTTCAATGAAACGAAATAGGAGATGGTAATGTCCTGTTCCGAGGATCACTGGGGCGATCTGCAATTTTGTAATATTGTCAACATATTAAACATATATTGTCAACATAATATTACAACATATGTTGTAATATGCTGTAATGTATATATTTTGCAATTATATATTATTATTGGACAGAATTGATTCTTCAAATAATATTCAACAAACTTGATGAACGGTTGATTATCGAACATTGAAAAATGTTGACTGTGAAAATGTGACTTATATTTAAACCTGATTTAAGGATCCCTAAAGGAGGGAAACAACCAGGGTTTAGGGTCAGAATCAGGTGAGGTCCAACAGCCATAGAGCTGTGCCCTGGTCAGCCGCCAGATGGCAGTGCGAGAGGTTCATGCATAATCAGGAGGTACCTAGGGCGATAGTTTAGGACCTCACTTGGCAAACTCAACCACTTTCCCGTCCCTACACCACTAACTTTGTTTCATACATATTTATACATCTTCCCTTCTGTAGCTATTATTTTTATCTATATATATTAATAATATAACATCAAAAATGGCTAGGCTACAGAGCTTTATTATAGGCTCATTGGGACGTCTGATGATCTTTGGTGTTAATAAAAGGAAACTAACAAATCCAATCGTTCAAATCTAAAATCCTTCGTAAAAACCTAAATTCAGCTTATTTATAAGTAATAAATTGATCAGCAGAAAGAATATCCCTTATATATTATAATATGTTAGTTTGATATAATATCCCATACGTTGTTTTGGTTCTTCAAAGATAATTTGGGAACATAATTTTCGATAATGAACCTTTGTAATCGACCAAGAAAAAAATAAATTTAGCCCTCTCTCCTCTGCCTCAAAATTGTAGATTTTACGTCTCAATACACCTAGAATCCAAAAATCGAATAAAAAAAAATCTGTCCTTCCGCCGTTTGCGTTTTTCTCAGAAACTACTGATCTGATTTTCTTACCATCCGTCCTTTCGTTTCAAAATGGCGGCCGAATAGAGATTGTATAAGACCATAACATTTGTGAAGCACTCTTCCTTTAACGTTTATTTTTCATTAATTCATTTTCCAACGTTTCGAGACTCTATGCCTCATCTTCAGGGTCTTCTTACGCTATTAGAACACATTTTTGGTGATTATTACACAGGCCTACAAACATTTGCAGAAAACAAATTTTTTGCTGTCGTGGATTTTGGAACTGATTTCAGCTATGTTTTGGGCGCTGAATCTAAATATGAAATCAGTTTTTTTCTATCGGCTCTACTTTTTGAGATAAGTGAGAAAAAATAAGTAAAACCGTCTGCTTGACAAGGCAGGGAATCCCCATTTCGTCACTGGGAATCCCATCCTTCATTTCAACGCTTCAACTAAATTTGAGGTCAGTTTGTTCATATGATCAGAAGTTGATCAAAAATGAGTTCAAGTAGAAGAAGTTGTGTTAATCATCTCGAAGTGTTTTGCTACACATGCGGAGAATACACATTAAAAGATAATAGGAAGACCGTTAGTTACCTTGTAAAGAACGCTTGTCATGGATACTTTCGTGTTATGCTTGGTGATCAGGATAAATCCTGGGTACCGTAACAGGTTTGCAAAACTTGTACAGAATATTTACGCCAGTGGATTAACGTGAAAAGAAAAAGTTTGAAATTCGGCGTACCGATGGTTTGGAGAGAACTCAAAAAGCATATCGGTGACTGTTATTTCTGTCTAATAAATAGTACCCGAATCAATCGAAACAACCGTAGCAAGTGGACTTATCCTGGTTTAGTCTCTGCAAAACGCCCGGTCCCTCATTCAGAGGAAGTACCGATCCCTGCATTTCACCAGCTTCCAGAGCTTTCTGAGGACGAGTGTTGTCCCTATAATCACCCTTCTGGTACCCCCCTATAATGAAGGCGACAGTGATTATGAGGGGATATCAGCAATTCCTCAACGTTTCAACCAGGATAAGTTAAATGAACTGTCAAAAGAAGCTTCTGAATTACCGGCTTTCGAGTTGAACGACAAAAATTTACTGGAACAGGGAACAAAAATTACTTTTTACTGAACAAGAGAAAAGGGTCTGCTAGCATTCTTCTCTCAAGAAGAAAATCTTGTATTTTGTGACGATATTAGAGGATTACTGAAAAAAATGATTCTTTCTGAATATATTGCAGATGATTGGCCCTATTTATTGATGCCTCAAAGCGAAGCTTGAAATGTGTTCTACCCAATGGGAACAGGTATGGTTCAATACCAAATTCTCACTCAACGACAATGAAAGAAACATATAACACCATAGATTTGGTCCTGGAGGAGATAAGGTGTCGTGAACATCAATGGGTGATTTGTGTAGATTTAAAAATGGAAAAATGTCTCCTCGGACAGCAAAGTGGCCACAGCAAATATCTATGTTTCTTGTGCCTCTTGGATAACGGAGACAAAACACCAATGGGTTAGACAAGAATGGCCTAAGAGAGAAGACATGTTCGTTGGAGAAAATAACGTTATTAACGAATCCGTAGTTGAACGAGAGAAAATCATCTTTCCTCCACTGCATATCAAGCTGGGCCTTATGAAGCAGTTTGTAAAGGCTCCTGATAAGGACGGATCATGTTTTGCATTTATAGGGGAAAAATGCCTCACTTGAGGAAGGAAAAAATTAAAGCAGGAATATTTAACGACCCAGAATAAGAAAATTCTTCGTGAATTCCATGAATGGACATTGTTGCAGTTGATGGTAATTTTCTGGGCCAACGAAAAGCAGAAAACCATGTCGAATTGGTAAACGATATGCATACAAATTTCAAATCCCTTGGTTACAACATGAGGAAGGGAGACAGCAGTAAGGAGGAAGGTGAAAGATTTCATTAAGATATTAAAATTATGGAGGACCGTTATCAAGAAAGATGGGATACGCACATAATGGCAGATTATTGCTGGAGTTTAGAAAGGGATTGTTCCAAGATATATTTAAGATGGACACGAAAAAGAGCTGGGTAACCAGTTGGTTCCATCGATGACATGGTACTATTTTTATACATATAATAATATTAGTATATACTAATAATATTTGTATAATACAATGATCTTTGTGTAATATAATAATATTTGTGTAATTTAATAATAAAAATTTCATAATTAATTTTTAGATTTGATTCAAGGATTTAAAATAACGTAAAACGTAAATTTCACTAAAACGCTATATCTCAGGAATTTGGCCCCCTAGGCAAAAACTAATGCCATATTAGAATTCAGGTCACGAAATTCTTATGAAATCAGCTCCAAATACTTCGGCACCAAAACTACTGTTGGCCTGTGTTATATTGATCCTCACAGTCATTCATACATTATGCATAATATATATAGAGATATTATACAAATTATTTTTCCTAATGAAAAATGTAATAGAGTTACATTTTGTCTTGTCTAATATCACACACAGTGTAAAAAATTATGAAAAAAAAATGAAATTTTTTAAAATTAATTTAATCTAAATTTAGTTAATTTATTAACCACCAAAAATGCATTCTATTACAGTAAGAAGATCCTGAAAATGAGGTATAGAGCTTGGAAACATTGGAAAATAAATTGATGAAAAATAAACATTGAAGGAAGAGTGTTTCACAAGTTATTTATAATTTAAAAAATGTTTAATACTTTCTTTAATAATAAAATAATTATTGTAATAATAATATATTTACAAAATTGTTTCAAATGAGAACGAATTATATTTCATGTAAAATGGTAATTATAGTTGAACAGTATTAAATTAAATGCACTTACATGAATATTCGTAGTTTATTGACCCCACATTTCGTTCTGAAACAAAAATTTAATTGATAAGGAGAATTATTATTATTGGTTACTTATTATTAGTAAGCAAGTAATTAAATACATTAAAACTAACATCAATAATGCATATAAGGACGTACAGAGTTGAGTTTAACGCCATCAAATTACTCCCTAATTCAATGAGTACAATTCTCTTAAAAAATCCTTCAAAGAATATTCCATGTTCTAGGAAAAATGATCATGATGGCAGTCGGGGGGGGGGGGGGAATAAAATGAAAATTGAAAAAATATAATAAAACACTATTTATAGAATGCCAACGTTTAAACACGCATTGCCTGTCGGCTTCCTTAAGGGCTACAAAGAAAAAGATACATTGAAGATGAAAATCATAGAAATATATAGATTTATGGTAGAGGGGAAAAAGAAAAAAATAATACTCATTAAAAAAAAAAAAAAATTAAGAGCTAATATTTGAATGGTGTGAACCGAATATCAATAATAAAACCACACATCCATCTCTATTTATATTTTACTATTTACTACTCTATTTAAGTTTTACTCTAATGTCCCTCTACTCACTAACATAGTCCGTTCCGATTTAATAACAAGGCAGGATCTATCGGAGCCGGTATCAATGTTAAAACCGACTATTTTTGTTATAAGGACCTCTATCCTCGCCAAAAACAGTATTATTTGTAGAGCGTTACAATATATGTATACATTCAACTCTCATCCTCCCCCTTACCCGACCCACCCTTCCTCACGCGATTCCTAATAGGCTTTCTGGGCCTAATAGCTTAAACGGGTATGAGCTCGGAGATTGTTAAAAACTGTGGCTTTTCATAGCGGATGATTTCATATATCGTTTTTTGTGTGTGATTTATTTTCAATATTCGATCCATACCATTTATATTTTAGCTCTTTATTTTGTTAATATCAAAGATATGTGTATATATTTTTTTTCTTTTTCCCCTCTACCATAAACCTATATATTTCCATGATTTTAGTCTTCAATGTATCTTCTCCTTTGTAGCCCCGAACGAGGTTTATATGTGGAGCGGAAAGTCGAAATTCAATAAACAAGTTTATTAATGTTTTAATTAATTTTGACTCCCACCCTTGATCTTGTGTGTGTGATTATGGTCAGCTATTCAATATATTATATAATTCAAAAAATTATATTATATATTATTATACTCAATGTGCCTTATTACATCCCTAACATCCCTTTAAAAATATTCATAAATAATTTTAATATTCTATGAGTAACAGGTTTGGATCAAAAAAGATATAAATTTTCCCATTATTAATTACGAGGCAATACAAACCAACCACTTCGTAACCTTCTCGAATGATAACCGGTAATCCTTCTAGAAATTTGGAAAGAAGATTGTCTACGGATTTTTTATAATTTAATAGTCATCAGAACGGTAACAATCAATAGTTTTCATAAGCCATCTTCATGCTTTAATAATTTATCAACATATTAAATAAATTAAGTGTCCAAATAGTTGTCAACTTCAACAAATATCTCTAAGATATACGACGGTAAACTTCGTTGTATCAATTTTGTTATCAGAGCAATCGTTCAGTGAGGTGGAAACTGTCTAATCTAAATTACAACTACATCTCTTTGAAACCAGTAATTATAATAACATCAAAATAGCCAAATAAACAAAAAACAATTGGAATATTCCAAAAATAAGTCTCTAAAATTCCAGTAAATAACTTAACCAACGTTCCGTCAGTTCAGGAATCATCAGGATAGAAAAAGGCAAGATCACATAGATGGAGACAAAAAACAGCACATCTTACATCAACAGTATATACAGACGCATCAACTAGACAGAACATTACTTCAAAACATCTCAACACACACTATCTATGTTATGGCCACAGCAAATCTGATCATGTCTGTTTCTGACTTGGCGAAACGTTAACTGGTTAGTGGTTTACTGCAATTTGAGAGACTTAAGGTTTTGTTGTTTTTTTAATTTCAGATTATATCTTAACGATCTTTTTTATCGTATTTTAGTTCTCTCTTTTTGAGATCGTGCTTTTTTTTTTTTTTCTTTGTATTTATACAATAAATACCATTGAAATAAAAATGAAAAATATCAGTGCCCATACATTTTTAAATTATCATTGTCCTAAAAGTATATAAGGTTTATGAAAGCTGGAAGGGGCGTTAATAGAGAAGCAAATGAAGTAAAACTTCATCCCAGGTCAGGGAATATTTTCCCTCCGACCAGTAGAGTGCCTGTCAGCGGAAAAAATACTGTTCTGTAAATCAAAGTTGTAGCGGAGCGGTTGTGTAGCTTCTGTTTTTAAAGTCTATTTTAACTGGCCCTTCCATCCTCTAACTTAGTTTTCCATGCTTCACCGGCTCCTGCTTTATCGAGCTTAGTAACGGAACTTTATAACGTTGTTGTGTGTGGAATTTCGAGCATTGGATTTTAAAATTAAGAGAAGAAAAACAAATCAGTGACGGCTTAATGCAGAAACACTTTGTCAACAACTACTGTGTCATGAAAATAATAAAAAGACATTTTTTTATAACTTTTTGAATTTTTTCAGCATAAATGTATTTTTAAAGATAAAATTTGAAATTTTAAACTGGTTAACAAATTTAAACTGTTTTGAAGTAACATTGATGAAAATAGGTGTTAATGAAATATTTTGTAGCCCGAAATCCGAAAATGATAAGCTAATTACTGTAACACGTAGTTTTTACGATACAGGAGATGGGAGGTGAGAAAAAAAAGGAGACGAAATATTTTCACAATTTATTATTTATTTATTGTTTATTTATTTAATATAAACGTGTAAAATGTGTTAAATTTACGCAAAGGCATTGCTGAGAATTACGTAAATATATATTACATGAGACGTCATGCAGTGATAAAATTCACTTTTTCCTCTTGTGTGCAGTAGCATCATCTCTTTTTTAAAAATCAACAGTCGTCGCCCAACACAGATGTGTTCCAGCGTCCCTAGCATCTTCTTGTTTCCTAGTATCTCTTATGTTATGGCGAAACATCTCTCCTTGTTCGCCGCTTACTGCACCCAAACCAGGAAAAAATCCGAATGGGAGCCTAAAAATTGAATTTTTAAGAACATGAGACAACTAGTTTTCAAAAACTCGTCTACGAGGTTTTTATAGTTTTCATCTTCCTTTTCGACCAGGAATCCTCCTTTACAAAACACTTCACACTTCCAAGTTGCAAATAACTATTTATTTAATTTTTGTTGACAAAAAAATTACCTAGAAGCTTCCTAATCTGAAGTAAATATATATATATATATATATATATATATATATATATATATATATGCCTTGTGTTTTGGATCACTTATTTGAGGAATATTACTTTTAGATACTTAAAGTCATTACCTTCTTTCCTAATGGTTTTGACAATGTTTTAATTAGTCTAAGCTTAACATGGAGAGGCGGAATAAACACATTTTTTGGGGTTAAGGAGGGGAGCATATTTTATGTTTGAGATACCAGGTTCAAAAGAAGTTCTACGAGACCAATTTTTTTTTTACTGTAATGTTCTTTTGTACTCCTACTGTCCCATAGCCACAAAATAAAACAGCAATAGTTTTTAAAACACCCTTGAAATCCTAGCAATATACCTATCACTTTGCCTATCAAGACAATAACACCACGATATAATGGAGAAGCTTGAAAATGCGACGTTCTTGACCGTTTCTGTGAAAAGGTGTTTTAATAACTACCTAAATGAAAACCAAAAAGAACATTTTCACCAATATTACAAAAATCAGGTGGACCTGTGTTGGTACTTCTTCTTCAGTTCGATTCCTCGTCGGGGAGGTATTTTTTTAAAAGGTCAATAAATAGAATAGATCTGTGTAGTTATGAAGGCAAAGACCAATGATAACCTGTAGCACATTTTCACTCTTAAAATTAAAAACAGACAAATGAACGAATTCCTAAAACAGTTAACTATCAGGTAGTTTTATATCTAAAAAAAAAAAAAACTATAATAATAATAAACTCTTTATTTATTCCGGGACAAGTCCCTTTAGAATAACAATCACAGGCCGTGAAAGTGAAAATTACAAGAAATCATAAAGCAGTAACATTTAACACATGAAATTGGTATTGTTGACCTGAGTGCTATAAATAAAAAACATACGACCTTCTAATATTAATGAAACATAATAAAAATAAAAAATGAGATAAGAATAATTAACAAGGTACAAAATCTATTAGTGCATATTTACAAATTTTCATTGAAGTGAAAGAAACTCTATTTACAATTCTTTTGTAACTGGATGGACAAGAAGTGATTGGATAATCGGGATTTGAAGATGGGAAGGGTATTGCGACGGATGGGAGAAGGAATAGAATTCCTTAAGGATGAGGATCTGATAAGAAAAGATCTGTCGAAAGCTGCGGATAGGTGGATCGATTTAATCTTAATTTAATTAAAAATGTAATTAACAAAGTTTATTGTAATTGTTTTCAAATATATATGTGTGTGTATATAAAAATATAAATATGGATAATTGCAATTAATAATAATAATAAGTTATTTAGATGCAAGAATTATATGGAAAATGATAAGGTTAGCAGTACTAATATTCGAGAGAGGGAGGGAAAGTGTGCACTTTAGCAAGTGTGCCAAGTCCCACGGGTTCAAGTGTCCCACCGTAAGCTGCTCTTTCAAATCCCACCTCCTAGCCATAGTCTTAGTCTATACACTTTAAAGAAGTTATTTTAACAAATGCAAGGCACTTTAATGCTAAATTAGAAAAAAAAGATATATAATTAAAATGGTTACTAGTTAAATAATATTCTGTCAGGTTTAATCCTAATTCGAAATTTATAAAATAAAGTGGAACCACCCATGAGATATTAATGTTTAAATAAAAATTTCTAAACAAAAGGAAGGAATATTTTGTGAAACAAAATTAAATCTTCACATAAAACAAAAATACGAGTAAAGGGTGTATTGTGAGTGAGATGTGACGATATGTTTTGATCAACCAGATTGTCTGATATGAAAGATCATGCTGTAATATAATAATGAAGAAAATTAATTATAGAAGAAAATGTCTTTCAGGTAAATATAAATAAATAAAAATGTGGTTGAAGATAATTGCAGTAAGACATAACACAGGGTATAATAGTGACAAATAATATTAAAATCGACAATATATAAAAGGTGTAGAGATTGCACCTACAATATTTGAGGATCACTGTCGTTTCCAAGTAAATACTATGAAATAAAAAAATAAATAAAATAAAGATAGAATAAAAAATATAAAAGATTTAGAGAAAAAAAGGGACCTAAATTTGTTTTGACATTTATAAAGAATGATGGAAAGGAGCAGGTGGAAAATAGGAGGAAGAAGAATTGGGATAATGGAATGGAAGAATATATGACGGGGCGTAGTCTACAAGAGGAATGGGTCTTGGATAAAGAAGTAATACAAAATAATTTTAAACAAATAAATAAATAATAAAGAAAATTTGACTACTGATCATGAATTATTTTAATATTTATTGAAACCTGTTATTATTACCTCCCGGTTACTTCAGTATCTATTCTGTCTTATATTTTATATGGACAGTTTTGTAATATAAATTTTTTAAAAATTGCGGAAACAGGCGAATTTCACTAGGTTTTGGAGCACAAAAATTCAAGTAGATTTACAACCTATGGTGCTAGACGGAAGTTTGATAGCTCATTTTAAAGCTTATAGTATGGATTTTGAATATGTAACATGATAATCTGTTTTATAACTTGTGAAAAATAAAACATGGAGAAAAAAAACGAAGGCAATTCTTTAAAAATTGATATCACAAAATCTACTCGAGAAAAATAATATTTAAAAAATTAGATTTGTAATTTATTTAGTTGGTACTAATTTTTAACTAACACAGATTGATAATTAACCTTCTAACTCATTTCAAAATTTATTTTTCTCAGGATGATTTGATGCGGAATAATCCATATGTTGAATTGTTTTGGAGTAATGCATTATCTCTATTTAGCCATATCAAGCTTTTCATTCCTGATGATGCCTGAATTGGAGAAACCTTGACTGGTTAGATATTTATTGCTGTTTGAGATACATAAGGCATTGGAATCTCTCATTAATAACCTGTATATGAATGAAAGTACATAAACATATATGCGCACACATATACAAACACAGGCAAAGCTAAATTATATAAGTTGGCGGGGGCTCGGCTCAATCCATCACCTGAGCCCAGGTGTCAGGTTTGCTTAGGGAAGAACGAGTCCTAAGTCCCTCGGCAAAGCGGGTTAGAAGGGCCACATTTCAAAACTTTTGTCAGCAACTTATTTCCTACTAAGTTCAAGTCCGGAGAGGACAGTGCCTTACAGATGAGGATATGCATGAATTATGTCGAAAGAAACCTTCTAAATATTAGAATGTTCCTTGCAAATTCACTTGGTACAAATTCTATTAAAGCCACTACATGTAAATTTACCATTCAATGGAATCTAACTATTGAAACAAAACCTATTAAAACTGAAACAAATTTTTTATTTATTTATTTATCTTTTTTTTATGGCCTAGATGTTAGAGCGAATTTAGACAAATTAGTGCACTAAGCTACATGACGTATTTCATTAATCCATTCAAATTGACAATTTATATATATATATATATATATATATATATATATATATATATATATTATATATATATATATATATATATATATATATATATATATATATATAGATATAGCTCTAGGTTCTCATTTTATTAATTCTTTTCAAATTTTATCAATAATCCTGTTCTTATTGTAAAATAAAAGCACCATGTGCGGATAAGCGTCTTCGCAATATTCGAAAAACTTGTTTTTCTACAGACTGTACCGGAAAAACGGCTCAAACGATTTTGATGAAACTTGCCTAAAAGTCTTCTACTTAAAGCTGCCTAACTATTCATATATAAGGAACACACCCGAAAAAAAAAATCAGGAAAAAACGCTATGACGAAAAGGATATTTTATTTGCGCATAACTCGAAAAGTATTAATTTTTATAGCAACTAAGACTAAGGGAAGATATAACAAACATTTTTTGTATTTTACTTTAGCCCTAAGCGGTAAGGAATGTCGTAGAGAGTACACACCCGATATTTAGAACTTAATAATTATTAATCTTCCGGAACGATGTAGACGCTCATTTGAAAGATAATATCAAAGGTGTGTATAGCAGCGAATTTCATTCCTGAATCTCTTCTCATGTCTCCCAATTTTTTTATAGTACATATCAAATTAAAAAATCTGGAAAAAGCTGGAAGAGAAACAACAACAAATGTTGGTGAGTAGGAAGCTGCTCCATCGACATCTAGGGGAAGGGATAAAGTATGAAATGAAGGAGGCTCCAACCTCCAAACCGACGATACGGTTACAATCTGGTTACGTTGGTAACCATATGTGCAATAAGGGACTAATAAGAATCCTGGTTTTTAATTAATTTAAAAAACTGGTAGTTACTATACAAATTTTAGGTGCACGTGCATACTAAATGTAAAAGTTTATTTCAAACGGTACGATCCTTTTGTTAATTGGTTCCCTGAAGAAGGGATCTCTTCAACAGAAATAATATAAGACATAATATTTTTATAAATATAAATATTCGCAAAGCAAAAGGAAAAATATTCCAAATAATAGTCCAAGAAGAAAAATGCAATAAAGGGAGGATCTTCTATCGAAAAATACTATTCCTCCCCGAGGATAAATCCGACATAAAAGGACGGGGACAGTTTGCTGAGCAGTAGAGAGGAAAGAATACAACACCCCGAGAGTACACTATAAAGCTGTTGGAACCTGATGCTGAAGCTGCCCACTTCCTTCCTGTCAGCGCCCCGTGACAGCACACACAGCCGAGTATCGTCTCATTGTAGGAGGGAATCCGACTTCTCCACTGGCTGCCGCTGTCGTGGCAAACTTACTTGTATAAAGTCTCGAACTTTGTCCAACAACAGTTGATTGTATCTGTTGCCTTCATTCGATTATTTATGGCTATTACACATAGCGCAAAGGTCAATCCAAATTCCAACAACGGAAAAGTGGAATATCTGAACAGTGTTCCTTAATTCTTTTCTTTTTGGCCAAAAAAAAAAAAAAAAAAAAAAATCTGTAAATAATAATGTCATAGTCAATGGATATTACTTTACTACCGTTACTAGATAAGGAAATCGGGTCTGAATTTCGACGTGCAGTTTTCAACGGATCTATGCGTTTCAGAGCCTGCTGAATCTAAAAAATCCATTTTTGACTATGGCTATATGTAGATATACAGATGCCACGATAATCTGTTAAACGGGTAGACCGATTTTGTTGTTCATTTCTTTTATTGTGGGATTTTGGACCCAGATGCCTTCGTATCAAATCGAGCACCTTATACTTTTTGAGTTATGCACAAATTAAGTTTTATTTTCTTCGTGACTATTTTTTTTTTTTTTTCTCTCGGAAAAAATAAATAACGCTATTAATCATTAATAATAAATTTAACAAATAAATCAATATAACTATAACAACAACGAATAGCACAACAACAAATATAACTAAAGCGACGACAAATAACGTAATAACACATAAATAGTTATATTACTAGTTTCTATAAACGGGCTTAGGAAATAGTTGACTTCGTTTGTCGAGTTTCTCCTTAAGGAAGATCTCCCCTCCAATCGAAAGCCTATTTGTCTAGGATTAGTTGATATGCATTAATTCATTGTCTGCCTTCTGAAATCGAATTATCCCAAGCACTCAAACCCAGCAGATGAATTGAATGAATGAGATCTCAGCAGTTGAATTATTCAATAATATAAATGAAGAAAACATTTAACTAGGTATATAGTTCCAATATATTTAGAAACTAAAATTATTTTTTTTCTTGTTTATGGCGCTCGGAGTGATAGAGAAAAAAAATATCCATTGTCGTTTTTTTATTTCTCTTTAGCAATTCTTTACAGGCAAATGTATATTTCGAATGAAAAGAAAATAATGATTTTTTAAAACGATTTTAAATCTTTCAGCAGTAAAATATTGTTATTCCTACATAATTTCTATACCCAAATTTTCAAAAATTATCGAAGTTTCAGTGAAGTGAAAATGAAATTAGGATCAATTATTATATTTTAAAATCGAAAATTTAGGTAAAATTAGGAAAGTTTCGAATTGTACACTTATCCTTAACATTGCAGCTCCACAACACCTGAATAATTAAAATTGAAAAAAAATAATGTATTTTATTTTCGTAATTTTTTATATATTATTCTTGGCACCAACCCATATATGTTACTATCTCGTCGGACAGAATTGTTCTTCGCTGATAAATCAACACTATCTAATTCTATCATTTTTTTTTTTTTTTTTTTTTTTTTACGGCTTTACAACCCGGTGACAAGTCTTGGCCTCCTCCAACCGTTTCCTCCAATCGTCACGGTCCCGTGCAGTCGCGATCCAGTTCCTCACTCCTAGCATGTTTCTAGCGTCTGTAGAGACACCATCCGACCACCTCAGCTTTGGCCTTCCTCTCCTCCTTGTTCCATGGATTGGCTGGGTCAGCAATAGCCTTGGCATTTCCCCATCAGCCATTCTGGCAATATGCCCTGCGTACCTCAGCCGTCTTAATTTCATTGTTCTAACAATTTCAGCCTCTCCAAAGGCTGTGTAGAGTTCCCGATTTGTCCGGCGTCTCCATTCTTCTCCAACTTTTACGCCTCCGAAAATTCGTCGAAGAACTTTTCTCTCAAAAATCATTAGTTCTTTTTCAGCTACCTTGGATGCTGCCCAACATTCTGATCCATACAGGAGTACGGAGCGTACTAAGGTTTTATAGAGGTGGAGTTTAGTCTTTCTTGAGAGTATTCTCTTGTTGAGCTGCCTAGCTAGACCAAAGTAACATCTATTAGCTGAGACAATCCTCTTTCTGATCTCTACATCGGGGCTGTTGTCTTGTGTCACTATAGATCCCAGGTACTTAAACTCAGAGACCTTTTCAAACTTATTCTGTCCTATGGTCACCGTCTCACCTGGCTTCGGAACCTCTTCTGTAACCATGTACTTAGTTTTGGACTCGTTCACCTGCAGTCCAAGTTTACTGGCTGATCTCGCCAGAGCTATAAATGCCTCACTCACTGACTGGAAAGAGCGTCCCACAATGTCTACATCGTCGGAGTATGCCAACAATTGGACCAGCCTGTTAAATATGTTTCCATCTTTGCGTAAACCCGCATCTCTTATTGCCTTCTCTAAAGCCAGATTAAACAATAAACAGGCCAATGCATCACCTTGCCGGAGTCCCTTCTTTGCATGGAATTCTCCTGACCTTCCGCCTTTTATCTTTATCAAACATCTATCATCCCTCATAGTACCTTTAATAATCCGCATAAGTTTCTCAGGTATATTAAGTTCTCTCAGGGCACTGTAGAGCTTTTCACGTTCTATACTATCATACGCCGCTTTAAAATCTATGAATAGATGGTGTGTTTTTATTTGATACTCTCGACCTCTTTCTAAAATGGTTCGCAGGCAGAAGATTTGGTCCGATGTAGATTTTCCTTTCCTAAAGCCACACTGGTACGGACCAAGTTCCCTTTCAGCATATGGCAAGAGACGTTTAAATAGTACTTGGGACAGTATCTTATATGCGCATAAAAGCAACGAGATTCCTCGATAATTACTGCATGTATATCTGTCACCCTTTTTGTGAATAGGATATATTATTGACATGTTCCAGTCAGTGGGCATCTTCTCATTTGTCCATATCATGAGAAAATGGTCTTGAAGTGTTTTGATGAGTTCACTTCCACCATTTTTAAGAGTGCCGCTGGCAGTGTATCGGCTCCAGGGGCTTTATTGTTTCTCAGTTTGCAGATAGCATCATCAATCTCTTCCTCATCAGGGGGCTCGAGATCTGATCCTTCCAGCAGGCTTATCCTGTTTTCTTCTTCGTCGTCCTGAGCATAGGTTCACACTTCCTCACAAGCGGGTCCTCCATAGTTGAGAATATTACGGAAATAGTTTCTCCACTCTGTAAGGACTTTATACTTGTCAGTGACCAAGTTACCCTCTTTATCCCTGCATGATTTTAGCTTATTCGTGTAGGGTTTCCTTTGTTTGTTGACAAGTCGGAAGAAATATCTACTTTCCTGGTTACAGCGCAGCAATTCCATCTTCTCCATCTCCTCCCTCTCCTTTTGTCTCTTCTTCCTACGGTGTACCCGTTTCTCATCCTTTCTTCTCTGTCTATACTCTTCTACTGTTCTTCTAGTGCTTTTTCTAATCATGGCCTCATATGAGAGATTCTTCCTTTCCGTGGCTGTTCTACACTCTTCGTCAAACCATGTCGACCTAGGTTCCTTCTCCTGTGGTCCTAAGACTTCTTCAGCTGCTTCCATTATTGCCTTATGACACCCTGACCTCTCAATGTCCCTCACCCTCTCAATGTCCTGGTCTTCATTACAGTTTCTTTGGCATAGCTTTGTATCAAGTACCTCAGCATAGGTACGCTGAGTCTCCGTATTTTTCAGTTTTTCCAAATTAAAACTTTTGGGTTTCTCAGCAGCTTTAAAGTTCCTGACTGAACATATCTTAGCAGTTATGTGCGCTATGCTGAGAAAATGGTCCGAGTCTACGTTAGCCCCTCTGAATGCTCTCACATTTCGCAGGTTGCTCCTATGCCGTCTTCCTACCAGAATATGGTCAATCTGGTTTACCACAGACCGGTCGGGTGATGTCCAAGTGCCCTTGTGGATAGCCTTATGTGGGTAGCAGGTGCTTCCCACCACTAAGTCTCTGGATGCTGCAAAGTTAATAAGCCTTTGCCCATTGTCGTTGGTCGCATCATGAAGACTGTGTTTCCCTATTAATTGTTGGTATATATCTTCTTTTCCTAACTTAGCATTAAAGTCTCCAGCAATCACTTTCATATCATACTTCGGACATGCATCCAGAGTCTTTTCCAGAAGTTCATAAAAGGCATCTTTATCTTCTTCATCAGACACCTCTGTAGGGACATGTAAACTTAGTAGGGTGTAGTTGTAGAACTTTCTACGCACCCTTATAACACATATTCTTGGGCTTATTGGTTTAAAGCCTATTATCATCTGTCTGTACCTTCCCCTTACTATGAACCCAGTACCAAATTCATGTCGGTTTTCATGACAGCTGTAGTATATGGAGTGGCGTCTTTTTTCAAGAATTCCCTGTCCAGTCCATCTGACCTCCTGGATAGCGCCTATGTCAATCTTATATTTATCTAATTGTTCTAAGAGCAGTTTTAGTGCTCCGGGTCTATAAAGGGACAATACGTTCCAGTATCCAAAGTTAAGAATCCTATGGGGGGGTTCCGGGTCGATTCCTTACAAGACTGATCTTATCCGAGGCTACTTTGGGTTTCACGATAATAGAAGTTTCGGGTAGTGGGGCTATCCACCCTCTCTCCGTACCCTAGTCTGCTGATGGGGCTGCCATCTCAATGCATGCAGACCTAGGGAAGGTAGCCCTAGGGTGGGTACTGTATGTGTCCTTGTGTGCAGTATGCTGTGATTGTGTACTGTATGAATGTTAGAGTACTGTTCCCCCAACCTGGAGGGCCAGTAGCTGACTGCGGTATAATGACCGGGCGATGGGGTCGCCACTTCCCTACGCCTAAGTCTAATTCTATCTAGTAATTGAAAAATATTACAATGTAATATATCAAATATCTTTCTTAAACATTTTATAATCTATGTGCCAAAAAAAAAAGAAGAAAATTGTGACTCCTTCATTTTGTAAATTGTACTATTCGGATCTGAAGATGTACGTTTCTGTACCAAAAACCTACATCATTTGACTACTATAGTTATCCGGATACATAATTTAAGGGGAGAAGGTGTATCTATAAAATATTAACATGGCAAAACCTTTGAGAAAAAAAAAATTGAAAATTGCTTTGAGTATAATTGAAATCGAAAGAAAAAAATTGTTTTTGCTTATGAATTTTCATATATAACCTCAGTGTATTACATTTCACACAAAAAAATGTTTAAATTAAAAATAATTATACTTCCACTTTTGTATCTGATAAGATACATTTGTAGCCCTCTAAAGGATGCATCTTCAAGTTAAAACATTTATCAGAAATTAACAAAAAAAAAAAAAAAAACATCAGTTTGTGCTATATACATTTTATTTGGAAGTATGAAATTAAAAAAAATTAATAGTTTCAATGAGGTAATAAGCATAGTCTAACCTCATTTATAAACTAGACTGTGGTTTTGAAGGTGTTGCATTTGTGGAATATTTCCTTTCTGGTGGAGGAAAATGACAGGAAGAAACAACGAAAATGGCGGTAATTGTTAAAAAAGCAATACTTTAGAATAACTTACTAAAACAATAATTAGAACATACAAATAATTTTTAAGGAAATAATCCGAAATGTGCCATGTATCTCATAGGATACAAATAACTTATGAGCGAAATAAACCAAAGCCATCTTATAGGATGAAGACTTCAATAAAAGTCGTTTATTGAATTTTTTTTTTGCTCCCAATGAAAATTACAACTATTAATAAGAACATCAATTGATGAAAACGACAAAAAAAATGTTAATAGCAATAGAAAAATAAATGAATTATAGAAAAATACATATTAACTTAACGCCATTGTTGATTCTTCCATTTCGACTGACGTAACGGAGTTACAGCAAGTTCTCTTGTGCTTCCTAATATACATAACACCCTGAAAATCCCGACACTTCTTCCACACTGGAAGAACGGTTGAAACAGAACCTCGTAGGTCTTTTAGAAAGTTGGGTATCATATACTATACCTCGCCCGGTAAATGGTTAACATTGATTCATTTGAGTTTTTTTTTTTTAATATTTTAGGTATTAATAAAATTTAAAATTATAACGTTAACTCGATAATATTTTACTGAAGTAATAAAGGCCATGATCAGTGGTGCACTGAAGCAGTGTAAATATGAATCTGGGAGAGCGTGTACCGAACTGATAAGGTTGCTTACATCGCTCCACAGTGAGTACGCTACATCGAGCAAGGATATATCTCCTGTTAGAGCTTCTATATTGCAAAATAACAACTGCTTATTATCTATAAAAGTTATTTTTCATATTATTATTTACAACAATAAAAATCATTTACAACAATAATTTTTTTTTATTTTTTATTTTTTAATCTTTCAACAACATACTCGCACCTATCTAACAATAGATTAACATTAAGAAAATATATGAATAGAATAGATATAAGTGGCACTTCTTCCCCGTCTTGAATTAGTCCTTTAATAGAGGAATGGAGATTCCTCATCCAGCTCCTTTTCAGCCTTCTTCTAATGGTAATGTCAAACATACCCATATCGTCTACCAGTCTGCTGTGATGTCCGTGAAGGCCATAATGGAAACGGGAATAAAGGGTACGTTTATATTGGTCGGTAGTTGGTTGTCGTAAGTCGGTATGTAGAGTTTTGTTGTTTACGTACCAAGGAGCTTCTGTTAGTCTTAAAATTTTTGATTGAAGGCATAAGCCCATATGGGTTGAAGTAGTAATGTATGCATGTGTATGTAATGAGTTTCCGCCTGAATTTCACTTATGACGATTTAGAAAAAAGAGGGTAGAGTAATTTCAGTCGTTTGTTTAGAGTCTTCCTTTTACTGTGTCTGTCTGAGGAATTTGGTGGTCGCCGATATAAACTGGTATATAAGTGTCAAGAATATTAATTATTAAATATGAAAATAATATTAATCATTAAAAATATAATTAATCAATAATAATTAAAAAAATTGAGTTTTGAGCAAATTATTTATTATTTTCATATCATGATATAATTATGCCGACGTTTCGGGAATGGACCCACATCATCAGGACATATTTCTAAAAATTAAAACATATAGATAATTAATTAATTACCGTTTGATTGTATATAATTATCATCTTAAATTTACTTACTATATAGTTCAAATAGTCACTAGTAAACACAAACATCTTCGTTTGAAAATTATATTAAAATGTATTTTTCATTTGTAACCAATCTTTATTTATTTTAGAATCATCTATTTAATTTTAATGATATAATTATGTTCCCTTTATTTTATTAATTTTGAAGAACCCACAATATTATATAGCGCGCAAAATTACTGTAGAAATTTAGGTGATTATTTGCATTCTTCGTATAACCCTCCAAGAAAAAAATTTAAATAAGCCCAAAAAAAAACATTTAAATCCCCCCTCCAAAAAAATTTTGTGTAAGCCCCTGCTCTCAAACGATAAGAATTTTACGGACGGAAGAAAACCGTCCGGTGAAATTCTTAGCGTGTGAAAGGCGCATTGGAGTTATGTACCTTTCTATACATTAATGACCATGTACCATTTTATTTTCTTATTTTTAAAAAACAAAAATTATTTAGCTATTTAGCTATTTAGTAAGTAGCTTGTTCATAGTTCGTTAGAATGCCAGGTTTACAAGGTAAAATCTTAAACTTTAAAATGGATATCCTATAAAAAACAGAATTTTCTTCACGCGATTTTTAATTAAAAAATAATCAAGTAATTGGAAAAAATTATTTTAAAAAATTAATTTTGATATATATTTTAAGTATATTCTTGTTGCCCGAGAGCTTATGATTCACTGTAGGTTATGCATAAGGGAGGGTTGAAGGGTTGAAGATCTGTCCAAAGTTCCGAGCTCCCTCTTATCAGCTGTAATTAATGCGATCGTTACATTTGAGGCTTAGACTCGTTAAACTTGACATTAGCCAATTTTGACCTCTCAACTATATTATTATATTCTCAGAAATTGTAAATTATTTGATATCTTAACTTTACGGTTATATTTTTAGTTTATCAAAAAGAAAGAAAAAAGTTTTAGTAAAACAGTTCCGAAGGAATTTTCGATGAAATAAAAAACAAAACAACAACACTGAAATAAAACGAAATACGAAGTAAAGAATACTAAATATCTTCGTTCTTTATTATAATCATTTTATGAGATCAATCTGATAGAAGAAAGCATCTATGGATTATTACGGCGCGAGTCTATACCGTACCCGCAACGCTATTCTGTTGTGCAGAATAGACTATCATTAAAACAAAATCGTTGTTGGCATCAAACCTGAAGGATACAGAGATTTATATATATATATATATATATATATAATGTATATATATAAATAGGGATATACATATATTAGCAAAATTCGACAGATGTCCTGCTCGTATGTCTATTTACCTCTGAAAATTCATGTTATTTATTTAATCTAGAATCATTGTCCATGAAATTAATTTGCAAAAATTGTGGATCATCAGGAACTGGAAGAAGTGAACCAATACTTGGACTTTGAATGTGGCCATGAAATTACCATATCTCACAATATTCGTCGCTCCAACCGATGCCATTTGAAAGCATGAGTTGTATTTCCGAATATGCTATAGAAAAAGTTTGAAGTACGGAGTAGCTCCAGCAACATAAGTTTAAAGTTGTTCTGGTGGCTCAGCCAGTGGTGGCAAATTGACTTTGTAATCAGAGGGACACATGCCGGGCGTTTCTTCATAAAACTTCAAAGCGCGACAATGAAAGCACAAATTATTCATTGGACCAATGAGAATATCGCGATCCATTGAACGCCGATTTCTTGAGATCGATTCTCCCTCTTGGTCAACTCTGCCGTGATCGTTCAGCTTCACGTCGTATGTCTCTTCGGGTGTTGCAGCAGTTCTTGAAGTAAAAGCTCGCCGTCGCAGGTTTTCCACTCGTGCGCCTCGCTCATCAAATGTTTCAGCAGCTCTTGAAGTAGAGACTCTGGATCCGGTCTCGCATACTAATTATTTATAATACCAAATAAATCACTATAATAAACATTATAGATTATAGGGAGCTAGTTCGGATAAATGGTCCTTGTAGTCTCCTATATAATCTCCTTATTTCTAACCACTGACTACCTTCACGTCACCGCCGCGTACTAATAAATATTAACTGAGCTAGGTGGGAATCGAACCCACGTCACTCAGGAACTCTCGCCCCAATGTACTTGGCCGTCATGCCCTATATTTCAAATATAGGACGCTAAATCTAAAACCATCAATTTTTCCAATACAACGGTCTTCACATATCAATTTTTTTAACATGTCTATGGATGGTATTATGTGAGATTCTCAGAGAACAAGTCATTGTTTTTTAAAATTATTTATTAAAAAAAATAAATATTTTTTAAATAAATTTATCTAGATTTAAATAACTCCTAATTTTTGTTATAATATACCCTTTAATAATTTGAAAATTATTAAATTACTAGATAATCCAAGCTGTTTACACATACGATATACAGAGATATTCGAAAGCCAAGGTTAAAGTCGCAGCGACTGGAGAAAATCACAGGTCATCGGTAGTAAAAGAGGTAAGTCCTCCGCAAACTCGTTGACAAAGAATCAAGTTTCCGCGTCTCTTACCTCGGTTCAATCTCTGGAAAAACTTAGATTCTTCTGGAGTTTCTCCTCTTCACTGCGCAGAGGTAGAGGCGTGGAAAGTCAATAAAAAGTCTACACGTTTCTGTTATAAGGAAGCTAGTAACATGTGTGCGAGATGTAAGTGCACTTGTGAAGTTAGAAAGTAGGTATTTTATTTAACTAAGAAAAATAATATTATATTATATATAAATGAAAAAAGTATATATATATATATACTATATGCATTTAGTTATAAAACATACTAATAGTAATTAATTAATATAAAAGCACAAAAACTAAAAAAAAATTGAGATAAACTCAAAGTATTAAATACTAATAATGGGAAGAAGAAATATTCTAGTGATGTATTAGTGAAATAATTTCTTTCTTATATCTCAATATTCCTTTATTGGTATATATTACATAGTTCCACCAACATTTTTTGGGGTACTTCCCCATTTTCAGGGTATTTTTTCTCTATACTCCTATTGGCTAGATATATCCATATTAATTTCATCTGTTAATAGGTACAATTTTTTTACCATTAACAGACGAATTTAATATGGATATATCTAGACAATAGGAATATAGAGAAAAAAAAACACCTTAAGAATGGGAGGGTTACCCCGAACATTGGTGGAACTATGTAATATATACCAATAAAGGAATATAGAGGTATAAAGAAGAAATTATTCCACTGATACATCACTAGAAGTGAGATATGATTTTAGGAGCGCCTTCGATCATTTTATTTTTGTTTTTGGCAAATTCAATAGAAACAGAAAGAAGTTAATATTATCGAAGGTGTCTCTAAAGCCCACCTTTAAAGGTCAATATCATTGAGTCAATTTGAATTTCGTCAATATATTGACCGTCTGAGGGGTATATAGCAACAATAATATTGACGCGTGTGATATATATCCCATGCTTGTTCAATTATATTGCTTTGATAATATTGACCGCGCAAGGTATGGTTTATATACAGAAGGATTCTTTAGTTCAGCATGAGAGGGACGCGTGTTGAGATATTCTGGAGTGATGTAGGCACCGTCTTAGTTAATCACATCATCTAGTGTGGGATGTTCCAGCATTAGCGATATTGTTTTTTGCTGTCCTGATGTTGCCGGAATTGGCGAAACGTTGACTCGTTTTAAGTTCATCATATTGTTCCTTAATTTTTACTAAAACATTTTCAATCATAATTAAAAAAAAAAAGTGACAAAATTTAAAATAAAATAACTAATGGAAATTTTTTTATTACAGATAAAAATATTTTTGAATGGAATAAATGACCGCAATTCATTTGTTCGATTGAAATGCGTTTCGCACTATTTTATTCTAGTTTTTCCCCACGGAAAAAAACTTAGTTTTTTGTTAGGTTTTTCAATACATAACAGTTTACCTGGAGTAAATGATTAAGCCAATCGATTTCTTAGGACCAAAAAAACTTTATAATCAAAGTTTAAGAAACATTAATTAGCGGGATTTCGAGACCCATTTCGTAGATATATAGACGGAAAGAAGCCTTAAGAAAATAAGTAATTATTATAAATGATTATCTGTAATAATCCGATCTGATTGTACTACGGATATATCTTGTTTTATTTAAAATTATTAAAATAAATCAGTTTGTTAAAAAAAGAAAGGAAAATAAAAAAGGCAAATATCCCCCCCATACTCGTGGCATAATCGACGATGTAGGATAACGCCCCAATTCCTCCAAGATATGACATTTGGTATAAAGGTCGTCCCGTGACATTCCTCTCTTGGTGACCTTTCGCCAGACTTAATGCCCTCGGCACAATGGCGGACCGTACCCCAAGTGCAGTTAAGTCGGGCTTTACGGTTTATGATAATGAGCTTTGGGCTCCAAAATGTGTTTGTCCTAGCCGCGTCGTAATTTGTCTGACTAATATTCACTCTTCCACTAAGCACCTTAGTTACAAATTAACTATAAATACCAACCGGTGATAAGGTCTTTACTTGAAGTAATTAATTTAATGAGGGAGTTTGAACTTCCGGAGTATTTTTAGGAAAATGAAAAAAAAAATTACGATCTTAAAGGAAATAATCCTTAGGAAAATCCAAGTGATAATAGTGGTTGGTCAAAGATATCTCACAATATTTAAAAAAGAGAAGACGCCTATTACCAATTATATATATATATATATATATATATATATATATATATATATATATATATATATATATATATATATATATATATATATGATTACTAGCTGACAGGGCAATGCTTTGCTATTGGTTTATTTGAGCATATATATACATTAACTGAACGCACTTGAAAGTTTAATGAGAGAAAAAACTCATGAAAAGAGATTTAAATTATTGCAAGAATATTATTGGAAGATCTCAAAACAAGGCCTTAAGTCTCGTTTCGTTAATCCATCATCAGAATAGAAATAGATAAGAATAAATAAGCAGAAATCAGGAGCAGCAAATCTCACACCGAGAGTCTAAAAAAGGACTAATTGTATATTAATCCGAAAGAATTCAACATGTAATAAACATAAAATGCATGAAGTATAAATGGAACTGTTTTGAAATGATATTTTATCTCCATTTGGATAATCCTACTTAAACTGTCAATGTGCCATGCCGTCTATGGTCTGTATGTATTGACTGCTATTTCAGACCCTTAAGGTTTTGTTTTATATTATTCCGATAATATAGTAAGTATGTTTAGTTTGAATAAAATTCCTTAGTGCATCCCTTTCTTCGGTATTGGAATTCATTGAAGCCCTATAGAGTTTTGAAGAGTAAACAAGAACTAATCAGCCAAATGATGGGAATGCTGTTGGAAGTTGAGGCGACTGGTTGTTTACAAGAAGGCACCGGGTAATAAAACCGGTCACCAAAGAGCACAGGGCCTATCAGTAAATCACCGAAAGGACTATCTCTTCGGCCAACAGGCTTCCTCTTCGTAAACATCTTCAGTATGCTGCGGGGGAAACGAACCTAGTCCGACAGATATCACTCTTTCCTGGCATGTAAATAATTTACGACATGTAATAAAAAGTTTGGTTTCTTTAGAACATTTAGTAAGAGTACTTTTGGGATGCACTGCTGTTTGCTTTAAACAACAATCAGTTAAATTTGATCGATCATTTCTAGATTTCAAGAGCACAAAGGATCATTATGAATTGATGATTGATGAATTGATAATACAATTAGCTAATAAATAAAATATTAAACTTTTAAAGTGGAAGGGGGATGCGAGGGGAAGTAGGGGCTCTTTAGTGATTCTAGCTAGGAGGTTGTGGGATGAGTAATTGTGGTGTGTAACAAACACGGCATAATCCTTAATTAGGAACATATAATTAAGATAGACCTATTAGGAACATATGTAATGATCTAGATCTGTGGCTCTCAAAGTGGGTGGTGTATGCCCGCTTCAGGTTTCGGGGATACTTTGTCACGCTCTTCAGCATCTGGTATAAGCATAAGAAATTATCCCAAAATGTTGGGTGTTACTTAAGTACTATTTTAGCGAGACCAGATCAATGAACGATTAAAAAGTTCAAAATTGAGTAGAGAAGGGGGAGAGGTTAGTATTTAACTATTTTTATATAACATTATTCCAAATACCTGGAATAAACTTAAGTTCTCCCTTTACATATGAAGTGTTTTGCATATATTTTTTTATCAGTAAATGTTCTTTAATTTTTCTTTTTGTCGTTTTTTTTTTTTATCCTACCTAAAATTTTTATTTCATCAAAACTAATTTCATGGGAATGTGTACTGTTCACTATTTGTCTACTTATTGCTGTGTGGTTTCTATTATATTTAATAGAATTCCTGTACTGTTTAATATGCTTTTTTTTTTTGAGATTTTGAAGGGACTCACCATTATATATTTTCCCACACGAACATTATAGTTGATGGATGTTTATTGTATCTATTTTTTTTATATGATTTAGTTTCCTAAATTGGATAGAAACTAGGAATTCGTATTAGAAGTAAAAATTTATATTAACTAAAAGTAATAACAACTCCTTTAATTATATCTTTATATCTTTATATTATAGTCTCATATTTTAATATAATTTGATCAGATACCTTTTCCATAAAAATCTATTCGTACACAGGTTTATAATCATGTGCAAATTCCCCTTTGAATATACAGAATTCATTTACATAGGATAATAAATTCAGTCCATATGTAGAAAACAGATGCTCAACTCTACTTTATGTGTATGCTTGTATTTATTTACATATTCGTTGAATTATCTACTGCTCCAGTATATAATTTCAAAATTTCATAACCTATGTAAAATACATTTTGACAGTTTAAAATTTTTATCATGAGGATTTTAACGTGATTTCCGAAACTAAAATTCAAACTTAAAAAATAAATATAAAATGAACCTAGTGAAAAACGAATTAATTTAAATAATAATGGAATTGGTTAATATAATTTATATGAAATTAATTTTTAAATCAAAGTTTAAAATCCATATTTTTTCCGTTCAGATGGATTTCTCAAATACTTTACGTCATCTCTACCATAATTTAGCATATCCGCGTCAATGTCTTTACATTTTGTGCTTTTATTGTTTTTAAGTGCTTCAATCACTTCTCTGAAATCTCCAAAATTTAGTTCCAAGCAATCCTCGCCACTCAGAAATTACTCTTCTATTTGTCTATGCAACACACTCCTCGCTGCATTCTTTTCCCCATGCAACGGCACCCGAAAATATTGTCGCCAAGGCTCTATCACTACAGTCCGTCCAATTGTAATACCTGCCCTATCTCTGCAGACACGTCCTCGAATTGAAATTATTCTTAATTTCATCCATCCCTTTGTAAAACTCCCTTGTCTGTTTTGTTTCCCATTCAGCTTGTATCGCTTCCGATTTGATTCTTTGTAATATACTCTTCCTCTTCCTACAAATAGTCAAGCAGCCCTTCCTTTCATATTATATACTCCTCTAGCTTGTCTCGTATTTCTCATTCGCACTTTCAGACTTGCTCCATTCCTCTCTCTCTTAACGACCTCTCATACTTCCTATCAGACCACCTATATCTCGCTACACTCCGTCACATTACGAGGACTTCTTTTACAGTATACCCCAACAAACTTGTAATTCACGCATGGTCTTTTCCCACCTTTTCCTTCCATCAATGTCCATCAGAGCTCAATTCAATATCTCTCTAAATAGGTCTGAAATTATTATTTATTTCTCAGTTTGAGCAGCTCAATGCTATATTTAGTTGTCTTCTCTCCTTGTTCCCGAGCAGTCTTGGCTAACTTCTGCCCTAAGCGTACCTCAATTAGAAACTCATCCGAATCTGCGCCTAGATCTTCTCACACCAGCGATGCCCGATTTATGCCTTCCATCTATGAGAACGTGGTCAATTCGATTCACACGTAAGGATAACCACGTTTCCTTATGAGTTTGTGCAGTAATTATGTGCGGCTTATTGTCATTCCTTTTTCCATAGCGAAATCAATAATTCTCAGCCCACTGTTGTTGGGCACCTCATGCTTGCTACGTAACCCAAGTATGAGCCCAAATGCTATCTCTTTATCGAGTTTCGCATTCATATCGCCCATAATTATTTTAAAATCATACCCTGGCAGTAAATCGTATTTCCGAGAAAGCGCATCATAAAAATAATCTTCATCTTCCTCTTTGCTATCCTCTATGCATGTGCCAACATGCGCATTGATTATAGATGTATTAAGGAATCTACCTTAGCATATTCTTTCAATAACTATTTTATAGTTCAGGAGTAAATACTGTATTTATAGTGTAAATACACTCTTTTTTATCATGAAATTGTTTCATTTATGGCCATTTATGATCGCGTGCTTTTTAAGGTTCATCATCGTTGCTATACTCCATTTTATCTCTTGCAGCGCAACTACGCCTTACCTCTCAAACACCTCCTCTAAGTTCCTGCTTGCTCCAGTTGTAGCCAATCCTCTGACATTCTGTATTGCTGCCATCGATGATTTTAAAAATCCTTTAACTCGCGTAGTTCGTTCCCTTAAATCCATTGGCTTTTAATAGCTTCTGGTTTCGTAGCAATAACCCTACGCCCCACCTCCAACCTGGAGGACCGGGATTTTTTGTCGGACCCCTTAGCTTCTGAACTTCCGTCCTAGCCCTTGAGGCAATCCTCCTAGAGGCAATTCCTGGATTTGGAAATTCAGGAAAAAAGAAAAAAACTGACCGGCTAATCATTATGACTGTAATTTGAGAGAGTGGAGGTTTTGTTTGAAATCCTACAATTATAACCTCATTATACTATAATTGTTAGTGGGGTGGACAACTCTCACTTTTTTGGGGAGGGCATCAGAGGCTATTAAGATTAAATATACGTACCTATATATCTGTTTCCGTAGAATAGTTGATGCAACTTCGTAACCACCCGTGATGAATAGGTGCTTAGTTAAAGCTGGTTAAGGGATATTTTCGACAAGATCTGAGGAGGTAAGTTTATAAATCATGAGGCAAGTTGAGACCCGAGTTTAGTTAGCGACTAATAAGGACAAGAAGGGGAGGGAGGGTCTGCAAAACCTCGGGATTAATTACACCCCCCCCTCCACCTCCAAGGCGATCCATCCACCTTTCATTAGGCCCTGTGGTCTGCCATCTTTGTTGCGGTCTCTTCCGGCAGCCGCGACCTCCTGTAAAACTATCTCCATTCCTTGGAGGATGTCTACCGTTGGGCGCTTAGTTGGAAATATCCAGAGCGCTTTAGAGCATACTGTTAGGTAAGATTAGAATACCACCCGACATAGCACAAAGATGAAGGAAAACAAAAACTAATTAGGGATTAATCCTTCTATACCATCATGTGGAGGTCAACTGAAAACAAAAACGTTTGTCCCCGTTAACATTCAAATTTATAATTTTATTTATTAATTAATTTGTTTTTAATAAAAAATAAAAAAAAACAACAAAAAAAACTGTATATAGTTGGAAGGTTCCAAAAAATAAAGCCTCAAGTCTGTCAAATACCAATAAACATTTTACCAGACACCGTCCCGCCAATTCTAGCATCATCAGATCAGAAAATCTCATGAATGCAGACGAAAAACAGCTCATCTCACATCAACAGACCAAAAAGATCTCAACACATACTGGGAGAAACTGGAAATATAAACAACCGAAAAAAGTACTAAAAGGCCATACATATAATTATTAAGATAAAATTAAATTTAAAAAAATATGTACCAAAGAAAAAAAAGCGGTAAAATTAGTACAAAACGGCTATGTTCAAAACAATAGATCAGAAAAAATGAAAAAAAAAAAACATCAACAATAAAATAAATATAATACGTTAATTTTTTAAAAAACGATATATGAATTTACATTTTTTTTTCTTTAAAACATTCTATTTAAACAAATTTCCCAATTATTTTAATTTATATACCTATTTATCTTAATATTAGAAGATTTTAAAACGAAATCTCAATTTCTTAAACAGCAGTAAATAAACAATAGTCAATATTTCTTCAACACAGGTATTATTTCGGACTGAGAACCGAATGGTCAAACCACAAACCACTTCAATACCCTAAAAAAGTTTTAAATAAATGGATAAACGGTGATAAAAATATTTACATATTTTTTAAAAATATAATAATTTTGGTAAGAAGACAGTTGAGAATTCCCGTACGTAACAAGCAACAACTTTTTCTTTTTTAAATGACGTTGTATTTAAATATTTCTAGGAGTACCTAATCAAGAAAATTAAGAAACTATAACGATAATAATAATGGCTTAGCCAAACCCGAAGATTCGATGCCGATATTAATAACAATTTGTCAAAACCCAAATCACTCAGGACAATACTCGGCCTATCTTTCGCACGCTTACCAGTCGGTTCATTAACTAACTTAACTCACTAATTAACATTTTAAGGAAAAATTAAGAAAAAAAAAGAATAACAGATATAGGTACTACACTTAAAGGTACTTAAAATTACTTTTAGTGCTTTATACAAAACTAATCCAAAAAGCTACCTTTCGTACAAGAGAACTCTAACTGAACAAACCCAAGGGAGAGCGGGGTTCCCTTGATATCATTAATTAATATACATTAAACTCTCTTGCCAGCTCTCCGGGCCAACTTTATCCTATTTCTTCTCAATTAGTCGCAAAACAAACATAATTGAGATTTCATACTGTTTTACTCGTCTCTCTCTCTCATTCTCTCTCTACCACCCCCTCTCTCTCTCTTTCTTCCTCCCTCTCTCTCTCTCTCTCTCAATGTATTCTCGAGTTGAAATTTGCGAGGAGATTCGGTTCATTAAGAGCCATTTGTTTAAAAATAACCAGAACTCAAAAAGGAAGTAACATTGAACTGTGACGTTATATAAAAATTTACTAAGTTCAGTGAACCAAAATGTAAATGTAATTGTTTTATTTGTTTTGTTTTCTTTTGCACAGAGTTGGGAATTCAATTAAATAAATTATTTAAATACTCGACTTAATAAATACATTTATTTAATTAAGAGTATTTAAATACTTATAATTATATTTTGTATTTACTATTTAATAAAAACTTGTAATTAGAAGAAAACTACTACTACAATATAGAATGCGGGAAGCTTATTGCGGTTTATTTTCAATAATGAACCTTTTTAATTAATCAAAAGAAAAAAAATGTTAACCCCCTCAAAATTTGAAGTTTTACTTTTCAAGATATGAAAAATACAAAAATCGAATCCATTTCAATTTAAACTTTTTCCATTCCAATTGTAATCCAACCAGACATGAATTAATTATATTTTATTATTGAAATAATGACTTTTGAAATAATTTCGTCAAATTCAGTAGGTAGTAAAGAAGTTTGAAAAAAAAAATGTTATTATTTTATTTTAAGATATTTATTATTTCTTTGAAGAGGGGGTGTGGATTTGATCGATATAGTGATCGTTCATTAGGTTTTCGAAATTGCTAATGTTGAATTAACTAACCTATAGGTTAAACAATTATTACTTTCCGCATTAGTTATAAATAAACTGTGCATTACTCGCGAACAACTTCTTTTTTAATTCCTTCCTCAGGGGGAGGGGATATGCTTAGAGAAAAATTCGTGTAGGGGTAAGCGGGTCGCGCCCCAGGCCTTCTGATGAATCTAAAATATCACATAAAATTAAAAACATCTTTTAATCAAATTATTTAATTTTAAATTTCTAATAACTTTTGTATTGCACAATGTTAGAAAAAATTAACATAAAATCAGAATTTTAATTTTTTTTTTTAAATAGTTACATATTAAAACAAAATTATTTGGAATCAATATTTTTCTTTTTTTGGGGGGGGGAGGGTCATTCATCTTCATAAATGGCCAAGATAGGGCATAAGAAACATTTAATCAGCCGTAATTAAAAAAAAAATGGCGAATAATAAAGTCCTGGAATGACCGATGACTTCGGTGCCAAATATGAGGGGTTAATTTTTTTTTCTCGCAGATTACAAAGGCTAATTATTGAATTTTTCATTATCAAAAGGGCGATAGTAAACTTTAACAGATCTTTTATTATCTTAGCAGTTTCCAAATTTTATATTGTTTTAATTTAGTTTATTTTTTTGTTAATCATTTAAGCAAATTTGATCTCTTTTTTCGATGTTTAAATCGTCTATCAATGAGAACTAAAAATAATTTTTAGTTCTCAGTTTTTATTTTCTTGAGGTAAAATTTTTCTTGCTAAAAAAATTATATTTTATATCTTTAATTAATGAATAAATAAAAAAATAAAGGTACTTCCTACCTGAATTTGCTGCATAAGTCTTCGTGTATAAGTTGTTCGATGGGGAAGGTGCCGGAATAGATTTATCATAATATTAGATGGTGCATAAGTTAATGCGACAGTATGATGCATTTCAAAGGTTTAAAAAAAAATTTCCTTTATAATGCTCTTGAAACCATGTTCTTTTCCGAACCTGAGAATTGCGTTGTAGGACAGGAGGTAGAGAAGAAAGAAGTTAATATAGACGGGGAAGGGTTGGGTATTAGCGGGGAGCTCTGAGGTTATTGCAACCTCTGACAAGGCTCCTAAAAACTTTTCCCCCACAACCGGCAATATTACATACCGCACTTCCCCTCTATAACCTCAAACCAAACTTGTCCCACGTTTCCTTAGCAGGTATGATTTTATTGCTACTCTTAAAGTTTTTAAAAAGTAGTTATTTACAGGAAAAGCATGTATACCAGGATGGCACCTGACGAACTCCGTCATCCCAGTTCAAACATAACAAAAAGACTCATATACTTTTGAAGAAATGAAAAAAAATCAGCAGAAAATCTTTCAATGTATCTCCGATATAGTACAAAGTAAACTACTCAGCAAATTGCCCCACAAGCCTCAATGAAAAAAAAAAAGAAAAAAAGGACAGAACCATGTAACATAAATAGAGATAAGTATTTATGTTAGCCATGTAACATAGTTAGATATAAGAATTTGTTATCTATATTTATATTTACTCATTGCTTAATATTGTACATAATCATGATTAATTCTTATTTAAATTCACATATTATTTAATATATTATATGATTATGTTCACCTTTACACATTTATATTTAAACAAAACGCTTATTTAATTTATAAGCTATATAAAAATAAGTTCCATTTTTTTAATATATTTTTTTTTATTCATTCCTAGGCAGACTGAGCTAATAACACACTAAATGAGAAGGTGAGGTATTTAATTTATATATTATTTTATTATTGTTTTCTTAATTTTTTTTATTATTGAAAAATGAAATAACAAACTCTAGATGTAAATAAAATAGAAACATACAGAACATAGAATTGTAAAAAAAAAAAAGTATATTGACATATATTTTTTATAAATTATTTATTTTATTTAATTACACAGGGCAACATTGATTTTGCGGCGCAGGATTTCAGAGTCGATTCTGGATAATGCCAGTCTTCTAGATACGAGAAAAATATCAGATTTGCCGAATTGACTCCAGTTTTTTAAATAAAGGTAGTAAATACTCTTTTATTGAAAGAAAAACGAACTTTTTTTTTGGAGGGGTTTTCGGACAACAGCGAGTATGTGGCTCAGTTTCAGAGTCGATTATGGATAATTTCAGTTTTCTATATACAAGAAAAACATCAGATTTTCTGAAATTACTCTACTTTTTTAAATAAAGGCAATACATCTTTTTATATTAAAAGAAAGAAAAGAAAGTTTTTTTAGATTTTTTTTTCGGGCGTGATTTTGCGGCGGAGGGTTTCAAGTCGACCCTGGATAATTTCAGTCTCCTCGATTCGAGAAAAAACATCAGATTTGCCGAATTGACTCTAAGAAATAAAGGCAATATATGCTGTAACTAGCCTCGATTTTTTTTACAATAAACAGAGTGAATTTGAACAAAGTAAATATACATCGTATGGCTTAGTATATTATTGCATCTATATTCACAACCCGGTATTATTAATAACTTTTATTTCTTTAAAAATTTAAAGTTGCATACTTGAACCCAGTTTTAGAACCACTGCAGTAGATAGAAAAAGTATCCAAACACCCTAGAGTACCTTAATTAAATATTTATTTTAATTTAATTACTTTCCACCTATACCTATTAAGACATGTGAATTATAGTATTGCTGGACATTTTACTATGATATTATCTAAAGTTTATTTATTTATTTTATATTACAAATTTTTATTTTTCATTTTATTTTATGTCATCGAAATTATCTATAATCTGAACTATTGACTGCTGACGTTATAGTAACCCTACGGAATCACCACTTTCTCTCCTATTACTACGTAAATACCCCTCCCTAGCCTTTCCCATGTTTGCAGTAGACACAGAGTTGTAACTGCTCAAATAGGTGGTTAAACCTCATTTAATTGTTATATATTTCATTAAAAAAAAAAAAACCTGTACCACTACAACCCATGAAGGGTCTTGGGTTCAGTACTTAGTAAGGTTTCTAAGCCAACGGTTGTGCAAAGAGGTGATTTGGCCGAGATCACGCTCAACCGCCATGTTTTTCACCCAAATTAAGTGTACCCACTTTATAGAGACTGGATGAGCCCCAGGAGGGTCCCCCAACCCCACAGGGTCGATCCACGGCTGATAGCAGAATAAATAATTATCAGGTACAGCCGGTCTCGGCCCGGGATCACGGTAACAGTCCCTTACCACTGAGCTAATCCGTTCCTCATTTCAGTAAATAGTAGTAAATATTTTTTTATTTTTTAAGATGGAGTGATTTAAAAAAAAAAAAAATGGCCACCTTAATGGCTAAGCGCGTTGGAGCGAGGATGTTTGTAGTGATTAGTTTGGAGCAGTGAGGATTTGAATCTCTCATGGCTCAATTAATATTTATTTCTTGGTGGTCTGTAAACATTAATTTTGCAACACCATATTTGGTTATTACTGGTAATATATAGGTAGCCGTAACAGTAGATATCTTAAGGAGTACGTACTAACACAGACATTTTTTTGTTTTTGTTTTTGTAATCGGAATATTCTTCCACTCTTAAGACAATCTTTTTAGAGAAAAAAATCGTTATATACATTAGCAACTGAAAGAGCTTAGGAGAGGGGATTATTTAAAAAGCTTAATCAAATGTTGAGGAGAAAAGATAGAAACGCGGGCAAACAAGAGGATTAGTTAGAGCGGACAGACAATGGAACAATTAGCGGTAAATATCTTAAGGAAAAGAAGAGGGTCGGACGAACAATAGATGGGCGATGAGCAATCAGCGCATCTGCCAGGGCAGTTAATTGACTGCCAAGATTTGCCGAGTGTACTCCACTTCCATCCAGAACAACCTCTGCTCCTTTTAAATATCTCCTAGCTCCTGAGTACCCATTACCAGCCTCTTCTTCCCTTTATTGGCTATGGCGTCTTCTCCTAGCTTCTTTTCAGAAATTGGAAATTTCAAGTAACAAAGAATCTCCCACCTAGTAATTTCTAAAATTATATAAAATCAGAGACTTCGTTGTGGCTTTTTGTTAATTCATAATCATCGAGTCTTCGTCTCTCCTACGGCATCTTCTTATAACATCCCGCTTATCCATGAAGGACAGATCCGCTACCTCGGACATTATCAGGACAAGAAACCAACGTCAAATCCTCATTCATGACCGCTACGTAAAAAACTATTCGTTTTTGACTAAATTAATGTGAGGTAATTGCGTTATGGTTTGCCGTTCAATTCCCTCCTATGAATGCCAAGTTTGGGGTTTCCAACCTCAAGATCAGATTGAAAAGTCCCTACGTTTTTCCATAAAAAAATTTAAAAAGGTCACCCTGCTGTCTTTTACCCCAAATTATTTGATTTATTTGGAGTCCACTTTTGAGGCCTTATTTTTGCGTACTTTGAGAATCTATCTCAATTATGTCACGAAAGTTAGAAAACTCCCTAATTATCACTTCGTAAAAATTACACCGCGTGAGATAATCAATAAAAATTCGTTCTGGTATAAAGATTGGAATTCGTTATCAGAAAAGTCCTATCGCCTGTTGATAGACTTTGGCAACATCGTTTGGCAACATGCCTCTTGAGGTATTCTGTGCCAGCCAATGCACCGCATCCTCCAGTTATCTGCTGAATAGACTTGTATGTACTGGCACAGTGTCTAGACTTGTCTCATACGTTCTGTTGCTTCGAGATTTGTCGTCATTAAGATCTAGTAGATATGGCTTGCTATCAGAAAGCCCTCTCTTCCGAGGAACAGACTTCCTCTAACTAGCCAGTTAGGAGTCAATGTTTTGTCTATTTCAGTTTGCTAAAGCTGGTGATAAAATCTTCCATTAAATGCTTTCGATTTCCATTCTTCCAGTCGTTCGCTGTCATTAATAATGATGGGCGCAACTAATTTCTTGAGAAACTAATTATTATTATTATTAGTGCTACCAATGGATAGTTTTTCACAAGTCATTGTAAGTCATATTATTTAGACGGCATAGTAAATCATATTAAATAGACGTCACATTTAGTATAATAAATAAATAATAATAAAAAATAAATTAAATCTTCCTTTTTAATTATATAACGCATAAGTTAAAACATACTGAGGGTTGATTAGCAAGCAGGTCTCAATTGAAACAGTTAATTCGAAACTGTCTCAAGTGTTACCGACAGAGGAGACATTAGCCAGCGCTGAGACGGAAAGTAGCTGTGAGAGAGGGAGAGTAGCTTGAGTAAGTATCAATAATTCAACAGATTGTAATTTCTCCCACCCAGAGTCGCACTAATAGGATTAAGCAAATATAGGGAGCTGGTGTGGTTAGCAATCGCGGAGCACACCCGTCTACCGTCTTAAGTCTTGATAAAACTTTTATAGCAGTCGGGTAGGGAAACTTCTCTACGTCGCTCGGCGGACATTAGCGATTCTCGAAGAGCCATTTAAATTATTCTATAATTATATAGCATTTGATTTGGTCTAGTATCTAGAATATCATCTAGTATTTGATTTGACCTAGTATTTAGCATGTAGTCTAGCATTTGATTTGATCTAGTATTTAGCATTAGCATGTGATCAAGCATTTTATTTGAGCCAGTATCTATCATGTTATCTAATATTTAATTTGATTTAGTTTCTAGAATGCGATCTAGCATCTAGCATGTGATCTAGCATTTGATTTGATCTAGTATCTAGCATGTGATATAGAATTTGATTTGATCTAATATCTAGCATGTATATAGAGGATGTTCATTTTAAGGCGATTAAAACACCTTTAACTTAATAATGGAGAGAAAAATTCTAGAAGAAAAAATTATAGAGCGCAATGTTTCGTACTAAAATATGCCTTCTTATTTGACATTTTAACGATGATGTGGGTTACTAAAACATGATACATGATTCTGATGCATTTCTTAGCCCCTATTTAATGAAAACTATGATCAAACCGGTAGGGACAGTATTCGTGTTAAAAAATTGAAATCAATTAATAAAAATAATTAAAGATATCAAAATGCGGCTCGCACCATTTATTTAACTTTTATTACCCTTTAAATAGGCATGCATAAACACAGAGATCATCTGTGAATGTCACTGTATGGAAATATTCTGTAAGGAAACGTTAGTCTATACAATTTTACCTCAAGGATTTTTCTATTAGAACAAATATTTTTCCATAAAAAGTCATCTTAAAATGAAAACCCTGCATATGCAATGCCAAGTTCAAAATTCCTCTCCAGTCTATATAGTTGAAATATCTAAGCCTGAATTAAGGGCCCAATAATTGAAACTATAATTTAAAAAATTTAATATGTCTGATAAATTTCAACCTGTTTTTGTAGTTTTGGTTATAAGGGCAAATTATTCTTGCCCAGATAACTACACAAAACGATTAAATTTTCATATTATTTAAAAACAATTATTGAGTAAATAAAAAATAAAGGAAATAAAGGAGCTGAAGAATTAAACAGGAATTTATTCAATATTATAATGACTACAGTAAATATATAATATACATAAATAAATAATATATAATAAATATTAAATACATTAAATGGGTAAACGTTTTACTTATTGTTGTAAGAAATTCGATAAAAAAAAAAAATTATATTCATCCATTGGAAGAGGGTTTCTTAATTTTTCAATTTTCATGCCTAAATCTACTGGACTAAATACAAATAAATTAAAATTGGTTATTGAAGAGAATTATATGGCATGATAAAATATAAAGAAAAGTATGAGAGACAGGAGTTAGGATGGCAAGCATCGATATTTTTAGACTGAATAATCGACCTAAATTGAAAAAAAATCGATGCATTGATGTTTTTAATTCTTGTTTCCATCACTAGTCCATAAGAGCTAAGATGGACCTAATGAAATAATTCACCAATCTCTCCAATTTCATCTCAGAATTACCAGACAACCTCCTAACATAACAAAAAATTATAGTAGTTGATACTAGTAATAAACAAATATGTATGATCGGATCGGCGCTAATTTAACAATTTCTGATCCAATCGTTATCCAACCCTATATTTTTACACTACCATCTGAGTCGCAGCGAGTAATATGAGTGAACGGAGTGGAAATTTGAATATGGTGGAAAAAAAAGGTTGGTTATTACCGGCATCGAACCTACAAGTTAAGCTTTGCTATTATCATTGCTATCCATTTAGATCCTCTGTTCAATGTTTAATGTTATATGTTAACACCAGAAGACATATTAAGATATTACTTTCAAGTCTATATTCTGCAGCTAAGTACCTGTAGAAGTGTTAAGCCTCTTCAGGAACTTGCTCCGTCTATAACTTTTGTCCCACTGCGCTACAGAATATTGCCATTAACATACATCAAGCAAATCTTGCATTAATGAGAAGTGACGACAGTAATTAGAAAATAATATTGAATATCTAATTAAATATTTTATCAAACATCATGTTCTTTACCAGTATTTTGTAGTGAAAAACAATTGTTTTATTTTATTTTACATCCGTATTTTCCAATCACAATGCAAATCTGCTGAATACGAAAGTGAAATTAAAACAGCCGCCATCTTGGATCGTAATTAAAAATCCCTACACACACTTCGTTTTTCCTGACTTTAAATAAATATATAAGATATAGAGAGTGTGTATGTATAAAACTTTAGATATTTGACCTTTAAACTTGAAGAAGGTCACTGCTTACAAGATATTTAATGTTTTAAACATACACATTCTCCACTTTATAGACCTATACATATAAAAGAGAGAGCGTGTTTGAGTAAAGTGAACAATTGACATACAAAACATGAGGAAGGTCAAATCGATCACATCCCCCTCCAGCCCTATTCCAAAATCATACAAAATAATGTACTCAAACGTTAATTAATCCAAAACCTATCCGTAATATTTTCATAATTTTCTGTAAAACTATTATGGCTGAAAATATTAAAGTTGTAGTAAAATTTTAATTATTATTCTAATGACCACTTTCTCAACAGGAAAAAATATTTTTCTACAAGGAGGAAAACACTGATAGTAGATACAGTTCAGTGTAAACAAGCATTAACAGGAAAAGTTTTTACAGAGATAAATAATAACTTTGTTTCGCTTGTTATCGAAATAATTTAAGTAAAGAACATTGGAAACAGTCACCAATTATAAGTTGGACATCGACTTCCAACTAAAAAAAAAATCTGAAATATTTGAAGTTTGAAAAACATTTGAGTTCATTATATTTATTTAATAGGTACTTTCGTCATACGTACAGGAATATAATATATTATATAATATTCTCGTTAATACAATTAGAAAAACATGTAACATGTAGGTATAATTAATGTATATTTTAAATCTTAATGTTTATTTTTCGAAGGTTATAATATTACTTAAGATATGCTAACTTCAGTTATTAGATATAAGTGAAGTTGGACACATCAGGAGAAGACGAAAAATAATATGGACAGTGCCACACATTAAAAAAAAATGATATATATATATATATATATATATATATATATATATATATATATATATATATATATAATTGCAAACTTACGCTTATTCAGGAATTCAAATTAAAACAAGTATGAAATATGTTTTGTGCGTTTTCACAGTAAGAAATTTTTTTTCTTATTAAAAAAAAATTATGCAAGCTTAAGTCATCAAACTGGACAAAATGACAAATCTGAACAATTGAAAAACAAAATACAATAAATATTTTAAATATTCTTTTATTTTAAACATATCTTATATTAAACATTAAATATATTTGATATCTCTGATTTTGATGTATCTAAATCTTTACCATCCAATACCGCAAAGGAAAAATTTCATAAAACGCCTTGAATGATAAAATAGGAAAATTGATTGTAGAGGAGTAGGGAGGCTTAATCCCTTTGCAGTGGCATTCAAAGAGTCCTCCGAAATTATGATTCAGAAATTGAATCAGAAATTAAAGTATTACACTAAATAAATAATTAAAGCATTCTAAAAAATTAATATTACTGTTTTTTTGTAACAATTTGAAGTTTGTTTTTTGAAATTCGTTGTTTTTTATGGGTTTTTTTTCTATTTTATTTACATCTTTTATTATTTTTTGGTTATTATTATATTTATCAAAAAAATAAAACGAGAGACATGAATTTTGTTTAATAATTTCAGTGTGCCTCCAAAAAAAATTAATTGAGAACCGCTGTCCCAAAGTAAAAAAAAAAACATGCTTTATTTATGTATAAATATCAGTGTATTGCTTATCAGTATAATAACATTAAATTCAGTTGTTTTTATGTGTCGGACGTGAAAAAGTATTTTACTGGTAATAAATTAACATGGATCTGTGAGAGAGAAATGGGGATATTTTCAAGTTTTTCAAGCCCTTATCCAATATTTCATAGTATAATACAATAACTATAAATATTAATAAATAGGTAAAAAAACGTTATTTTAAAAGTTTATATAAAACTGGGCATTTATATAATTTACAAAATATAATTCAGGTAAATGGAATATATTTTTTTTAAATTATTGCCTAAATTATATTATGTAATTATTGATTTAGACAGAAAGAAATTTTCGTGTTAAATAAAGACAAAAATTAAATTATTATATAAATATAAAACCAAGACAACATAATCAACAAACCATAATATCAAGAGCCACCTACAATTGAGGAGTTTGGGGAAAATTATTATAAAAAAAATTATTAGGAGTGCATCTCATGAAGATAAGACAAATCTTTATTGTAAATATTTATGTGTAACACCTATTTGGCACAGGAAAATTTAAGATTTGAAATAAGCTGAATACTTTTTGGGTTAAGAATATTAATTCTTAAAAAAAAATCTTTGTTTTTGAGAAGTGGATATCTTAACTTTTGGTAGAAAACTCCTCAATTTATAAAATAACAATAACCCTACATGACATTTATAGGACTAAAATATAATAATGTTTCATAAAATTAAACAAAATAATATAGATGCCTACTTATTTTTCAATTCGTTCCACTGTGCGACTCACGAAAGTGTATTTGAGCCTTAAAGCCGAACAAAATTATTTGAAGCTTATTTTAATTCCATACAGCTCTAGACAGGATTATTTGAAACTTAAACCCGGATAAAAGTCCGAATCAGGGTAATTTGTGAATTACGGCCATTATTCTTCAAGCTTGATAAACTCTTTTCATCACTCCGAATTCTTTGAGGATGCCATATAATTTTCTCCAGGCGTATCCTGGACGGTTTCAATAGAATATAGGAGAAATTACAACAAAAAATACTGCGTTGTAATAATTATATTTTTTACTCATTATAATTGAAGTAATAAAAAATAAAAGATTTTTTGTTATAACATAGTTATAATATTATTTGTTATAACATAATATTGTAATAATTTTCATGTTTATAATCAACATTTAAACCGACAAGACCAGACACATAAACTAAAACACCTTTATCCGCTAACATTAAGTAAACAAAAAAGAATTATCCGAACATTCTTCATAAAATATCTGATGTGGACAACACATGACTTCCTTGTACGCCTATTAAACTATAAATCGGTGGCTCAAAAAGTGATCCTGAATTTGGTTACTAGTTTCCGAAGATCGCAGTATCTCAAGACACTCGGCGTCGCGACATCCATTTATTGACACACACAAATGGAGAGGAAAATCAGTATTTTACACTCAATTTTAACACTTAAAAGAATAAAAATGTTTAATTAGATTGGAAACCAAATTGCGTTTGTAACCTTTATTACCGAAACATATGATTTATGTATTTAATTTAAATATAATTTTGGATGTAATCTTATTATGACCTTCAAGTAAAGTACCCTTTTCGGCTCACCAATTCTAACCGAAATATATCATATACATTCATATCGATATAAAAGTCCTATTTACCAAATTTGAGATGTTTTACATTATATTTTAATATATTTTTTGATGAATGTCTAATGTGACCTTCAAGTAAAATACCGCTTCCGGTTTTTCAATTTAAACCAAAATCTAGTATGTTATTTAAATCAATATTTAAGTTACAAATACTAAATTTGAGAAGTTTTGCATAGTATTTTAATATAATTTTTGATAAAAATCAATTATGACCTTCAAGTAAAGTACCACTTCCGGTGATCAAGCAGTGACTAAAAAGGGAGGTTCACAACTAGATTTTACAACAATCCTAAATACGAAATTTCAACTTTCTACGACTCACGGTTTTTGAGTTATGCGAAATACGAACGGACGTACGTACGTACGAACATATGAACGTACAGATGCCACGACGAAACTAGTCAAAATGGATTCAGGGATGGTCAAAATGGACTTAAAATTCCGGCAATTTCTGAGTTCCAGCTGATTTTATAAGAAGTGGCGAGAGAGGGGAAAATTTATTCGAAAACAGTTTGATGAACCAGCTATCAAGCTTGAATAATGATGGGTTTAATGGAGTTTTTCACAAAATTTATGATTCGGACTTTTGCCCCGATTAAAGGATCAAATAATCCTATGCACGACTCTTCGGCAATTCAGGCATAATCTGGATAGAAATAATAATAATTGGAACGTGCAGACAAAAGGAAGCACATCTCACATCAACAGGCTAAAAAGATGATGTATGTGTGTAGCAGGTACGTTTTATAATGAGGTACTGTCCCTGGTTGATGAGTTTTTATAGACTGTTGATGTGAGATGTTCCGCATTTCTTCTGCATATTATTGAGTCTGTACTGACGATGCCTGAATCGTCTAAGCGTCGACTGGTTAACTGTTTGCCGATATTTTCATGTCGAGTGTGGAATCTATCATTTATATCCTTACATTCATTGAGAATGTTTCATTATTTATTTTTTATGAAACTTGTTCAATGGCATACAAAATTGCAATACTGTAGGCTTGATTGTTAATCATCACCCTTGATAAATTAACACCTTCAAGATTATAATGAACTTTTGGATCCTAGGACTTTAATGCTTTCCTCAACGATAACGTGTTGACAAAACGGGACGTTTCCAGTACCATTTTAATTAAACGTCCTGGATATGGTTGTGCCAATTCCAGTGAGGCTGCAGTTATACGGTCCTAAATACAGACTGGCTGAGTGAGGGTTTAATCAAGTAGATCTTGGTATGCACAAGGAGCCGACTTTATTTCCTTATAAACCAAGAGAAGAATGTACCGTTTATGCCACTGGTCCCATCCGAAGTGTTAATAGTCGTATGTTCCTGACTGAATTTACCATCCGAGTGTGTGTAAATGCTGTGTAAATTCAGCGACATTCCAGTTACTGGAGAAACCCGTTTCAACAACCCCTATCTCCTTCCTCACAGTATCTTAAGATTTATTGGATGTTATACAAAAGTCGTTACAACTAATATGGCGCAACATATTTTTATCATTAAGATGTAATTGGAAGATTTCGAAAACAAAGCCCTGCTAAAGTCTCTCAAACACGAATAAATAAGTAACCACTCAAAGTTTGGCCCATTCAGGACAGAAAAAGATAATAACATATAAATACAGACCAAATACAGCACATCTCACATCAACTGCCTAATAAGAGACAGCTCATCACTACAAGGCATCTCAAAACATACTGAGATAACATAAAAAACAGCTGAATGAATGAATAATAAATTTATTAAAGGGACAACTAGTTCTCTTAGAATAACAAAATAAGTACAGCACCAGCAGCATTTGTCTGGCTTGCAATGAATCTTACAAAGTAATTAATTAACAGGATTATAAAATAAGTGACAAGATATCATATGAATGATATCTGATATAAGATGTCAACAATCATATGAATGATTGCAAAATATAACATGCTTGCACATCTTGCATACCAATTTGGCCTAATAAACAATAAAATAAACATACCTATAATTTTAATTATTACATATGTACAGAAGATTGATGGAGAAATAATTGATGTTTGAAAGATGTTAAGGATAAGATTTGTCGAATGGGGATGGGTGAGGAATTCCAGAACAAGTTCGCACGAATAATAAAGGATTTTTTTAAAAGAAGCAGATAAAAGATTGATTATATTGAAACAGATGATCAGCAAAAACAGAAAATCAGAGTATACACAAACCAAACAGTACAAAATGTTCCAAAAAGGCCATCAAAATAATTAATCAAAAAAACTTAAAAATGTTGCAAATTATTAAAGTATCAATAATAGTTCATTATTACACTAAGTATGCAAACTATTTAAAAAAAATTATTAAACATAAAAAAAAAAAAAAAAATGAGAAATTGATTGATTTTTTCCCCAGTCTTTAGTTAAATAATTCCATAACATTTAATTTGTTTTTCTCTATCTTCATTAATGTCTGAGAAATGAAAGCATGCAACCTTTAATCGGCACCTTTTTTTCTTGTTGATTAAAAAGGTTCATTATTAAAAATAATAAACTTAAAGTATACATAGTAAATATAATAAAGAAAAAATAAGGTAAAATTAGCATAGGAGAGAAAAGTTATTTTCAAAAGAGCAGTTCAAAAAAAAAAAAAAGTGAAAAACACAAATATCACTAATAAAATAAATATAAAAGACTATTTAGTTAGATTTATCTAAAACGCTCAATTTTAATGGATCTAATTAATATAATTTAAATAAATTTATTGATGATTTAATTTTAATTTATTTGTATATGATTTATTTAATCAAGAAAGGATGTGAAAATTTCCCTTTTTCCTTATTATAGTTTAATTAAAACTCAAACATTATCACAATTAATGTCAGGCATGGCTTAGCCCCATTTTCAGAATTTAACTAAAATATAATTTAATATGGTTAAAACAATATTAATATAATGTATACAAAGCAACAAAACGAAGTAGATAATTTAAATAGTAAAATAGAAACAGCAATGGCGACCAATGAAAATAAAAGATGTGGGGTAGAAAAATAAAAATGTAATAGAGATAAGCTTAATTCAATAAGGATCAAAGGAATTTGAAAATATGAATTAGTGCCTCTAATTAGTGTAGTTTTAAATTAGCGTAACAGTATATTTGGAATGGCGAAATAGAGATATGGATTGCTTGTTGACCAATTAGGGGGGGGGGGAGAAACTGAATATGGTAAATTGCTTTATTTTTTAAATGTTCATACATAAATAAGCGTAATAAATAATTTTACTATGTATACATTTACTATTTTATATTGCATATATGTACAATTTTACTATTTTTTCAAGTCTATCAAATTGTATTGTAGTTAAAATATGAAGATAGTAGTTAAACCACGATACATTGGTTGTGATAAATTATGAGTATTGCATTCTAATACCTGATTGACAATTATTATTCTTGGATTTTTAAAATATACTATTTTTTTTTTAATTCACACCTTTCAGTGTTGACAACCAGTGAATTTGCTGGTTGAAAAGTAGATCTTGTGACATGATTGAAAGTACTACTCAACGGCACTCTTAATGTCTTGATTATTGTACACAGCTCGCCAAGGAGATCCCTCATTCAGCTCCTCTTCAGCCATCTGCAAGTGTTGTCGGGCATGTTGGTTGTTGCCATGTCTTTTATGAGTGAGTTAGGATGTCCGTGTAACTTATTATGAAATCGTTTGTAGTGGGTCCGTTTGTGTTCGTTAACTGTTTTCATATTGAAGTAATGTTGTTGATGTACCATGGGGCTTTGGTTATAGTCCTCAAAGTTTTTGAAAGAAAAATTTAAGTTTTTGTATGAGTGTCTTTTTGGCAGTCCTGTATATCTGTGAAGCGTAGATCCAGATGGGCTTCAGTTAGTAAGTGTTCAACTTCTATCTAAGTTTCAATTTTGAGTGTTATGAAAGAAGTGAGTATAATAGTATTAGTCTTTGATTTAGCGTTTCCTGTTTGTTCTTCAGATGAGGGAACCATGCCATTCTTAAGTCAAATATCAGACCTAGGTATCGAATTTTGTCTCTCTGCGGAATTAGTACACTGTCGAGGTATATTGGAGGGCAGGGTTTCTTGTCGAAGAGTAAAAGTGTTATCTTGAGATCTGTCTTGGTTAAGTTCCAAAGTTTGCACCAATCATGAAGTTTTGTTCGATGAGGTAAAGTATGTGAGGCGTGTGCTGGATTTTGATGTTTTGTTAAAATTGTTGTATCGCCTGGATACGTCGCTGCCAGAGTTTCTGAATATATTATTAAAATAATTTATTTGATTTACTTAATTTATTTAATATTTTTAATTTTACGTTAAATAACTTTAATGAACACTAAAAATGATTCACACATCTCCCGTTGGCCTCATAATATATACGTTTTTTTTTCAAATTCCTAGCAATGTGTATTACAAAGAATTTTTTTCTCTTTGAGCTAGACATACCACTTCCTTTTCAACACTCAACAATGGTCAGGATTTTTTTTGTAAATAGAATCTTTGACTCGCGGAAAAAGAGTTTCAATGCCAATTTAAATCTAAACCTAATATAAAAAGGATCTCAAGATATCTATCGGAGTGTATTTGACGCTGGGAATGAGAGGGGAGAGGATTAAATATAAAATTTTGTTCTCATTCGACTAAATCGACCGTCAGTAATGCGAAAATAATGGGGGAGTATTAATAACTTTCTAAATAGCAAACAAAAAAAAGGGGGGGGAATTGGTAAAAACAGAAAAAGAAGTGGCGTTTCAACATCAGATCGTAAATCGAGACGGAGTGCCCTTAAGCAAATTAATTCTGTTGGTAATTATTTCGAGGAGTGGGGTGCAACTGCGCTGGGATTGTTTACGACCTCTCCCCTCCCCTCACCAGAATTCAGATTCCTGTATCGGCCACAGTTGTTGCTAGCAGCTATTGCACTAGAGTCGTCGCCTGCTTCAATTTCAACATTATCCCTGGGCTACAGGTGCACTTGAACTCGTTTCGATGTCTTTAAGTGCCTGATAATAAGGGATTGCCTCTATTCTCGTCACGATCCGGTTTAATGCCATAGAATCCTATATTCCCACTTAGGGAATAAGGGGCATCTGTACACCAATAATCCAACCGACTTACACAGACCCCACGCAAACAGCGATAGACAATGTTCTAAAAGTAAATATAAACGATAGTAGATGAGAAGTGGGGGAGCTGGCACACTTTTTTGAGCAGCCAATCAGAAGCCAGCATTTGGTCACGTGACCTATGGCGGGAAATTTGAATTTGAATTTTTGCCTCGACCTAACCTTAACTGCCACGTGGTCTTGCCTCGACCCTACCTTAACCACCACGTGGTCTCACCCCGATCTAACCTTAACTATTAGGCCACGCCCCTTTTTGGTCACGTGACCCTTATGCTCCGCCCCTTTTTAGTCACGTGATCCAGTCACGTGACTCGCAGCGCATCCTGGTCTACGCTCCGCCCACATGTTTTAGTCACGTGATCCAGTCACGTGATCCAGTCACGTGACCCATGGAACCTCCTGGCCTATGCTCCGCCCACAATATTTACCCCCTCCACCCATTGAAGGGCCAGGTACCCATCTTATAGAGCATGAGTGTACCCGACCGCCATTTTGTTTTTCTGATGCCGCCATTTTGTTTTTCTACTGTTTGAGAGACTTGAGGTTTTGTTGAAGGGTCAGGTACCCATGTTAAAGAGCATGAGTGTACCCGACCGCCATTTTGTTTTTCTTATGCCGCCATTTTGTTTTTCTACTGTTTGAGAGACTTGAGGTTTTATTGAAGGGTCAGGTACCCATCTTATAGAGCATGAGTGTACCCGACCTCCATTTTGTTTTTCTGATGCCGCCATTTTGTTTTTCTAATGTTTGAGAGACTTGAGGTTTTGTTGAAGGGTCAGGTACCCATCTTATAGAGCATGAGTGTACCCGGCCGCCATTTTGTTTTTCTTATGCCGCCATTTTGTTTTTCTACTGTTTGAGAGACTTGAGGTTTTGTTATAGGGTCAGGTACGCACTTTATAGTCTATAACCTCCCCTACGGTTTTATAATCATAACCTATACGATGAAGGGTCAGGCACCCTCTTTATACTCTGTAACCTTCTCAAAGGTTACATAACCTTTACATTGTTTTCGCGTTTGTGCAACCTTCTCAATGTTTACATAACCTTTACAATATGTAACTGCATCAACATGTAAACAGGTTGCATCTTGTATAGACAAGTTGGATTATGTCCAGGTGAAATACAAATATGGACCTTGAACTGTTTATCTCTAAAACATAAATAAATGGTAGGGCTTCCTAATATTTGAATAGCTTTTGGACTTTGAACTGCTAATCCCTTTAACATAAATAAATGGTAGGGGTCCTTAATCCTATAACAGCTTTTGGACTTTGAGCTCTTAATTCCTAACCTTTCTTATCTCGCTGAAACATAAACAAAACAACTTTTCAATGTACTACGTATTTTTAATAGCTGATAGTATAAATAATAGTCTTAAAAGGATTAACTCGTCAATGTTTTACGTATTTTTATTCTCCGATAGTTAAATAGTGGTCTTAAAAGGATTAACTTTTAATCCATTAAGTTCCTATCGAACTTTTAATCTCTAAAATATATTAACAAATCGAAACGACTATCACGCTGGCCAAAGAGGTTAAACCTTTTCATAGCTTTGAAATATTTTCAAAGTACACGAGTCTGTATTGATAACTTCGAACACGATGCAGTAAATTTTAATTAATAAATATTAATTAATCCCTAATTAACACTAATTCTTAATTAGCACTAATCCTATTTTATATCTTATTGATACCCTCTTCGACTTGCTCGAACCTGCCTGAGTAGAATGGGAGCAGGTCGACACATGCTCGCTTCATAACGGGTGGGAGGGGGGTACTATGATCGGTAGAGGAGGAACTATGGCGGGTGGTGGGAGAACCTCACAGCCAATCAGATTCGAGTATTCTCCTTCTATAAATAGGGCCGTTTTGCGGAGCTCTTCCTCATTATCTCATTCTGCTAGTTGCAACATTTCTGGATACGTGTGAGTTGATTTTTTTTTTAAACCTGCTATTCTCTTTGGTTGGAGTGTAGTTTTATCTCATTGTGCCATATCAGTTTATAAATTCGTTTTTAATTTTCTCATTGTTTAATTTTTTTTAACTGTTTAATATTTTTTTTTATTAACTCTTTTGTTTTCAATTTTAATTTTTTGCTTAATTTTTTTTTTTTCAATTCGTCTTTAATTTTCTCATAATTTAATTTTTTTCTTTTATATTAGTTTTCAATTCGTTTTTTTTTTTTTTAATTTTCTCATTGTTTAATTTTTTTCTTCTATATTAGTTTTTCTATTATTTTTAATTGTATAATAATTTTTTAAAAATTAAGATTAATTCTTTTGTTTTCAATTAATTTTGATTTTTTCTTTATATAATATTTTTATAGTTAGAGTTTTAGTTATTTCATTTTAAATTAACTTTATATTTTTTATCATGTCGTCATTAAATAAGTGTCAGTATTGTGATAGAGTTTTTAGTAGGGAGTCTAACAAAGTCCGTCATGAAATGTCATGTCTGGCTACTCAGACACGGCGTACATGTGTTTCCTGCGATAAGATTTTTAATTCTGAAGCGCAGTGCAGAAAGCATGTACGTCGCTGTCAACCAGAAACACCGCTCGTCATGACAAAGCGAAGGCGGTTGGAGGCGGCTATGGGGTCTCTATTTCAGATAGAAACATCATTTGGAGGAGACCTCAAAACTTTTTTCCTTCCATGTTCTGAACCAATCGATGCAGTGGAATTTCTCTGCAATCAGACCGATACTCTATATCGATTGATTTCAGAATTTTGGTCGGAATCAGACGCTCCCCTAAAGTTTAATTTGGTATTGGAGGCTACGTACGAAAACGTCAAAGGAGAGACGTGCGATCGTGCCTTCAAAACCAAAAATAAAGCTATCTACGACATCTCTTCCGTCTTGGATTGCCTAAGCGGAATGTATGCGAAGATGGCTACCGAGATGGAAGAGATGGCGATGAAGGGTAGCGGTTGGTTCCTTAAAGGTCTTGACGGTCTTCTCTTGAAAGTAAATCGATTTAGACCTTTAGGCGCCTCCAGCTATATAGCGCTTCCGCCTAAAATAGCAGCTAGAAAAGCTATTATAAATGTCCAAAATAATGACGAGCAGTGTTTCAAGTATGCCATATTGTCACATCTCGTCGTCGATGGTGATAATCCACAACGAGTGAGGAAATATGAAAATTTGCAACACAGGTATAACTTTGAGTGCATTTCCTTCCCCACTCCTCTCCAAGAGGTGAAAACTTTTGAGCGACACAATAACATCAGTGTCAACGTTTTCGCCATTGGAGAGACCGGAGACGTGTATCCGCTCAAAGTAGTTAAGGAGGAGAAGGCTGATCATCGTGATCTCCTTCTTCTGACAACGGATGATGGACGAAGCCACTACGCTTATATAAAAGACTTCAACAAGCTAGTGGCTTCACAGACCTCTGGCCACCGTAGCGGAAGACACGTATGCAAACGATGTTTCACCCACTTCAATTTAGATGGGAGAGATATCGCTGAGCGGGTGAGGGAACACATGGAGTATTGTGGGGAAAATAAACCAACTCGAATCGTACTCCCGGCCTGCGACGATGAGGGGAATCCTCAGAATATATCGTTCATTAACATCCAACGACAAGTGAGGATTCCCTTTGTCGTATATGCAGATTTTGAATCAATTTTAGAAAAGATTCAGCCGGGAGAGTCGAGATCCTCACAGACGACTCCCTACCAGAGACACCTCCCGATGAGTTTCTGCGTACATGTGAAAATTGCAGAAAACATCCCACGCCACTCGCTGCCCGTAGATTTTCCCACTGAACCCTACATCTACACGGGTGAGGATTCAGCGGCGAAATTTATGACATATATCAAGGAAGTGGCGGGGAAGGTGTCTCAGGTATACTCCATGAAGCGGCTCATGCTACCCCTGACACCATCGCAGAAGGAAGCCCATCTCCGATCCCAATCCTGCTACCTTTGTTCCCGTCCATATACTCCTGAGAATGAGAAAGTGATGGATCACGATCACATCACTGGGATGTATCGTGGTCCAGCACATTTCAAATGCAATATCCTCTACCGTACCCCACGTTTCCTTCCCGTCCTCTTCCACAATCTCAGCGGTTACGACGCTCACTTTATCGTCCGAGAGTTGGGGCGTGACTTAAATGAAGAAGAAAAGAAAAAAGTACGTATTGACGTCATCCCCAACTCTGAGGAGAAATACATCTCCTTCGGAATGACAGTGGGCCCCTTAACCGTTAGGTTTGTGGACTCCTTCCGTTTCCTAGCTTCCAGTCTCGATAGATTGTCCAAGAATTTACCCAAACCTAACTTTAAGGAGACGGCTAAATTCTTCCCCGCCGATCATTTAGACCTCGTGATCAGAAAAGGAGTGTACCCCTATGATTACATGGATTCGTTCGAGAAACTTCGGGAGACGGTTCTGCCCCCGAAGGAGGCATTTTATAGTCAATTAAATGAAATGCCCATCTCGGACGATGACTATCAGCATGCTCAAGCGGTATGGGATACATATAGTATCAGAACCCTGGCCGAGTACAGCGAACTCTACCTCAAGGTAGACGTCATGCTCCTTTGCGACATATTTGAAAATTTCAGAGATGTCTGCTTGGGAGCATATTCGCTGGATCCGGCCTGGTATTATACGGCACCCGGACTCGCTTGGGATGCCATGCTGAAGTATACGGGAGTACAATTAGATCTATTGTCTGACTATGATATGGTCTTAATGATCGAGCGGGGGATAAGGGGTGGCTTGTGCCAATGCAGTCACCGGTATGGAAAAGCGAGTAATAAATATCTGGACCCAAGTCGAGATCCCCAGGAGGAATCGACATACATCGCTTATCTGGACGCCAACAACTTGTACGGATGGGCGATGTCGAAAGCGCTGCCGTCTGGCGGTTTCGAATGGGTTCAGAATCCGGAATCTCTAGATTGGCTCAACTTACCGGAAGACGGGCCTTTCGGCTACATAGTTGAAGCTGATATAGAGTATCCGGAAAGGTTACACAATTTGCACAATGATTTCCCCCTGTTGCCAGAGAATAAAGTTCCACCTGGTGGGAAATTTAGAAAACTTTTAGCCTCTCTGAGCAACAGGGAGAGATATGTTGTACATTTTGTGAATTTACAGCAGGCCATGGGCTTAGGATTAAAGTTAGTTCGAGTACATCGAGCTCTCAGATTCCGGCAATCTCAATGGCTTCATAGTTACATTGATCTCAACACAAGACATCGACAACAGGCCGCTAATGATTTTGACAAAGACTTCTACAAGCTCATGAACAATGCCGTTTTCGGGAAGTTTATGGAGGATGTGCGAAAACGACATAAAATTGAGCTTGTAGTTAGTCAACGACGACTAAACAGACTAATTGCGAAACCTACTTATAAGGACAGGACGATATACACCGAATCGTTAGTGGCAGTGCATCTGGACTTTGAACAGATCAAGATGAACAAACCTATTTATGTAGGGATGGCCATTCTGGATCTCTCCAAAGTCCGGATGTACGATTTTCATTACAATTCCATGCTAGCGTACTACGGACCAGAGAGACTAAAACTTATGTATACTGACACAGACAGTTTATTATATCTTATACAAACGGACGATTTTTATAATGACATGGACAACTACATGGACGAACTCGATACGTCTGACTACTCCCACGACCATCCCGCACATAGGACTTACAATAAAAAGGTGTTGGGGAAATTTAAAGATGAGGCCAACGGAGTGCCCGTCTCAGAATTTGTCGGACTGCGAGCGAAAATGTACTCGCTACGAATCCACAACGCTAAGGAAAAGAAAAAGGCGAAAGGGATCAAAAAGGTAGCTGTTAATAACAGGTTATCATTTTCAGATTACCTCACCTCATTGCGTGACGGAAAAGAGTTTAAGACAACTTTTCGTTCGATAATATCGAAGCAACATAAGCTCTTTTCCGTCGAGCAGACTAAAACGTCCCTTTCGCCACACGACGATAAACGTCATCATATCGACGGGATTCGTACCTTAGCCCATGGTCATTATTCCATACCGGATATGTAGATGAAGTGTGGGGACATGGCAGAATTTCTTCCTCTAACATTCTCTCACAATATTGACCAATATAATGTAAATAGTATAAATTGTAAATAGTGTTGAATAATTTTGTTTAAAAAAGAAAAAAAATTAAAATAAGAAAAAACAAAAAATTTTTTTTTTTAAATATATATTAAAAGTAAGTAGTTTGATTTACCTTAATAGGTATTAGTAGAAAAGTATTGAAAGATGAGGTTTAATATATTTTGAGGTTTAATTTATTTTAAAGATTTTTGTACTTTTTATTTAATTTTTTAAATCTACACCATGAAAAAATGACCAAATGGAAGAAAGGTTTAAAAGAAATTTTCAATTATTTATCGTTTCCAGATGCTATTGAAGATTTAATTTTGTAAAGATAATTTTTTTTTTACTGGTTGATATAATATTGGTGTTTTTATTTGTAAACCAAAGCTATGGAATGTGTGTTATTGTCTCTGGCGTGGCCGTGATGGCCGGGCAAGTTGGAACGAAGATTCCAGGGTGCCCGGTTCGGAACGGTGTGAGCTAGATGGCGAGGCCGTGATGGCCGGGCAAGTTGGAACGAAGATTCCAGGGTGCCCGGTTCGGAACGGTGTGAGCTTGATGGCGAGGCCGTGATGGCCGGGCAAGTTGGAACGAAGATTCCAGGGTGCCCGGTTCGGAACGGTGTGAGCTTGATGGCGAGGCCGTGATGGCCGGGCAAGTTGGGACGAAGGTTCCAGGGTGCCCGGTTCGGAACGGTGTGGGTTCGATTCCCACTGGGGCAGTTAATATTTATTTTTCGGCGGCCCCGAGAAATAAATCTTGACACTCCCACTCTGGTTAGGCGCCAGGACAGGACCAATAAAGAATGTATGTTACAAAATATTTACAGCAATATTATATCAACAAACCTCCCCGATGCACTCACACCTTGGCGAGGTGGAGAGGCTTATTTCTAAATTATATTTAGAAAACTAAGATGAGTGCAAATGAAAATATGAATTTTATGAAACATTTAATCCTTATTTATTTATTTTTTAGTTTTTATTTATCATAGACAAAATTAGCTTATAGGCCTCAACCATCACGGTAAGTATAAAAAGGGAGGTGAGAAAGTGAATCTTGTCAGTTCTCATTATGCGCTTGATAAAGCAACATACTACGATCCGCGTTCATAACTTAGACGATGGCGCTCCAATTAAGAAAGAATCTAGACACGGCTTACTTTTTCCTGACTCAATTAGATGTTTAATATGCGGCCCTTCTAATTGCGGTAAAACTAATCTTATGCTGAGTTTAATTTATGATTCAAAGGGGTTAAGATTTGAAAATATCTATTTGTTGGCAAAATCTTTACATCAACCCAAGTATATGAAATTAGCGCAAATATTAGAATCTTTATCTGATATCGGGTTCTATCAATATGAAGATAACTCACAAGTTCCTCCACCCAAAGAGGCACAACCCAATTCAATCTTTATATTCGATGATATTGCCTGTGATAAACAAGATAATGTAAGATCTTATTTTTGTATGGGGCGCCATAGTGGGGTTGATAGTTTTTATCTTAGCCAGAGTTATACTAGAGTTCCCAAACATTTAATTAGAGAAAACGCTAACTTCCTCATACTATTTAGACAAGATGAGTTAAATTTGAGACGTATTTACGATGATCATGTCAACTCTGATATGTCACTCCAAACGTTCAGAAAAATTAGTCAATGGTGCTGGAAAGATGACAGGTACGGATTTTTAGTACTGGATAAAGACAGGCAGATTAATGACGGTAGGTATCGAAGGGGTTTCGAGGCCTATATAATACCGTGAGGTGTTATGATTAGTTTATTCTCTTGTTAGACATGGAAGAGTCAACTAGTGATGCCGTAATGCGTGAAATAATTGAAACTAGGAAGGCCATACAAGAAAAGTGTAATTTATTGAAAAGAAATCGCGAAGAGACTGATGAGTATTTAAAACTGAAGTATCAGCCTTTATTGAATTCTATGGAAAGAGTGTTGAATAAGCGTGAAAGTGTTGAACGAATTCCCTCCTCGATCCAGTGTGAAATTCCAAAACAGGAAGAAGAAACACCTCATGTTCCATCGAAAATGCCTAAATATTTTCTGAAACAATTGTCACCACAAGATAAAACATCAAAACCTGGTCCTTCGAAGATATTTACTCGGCGTTTAGAGCAAGTGTGGGAAGATACACCAATTCTGAAGGCGGAGCAGTATGATCAGCCGAAAACTCCACTACAGGAGGTGAGAGAAGCAACTCAAACCCATAGAGGTGAAGAAATGTTACACAAATATTTAGAAAAGGTTGGAAATATGTCCTCCAAGTATATACTAAAGCTTGTGAACAACGACGTTAAAGATTTGGATACAGTATATGGAATCAAGTATGATGGTCATAAGTTTACCATCGGTGATACAGTAATTTCGATCAATGAAGATATTCTGACTATAGGCGATGATACCTATTATGGTACGCCAGGACTCTTCGAATTGTTATTCATAAAAAACCCTAATCTATCTTTGGTTGATCAAAGTGACTATGATATGTATAAAAAGATTTTAATGCAGACAAATGCACATTTTGAGGGACACAGCCCTAGCGGTAGTATGATACAACTTAAAACGTACCCAAAATACAATAAAGTTATTTCGAAATTGTTTAGGGTAAGAAAGGGTACTGGTGTTGTTGATCCAAATGTACTAGTTAACCGACTAAGAGAGCTAATTGGGTCTCAAAAAGGAAGGAGCGAGATCCTGCGAATAGAAGCTCAACTTAGAGAAGGAGGTATAATAATGTAGTGTAGCTGAAGAGATTCACAGTACATCATGACATCCGTTAAAGAACAGATCGTGCATGAATTGCACAAGCCGGCTAGAAGAGTTTTTAAAAGAAGATCAGTGTTACTCAAAGGCATTGATGATTTATGGCAAGCTGACTTGGTTGAAATGATTCCTTATGCTAGCTTTAATAAAGGCTACAAGTATTTGCTCACTGTAATAGATTGCTTTTCTAAATATGCTTGGGTAGTGCCAATAAAGAATAAAACTGCATCTGCAGTGTGTCAAGCATTTGAGAAAACATTATCTGGGAGAAAACCAAAAAATCTGCATACAGATAATGGCAAAGAGTTTTATAATAAAATGTTTCGGAAACTCATGAAAACTAGCAACATCAACCATTATTCAACATATAGTAACCTAAAGGCTTCAATAATAGAGAGATTCAATCGCACGCTAAAATCAGCAATGTGGAAAAAGTTTAGTTTACAAGGAAACTACAATTGGCTATCAATGCTACAAGCATTGGTAGACAAATATAATAAAACAAAACACAGAACGATCATGATGGCACCGGCATCCGTACATGGGATTAAAGTTGAAGCACGACTGCTGCAAGATGTATATTCTAAGAAAACCGCTTCAAAAAAAGCAATCAAGTTCAAAGTTGGAGATTATGTAAGAATATCGAAGTACAAAGCACAGTTTTCTAAAGGTTATCAGCCATCTTGGTCTACTGAAATATTTACTGTAGCTGAAGTGAGAAAAACCGTACCTGTCACATATCATCTGAAAGATGATCGTGGTGAAATGATTGCAGGAGGTTTCTATCAAGAAGAATTGCAATTTGTAAAACATCCAGATTGTTACCTGGTTGAGAAGGTTATAAAAAGGAAAGGTAATAAAGCTCTAGTAAAGTGGCTAGGTTTCGATTCTTCTCATAATTCGTGGGTTGATAGCAAGAATTTAAGTATATAAGGGCCTTTCAGCACTACTTATGTATCAGTAGAATATGAGGCGTGCTATAGATAAGAAGAAAAAGAAGCGAGTCATAGCCGTACCTAAGAGGATTGGTGGAAACACTCCACAGTTGAGACCTAAAGCCAAACAGATCTTAGCAACTCTCCCACGCCATAGACTGAGCAATTTTGACTTGCTTAGATTAGCAAAACGTCATAAACTGTACCATTTTAGGGGAGTGTTTATGGTTGATGAATTTCCTAGTAAGCCGTGGATATCTGAACGCGCCTTTTTTAATCTAGATACCAGTGACGGTAGAGGAACACATTGGGTTTGCTACAAGAAAAGAGGAGAATATGTACAGTTCTTTGACAGCAGTGGAGAAAAACCACCTAATGAATTCGTCCACTATATGAAAGGTAGCCGGATTTCAGTAAACAGAAGGCAATTTCAGAAAGTCGGATCAAATAATTGCGGTCAACTTTGTTTACTCTTCTTGCTAGATGTTATATAAAGGAAAGCATCCCTTGGAAATCCTCATTCAGTCACCATACATCAATGGGGTTGGACTTTAAAAAAGTATATAAAAGTGCATCTGCAGAGAGAAAAAGTATCATTCCAGTGAAAGTAGTAAGAGAGTGCAGATCGTTGACGGCGAGTAATATTAGATTTCTTCAAAGTGCTGGATACTGCGTCTTGTCATCAACATGGAAATATTAAATTTGGAAGAAACTGCTACTTTTGACAATTCAGTTGAAGGGATTGAATTTCATTCTCATCATCCTTATTCATCTACAAATCTTCAGCCAGGGGATGAAATACGTATCAGTCTGCAACATCAAGATTTATATACTCTTCCTAGTCAAAGTCTGCTTTACGTCGAAGGAAAATTTCTCAAGGAGGATGGTTCAGCAGTTCCCAGTGCATCAAAATTAACTAACAACATGTTTGCATTTTTATTTGATGAAATAAGATATGAACTGAGTGGAGTGGAAATAGATCGCGTGAAAAATCCGGGAATTACTTCGACCTTGAAAAATTTGGTTTCGCTCAAGGGAGGTTCCCAGTTTTTAGATAACTGGGGATGGTGCTATCCAAAAAATGATACACTAAACATTACATCAGCAGAGGGGTACTTCAACTTATGCGTTCCTTTATCATCTCTTCTTGGGTTCTGTGAAGATTATCAGAAGATTGTAATGAACGTGAAGCAAGAACTGATATTTGTTAGAAGTAGACATGATGAAAACTGCTACATAACAAAGCGACCAGGAAGCGGAATTGAGGCGGCTGAAAAGTGTAAAATAGAACTGCAGAGGCTATGCTGGAAGCTGCCCTATGTTACAGTAAATGAACATCAGAGACTGGCTTTGATGCGTCATCTCAAATCAGAAAAGATATTTTCACTAGGTTTTAGAACCTGGGAACTTTATGATTATCCTTTACTACCAGCGAGTCAGAGACAAATCTGGCCCGTTAAAACTTCAAGTCAGCTGGAAAAACCACGTTATATCATATTAACTTTTCAAACTGAAAGATTGAATAATCATGTAAAAGATGCAAGCAACTTTGATCATTGTAATATTTCCAACGTCAAATTGTATTTAAATTGTAAAGCTTATCCATATGATGATTTGAATATAGATATTACATCCAATCGGTTCGCCCTGCTCTACCATATGTACGCTTCATTTCAAAATTCCTATTATGGCGCACAAATGCAACCTCTGTCGTCTTTACAAAACTTTAAAGAAAAAGCACCTTTAATCGTTATAGATTGTTCGAAACAATCTGAATCTATAAAAAGTGGACCAGTAGATGTAAGATTAGAATTCGAATCAAAAACTATATTTCCGTCAAATACTACAGCATATTGTCTAATTATACATGATAGACTCGTAGAATATAACCCTCTAATTGGTACGGTTCGGCGAATGGTATAAAATGAGGTGAATCGTTTGCTCAGTGTTCAGTATGGTTTCGGCTAGTGTAGTGATTGTAGACTTCCAGTGCTTTGTCGATAGCCTGGGAGGTTATATTATTAAAGAGTTGTCTCTTTTTGATCAAGCTTTCAAGTCGTCAAGACATTGGATTTTTAAACCACCGAAGCAATATACACAAACTGATAAAAGTAGAAGAACAAACTATTGGCTAGAAAATTATTATCATAAAATTAAATGGGAATATGGGGAAGCTGAATATGAAATTATTGAAGAAATTTTCAACTTTATTGATTGTAATTATAAATTTGTTTTTGTTAAGGGTCGAGATAAGAAACTATTTCTATCACAAAATTTGAGCAATTGCTCTATAGTCAACTTGGAAGATTTTGATTGTCCGAAAATTGATTCACTCATCTTAGATGAGCAAGGCAACCATTGCATCATGCATAATTTTTCTCAAGAGAAATGCACGCAGTATCGGACAAAGGCTTTAGAAGCATGGATAAAAAATAATCGGTTTAAATTCTATTCACCTTGAATGGAATGGGTCACTGGCGTGGTTTAAACACCCGTAAACCCTAAATGGAATGGGTCACTGGCAAGGTTTAAACACCTGTAAACCCTTAATGTAAGTCACTGGCGAGGTCTAAAAACCCGCAAACTTGATTGTGTGAGTGAATGAGAGGTGAATAGATCTCTAATTAGTTCAACAGAATTGTTCCAATGCTTTTGTTTCTCTTTTAATTGCATGAAAATACAACAACAAAATCGAAATGTTTATTAAATATTTTCTTATCTTTACCTGTATCGAAAATAAATTTTTTTTTATCAGGCTCATAATTATTATTGCTCAGGGCTATGATATTAATATTTGCTATGCCGACCAGCCTACCATTTAGCAAAATGTTCTGCTTATTATACATTTCATGATGATATCATTATTATTATTTTTTTTCCAAATTAAATTTAAATACAATGAGAGGGTTTAGGTTTATTATATCATAGATTAGAGAAGGCTTATATTTTGTTCTCTTTAAATATATATATTTCTTTATTTTAAAAATTAAGTTTTATTTAATTCTTACATGTATTAGTTTGGAGATTAAATTTTATGTTTGTTTTGTATAAATTTCACAAGATCAAATTTTATGTTTGTATTATAACTTTATTTTGTATTAGTGTTACATTGTAAATTAAAAAAAATAAATTAAAAAAAAAAAAAATATATATAAAAAAAAATAAATAAAAAAATTACAAAAAACCTCTTCGTTGTACCTTTACCTTGACGTGGTGAAGAGGCTTAAGGCTTAATGCCGAACTAAAAAGGTACAAAACTTAAGCTAGAATTAATATTATCATTACCTATCCTGATATCATTGAAGTATTGAGAGTTCAAAGTCCAAGGAAGGATTAAGAGATAGAGCATTATTGCGAAAGCTAAATTTGTTTATAGTTTAGTAGAAGGATTAAGAAATCCTATATTATTCTTTATATTTTAGGAATTAAGAGCTCAAAGTCCAAAAGCTGTTATAGGATTAAGGACCCCTACCATTTATTTATGTTAAAGGGATTAGCAGTTCAAAGTCCAAAAGCTATTCAAATATTAGGAAGCCCTACCATTTATTTATGTTTTAGAGATAAACAGTTCAAGGTCCATATTTGTATTTCACCTGGACATAATCCAACTTGTCTATACAAGATGCAACCTGTTTACATGTTGATGCAGTTACATATTGTAAAGGTTATGTAAACATTGAGAAGGTTGCACAAACGCGAAAACAATGTAAAGGTTATGTAACCTTTGAGAAGGTTACAGAGTATAAAGAGGGTGCCTGACCCTTCATCGTATAGGTTATGATTATAAAACCGTAGGGGAGGTTATAGACTATAAAGTGCGTACCTGACCCTATAACAAAACCTCAAGTCTCTCAAACAGTAGAAAAACAAAATGGCGGCATAAGAAAAACAAAATGGCGACCGGGTACACTCATGCTCTATAAGATGGGTACCTGACCCTTCAACAAAACCTCAAGTCTCTCAAACAGTAGAAAAACAAAATGGCGGCATAAGAAAAACAAAATGGCGGTCGGGTACACTCATGCTCTTTAACATGGGTACCTGACCCTTCAACAAAACCTCAAGTCTCTCAAACAGTAAAAAAACAAAATGGCGGCATCAGAAAAACAAAATGGCGGTCGGGTACACTCATGCTCTATAAGATGGGTACCTGGCCCTTCAATGGGTGGAGGGGGTAAATATTGTGGGCGGAGCATAGGCCAGGAGGTTCCATGGGTCACTCCATGGGTCACGTGACTGGATCACGTGACTAAAACATGTGGGCGGAGCATAGACCAGGATGCGCTGAGGGTCACGTGACTGGATCACGTGACTAAAAAGGGGCGGGGCATAAGGGTCACGTGACCAAAAAGGGGCGTGGCCTAATAGTTAAGGTTAGGTCGAGGTGAGACCACGTGGTGGTTAAGGTAGGGTCGAGGCAAGACCACGTGGCAGTTAAGGTTAGGTCGAGGCAAAAATTCAAATTCAAATTTCCCGCCATAGGTCACGTGACCAAATGCTGGCTTCTGATTGGCTGCTCAAAAAAGTGTGCCAGCTCCCCCATTTCTCATCTACTAACGATTAATCCTGGACTATTTTGGATTGATACGAATAAGATCTAAATGAAGTGGTTAGAATACTAAACATGTACCAACATAGTAGATTCTCGATAATCCGAACCACCTCTAAAAAATAAATGAATAAATTTAAAAAAATACTTAAGGCGACTACTGACCATAACTCCGAATGGAACATGGAAACAAAATTGGGATAGCTGGAGTACTTGGAGTGAAGACGATTTCAATCCACTGACGGTCATTTCACGATTAAGTAATTTAATTTTAAGCACCCCTCCATACGTAAATCAAAATACATATATATATATATATAAATAGTGGACTTATCGGAATTAAAAAATCTATAAAACATGTCTATTTCTCTATAATTTATATTTATTCATAAAAATTAATAAAAATATGTATTTTGAAGATAATATTAGCAAAATATGCAAAATTATAAGTTATTCATATCAATATTTTTTAATAAACCCATATGGTTATTGAAAATCAAATGTTTAATTTATATGTTGTTCATTTTATGATTTACTAATGGTAATATATGTTGTAATAACATTGAGGAAGTAAAGCATTGTTGTTAATCAATTTGAAATCAGGAGCTAACCCAATGCTAAAAACCAATTAAATAACAATCCTTTCTGCAGACTTTAATAACATCAAATCGCAGGATTGTACTTGATTTCCTCGATTTATTATTTATATGAAATTTTTCAATAAATTCTGTGTATTTCCGGAAATTGCCATCAAACACTTCACATTTAATTTGTTATTTGGGTATTTCATGCAATATATCCGGAAAAATGGGATATCTGTTTTATACAAAACGCTACAGAAGTCAAAAGTATTCGATTATATTACATATATATATATATATATATATATATATATATATATATATATATATATATATATATTCAATTACGCTAAGCATTAATCCTGATAACAATGGATTTATTTGTGACAAGTTTTCAATGGAGTCTTCGAAAAAAAAAAAAGCACTATGCACAGTAAAATTGGGAATTAAACAGTTTCTGAAGAACATAAAAGGACCCATTATGTACTTACCTAAATCAAAATCGAATTTTATGCATCTAAATCCATCATGCAAGTTTTGGGCGCCGAAATGTTAATTTTTTGATGAATTGAAAAAAATGATTTTGTCCAAGGGGATGTAATTGCCACTATTTTCGCAACCTTAATGCAGTTCCTCATGGAATATTATATATTATTAAAATTGTTCCAAAATCGGAAAGCGCTGGATTTTTTAACCCATTTTTAAAATATAACAATAATCAAATCACCAGAAAAGCAAACAGATAACAAAAATCGGAGATCTTATGTTAGCGCTCCATGTAGGTTATGAGAGTGGGGGTAGTGAGCCAACATCCTGCCCATCTGAAGGCCTCTCTGTGTTATTTTGAACTCTGTTTCCACGTAGGCGTCAAATTGTTAAATATTTCAAAGTACTGAGAGAATGCAGTATTTGGCTTATTTCTGTTTCCATATATATACAATATAAATGACTAAACATAGAACCAATACTAAGAAAAACCGAATAATAATAACACGAAAATAAACACGTAAATTAACTAAATAAATAAAAGAAGAAAATAATGATTAGGAGGCAACCATTACTTGATTATTTTCGTTAATCCAATACCGAAATGATGCTTTGATGGCCGAGAGATTGGATTGAAAAATAATTAATACCGGGAATTGTTGGCTAATTTGGTTTTAATCATTAAGCAGACCTAATTTCGCCAAAGTGAGGGGGGGAGGAGCGGAGCAAGGGTTAGGCATTATTTAAAAAGTGGCCCAAGTGATTCAAACTGTCAACTCAATTAAGCAGTAACGCGGAAGGGAATGCTCACCTGTAACTGATTAACTCAGTCACTTCATCTTATTTACAATTCTTCATCTTAACACCAAGAGAATGTTTAATCAAAAGTTGTAATATTATATTATTTAAACGTAAGCAGTAAAGAACAAAAAAAACAATTATATCATATCGTGAAACTATAGAATTTCTCTGTAAAAATATTAGAAATAAATATGTATATATGTATATACATATACATATATATATATATATATATATATATATATATATATATATATATATATATATATATATATATACATATACACACATACACGTACATATCGAATAATAACTTTGTTAATTGAAACGGTAAAATCTTTATTAAACAGGTTATGCTTGAGAATTGCATTGAGGCCAGAAACTTTGGCTGGTTGAAATAAATAAACTTTAATGAGCCAAAAAGGATCATTCTTATTTCATTGATAAATTACACTCGGTTTAAATTTATATATATATTTTATAGATATTTTAACAATTAAGACAGTAAATGTATGTACAGTAAACCTGTTCTAACGGACAACTCTCTCCAACGGACACTCCTTCCAACTGAGAATTTTTAAGTATCCTGGCCTGGAAGTTTAGGAATAATAAATCTCTTTGCAACGGACGCGTTAAGAATGGTACGGCGTAAATTTCTTAAAATTAAAGAAAAAGTAGAAAGAGCAATTTTTAATTTAAAAAAAAAAAAATCTGTGAATACGTTAGCCGAAAAATTAAGAGTCGGGAAGACTCAATTGGGGAATATTTAAAAAAATGTTAGGTGAATATCTACTTTTTTAATATGTTTATTTGACCAAGTTTATTTTCCTTTTTTTTTTTTTTTTAAATAAGTTCATACGTTAGTATATTTATTGCATTAAAATATATATATATATATATATATATATATATATATATATATATATATATATATATATATATATATATATATATATTATTATTATTATTATTATTAAAACTCTAATAATAATAATTAAAAAAAATAACACTAGTTGCTTTAAGAATCTACAAAATCTTGGAAACTGATGGTCTGAGACTGGACCAAACTTATTTAAAACTAAAACTAAAAATTTAAATACATACAAACGTTTTTAGTGTGCACTACACATCAATGAATTTATCTAAGAATTACTTAATAAAAGAGGGGATAAGAAAAAAAATACATATCTATGAATGTTAATAACTAAAAATGTGAAGTAGCTATTCTAAATATCGATTTTTTCAAGTTTAATTTACAGAGAATTATCGTTTTTGAGAATAATCGTTTATATTTAAATTAAATATACCATAATAGATAAAATAAAAATGACATAATAATAGATGGATCATTGAAGAAATAATTTATTACAAAAAGCAAACATATAAAACGATATCTAGACCTAAATATGTTATTGATACATGATAATACCAAAATAAATACCATATTATTTAATAATAATGAATTTTTCAACTTACATAAAAATTTCCAAGATGGAGTTTATTCTTTGAATCGGTTTCTAATTATTGCGATTAAAAAAAATAGCAAATCATGAAAAGGCACTTATTACCATTGTCACTGATTAAACACACAAAAACTAAACTAAATAATCATAAATAATGACATTTACACATTAAAAACACTTATTAAACCTTCAAAGTAAGAGAAACACCTCGCAACCGAACCGTAACGGACTAAATATTTCTAAAGAGTAAGAGATAGTTTACCGGACAGTGAGGACTAGATAATTAGGTTATTGAATACTGCGATTTGATTGGCTGAGGATTCGTGCCTTCCGGTCCCCCACCACTGGCTCTAGAACATTCTCTCCTAAAATGAAATATTCAAATATTTAAGTTCTACAAGGTATATCTTGATTTTTGTATTTACAAGAGAAAAAGGTCTTCATTTTCTTTTTTGCATTAGTAAATATTATATATATATATATATATATATATATATATATATATATATATATATATATATATATATATATAATATATATATATAAGCTATATATATATATAGCTATACTAATATATAAGCTATTAGTAGCGTTTGCCAGTATCCAGGAAGACCTAGATAGAATCAGTGCCTGGGCAAATCTGAACAGATTAAGTTTAAACGCTATGAAAACTCAGGCCATTGTCATAGGTTCCAATTCCCTCCTCAGATCCAATGACACCTTTCCTACTTTAATCCTAAATGATCACCCCGTCACGTTCAGCTCCTCAATCAAAAACTTGGGTATTACTATCGACCAAACCCTTTCCTGGAAACCCCACATTGCCCAAATTTCCCGACGGTCAATAAGTACCCTTAAATTATTCCATCGTTCTCGTCTTCTTCTCCCACAACCTACCCGCAAACTCCTTGTGTCCTCTATTATCTTTCCCCACTTTGACTACGGATGTGTGGTATACGGGGGCCTCTCGAATGTGCTCGAGGACAGATTGAAGCGGATCATGAACTGCTTTTTAAGATTTGTCTTCGGCACCTCGAGACGGGCCCATGTGTCCCACCTATACGGCGAGTTGGAGTGGCTCTTCCCCTGCAACCGTAGACAATATTTCCTCGGATCTTTTCTATACCAAACCATTACCACCCACCATCCTTCCTACATCTACAGCCTCCTACAATTCAAATCCTCGGTCCACGCACTGGAAACAAGATCTCGCCTTTCTGACCTCCATACTCCCTCCCACAGAACCAAAACATTCGAACGCTCCTTCCTCGCCCGCTCCTCTACCCTTTGGAATTCCTTTCCTTCTAATATCCGACATGCTTCTTCTCTATCCTCATTCAAATCCCTCCTTTTTCAACACCTTCTTTTTCTCCAAAATGATGCTCTCTAATTGCGAAATTTCAGTTTAGGATTAACATCTGGATCAGAAGTGGATAATAGATTTGGATAATGTACAAACTTTGCTAATCCATTCATTATTTTTGTATTTTTCATTTTCTCTGTTGTTTTTTGTTTGTTTTGTTTTTACTTTTTTCTTGTTTTTTCTCTTTTTTTTGTTTTGCTCAAATCAATTATATTTTTTCGATAAAAAAACCTATTTATTTGCTTATTTATTTTACAGAAGATATTGTAAAAATTAATTGTTCTATATTCTATAGTCTTATGGCCAGATAATGTTACTGTTTTATTGGTTCCTTCATGTTATTCTTAAGGGACCTAGTCCCAGAATAAAGTTCTTTTATCTATCTATCTATCTATCTATCTATATATATATATATATATATATATATATATATATATATATATAAAATATATAATATATGTTATTGCTAATATACAGTATATTATTAATAAAATTAACTTATATAAATACATACCCACTTACTATTATATATATATATATATATATATATATATATATATATATATATATATATATATATATATATATATATTTCTATAAATTTGTATATATGTATGTATGTAATATGCACTATAATAAAATACGAATATGTAAATTTGATTATTCGTACCATTCATGTAGTATGCCTATGTAGTATGCGAAATATGCATGTAGTATAATGCTAAGGCATGGAGCATGTATAAAATAATAAACGGTCCTTATGTGGGGTTACCATGTAAGGAAAAGATGTAAAAAAAAAATGTATATATATATATATATATATATATATATATATATATATATATATACATTTTTTTTTTTACATCTTTTCCTTACATATATATATATATATATATATATATATATATATATATATACATATATATGTAAGGAAAAGATGTAAAAAAAAAATGTATATATATATATATATATATATATATATATATATATATATATATATATATATATATACATTTTTTTTTTTACATCTTTTCCTTACATACTTTTCCTTACATATATATATATATATATATATATATATATATATATATATATATATATATATATATATATATATAATAGTAAGTGGGGTATGTATGTATATAAGTTAATTTTATTAACAATATACTGTATATTAGCAATAACATATATTATATATATATGTATATAATAGTAAGTGGGTTAATATATTAGGAATATGTATATATATATATATATATATATATATATATATATATATATATATTATATATATTATATATATGTATATATATAATTTAGCTTCGAATTTTATGGAAATATCAGACTATAAAATTTTATTGATTTATTCATTCAACAATATTTCTTCTATCTGTGGACAAGAAACTCAAAAACATTAAAAAATAAATAGCCGACATTAAAGGTATCCTGAAAATAATTAAATATATTTTTATATTGCAATAAATAATAGGAAATAATAAAAAAAGACTTTACTTCCATTTATATGTTACAAACTTTACTAAACAATCTATTGTTTGGCAATAATTTTCTGGATATTAAAATCATCGGTATAAATGGTACATTTAAAAGATTTTCGGTGCAAAAACTTCATTTAGTGGGCTCATAGTAAGATGTTTTATCCTGACAATAACGATATATTGATATTTCTTTATAAATTATTAATTATTAAATTATTATTATTAATTATTAAATTATTAAAATTAAAATGCCCAGTTTAAAGGTGATCTGAAAATAATTAAATATATTATAATATTACTATCAATAATTATAGGAATATTAAATAAAAACTTGTAACGATCTAATCACGTTACGCGCAGAAATTTTAACATTTTTTTATATATAAATACAAATTATTATAGCCAATCATTTCAACATAAAATATATAAAATTCTATTTGTAACGATCCGACTATTATTCAGTAATTTCCAATACTTAAAACAATATTATTTACGCTCTGTTGTAGTTGTATAAAGATACTTCAAGATTCGATCCCGATGCTAACAATCGTCTCCAAAGTAATGCTCCCATCTACGCCTCGGTCTTCAAATTATGAAAACTGGTAATGTTTGTTTGGCATTTTATGAGCCTCCAGCAACTGAATCAATGTTAGAAGGACCATTCGAAAGTGATGAACAAGACTGTGGAAGAAATGATTGTTTTATTACATTAGATTTAAGACATCTACGTATTCTAAAATCATTCGACAATAAAAAAATAAAATATTTATTGGTTTATTATTTTAAAATAGTCATATATGCAAAGAAATATATATATTTTGATTAAAATTTTTTTTTTTTTAAAGGCTCCTCATAAGTGACCGATATATCAGCGTATGAATCCATTAAGGGTCCGTCATTTGGAAACGAAATGGTGGATGTTAATATCGAGTACTGAGGATCATCCTGGAGTGACCTGTGCTAAAAAAAAATCGATCCAGTAGAAAAGCCGCTGACAGCAGACAGACGGATTTTTTATTTTTTTTTTTATTTGACTTTTGGATTCTACTTATCTTGAAACATGAAAGATAAAGTTATTAGGAGTTAATAATTATTTTTTTCTTGGTCAATTGCAAAGTTTCTATATTGAAAACAGCAAACCAAAAAGAGATAAAAGTATCATTCTTTCAAGTGGTAGATCACATTTCCTTGATTTTTAAAATCTTGTAAAAGCCAGATAAGAAAATGTTAAAGGATCGACCACTCCGGTGATTGCAGGCTGGGCATGAAGACCAGAAGTAAATGGATTGCCGGGGTAGAATAGAATGGGAAAGACTAGATTTGTAATGGCACTCCGATGTAATTGCAGGTTGAAAACATGAGGAAGAAGAACATTTATACAAATCTAAACTAAATGCACTCAGCGCCCTTATACTCAGCTAGTTACATTAACGCTAATTTGAGAGAAATATTACGAGGAATAGACGATTTTTGAGAAATAAGCCAATAGATTAACCAATTCATAAGATCATGAGTCAATTAATCAATTAATTAGGCCTTTGAATGATTATAATCAATTAGGGAATATCGACTTTAACCTAACTAATGTTTAAGCGGATGTTGTACATATCTGTAAAGTTTAAAAATACGCTTATTAATTTATTATTATAGATTCTGTTATTATTATAGGTTATTATTCTTTAAAGTGGTTACGTCAACGACAATGAGATAAAAGATTTTTTATCATTTTTATTATAATTTTATTTCCCTACCCAGCCTATAATAATAATCTTTTAAATAGTTCACAAAAACTCTACTTGAAATAAACTAAGCAGCATTCACTTCATTACGTCTTATCTCATAAAAGTACAATAGAATAGTTTTTTTTAAACACTTTTAATACAAAAATTCTGTATATTTTGTTAAACGTGTATTTTCGTTGAAAACTCTTCTTCTTCTTCTTTTTCTTCCTCTTATGCCATTAGCTAGCGTCGAGGAGCCTCAATCCAGCGTAACCACTCCTCCCGGTCCCTGCTTAGCCGCTTCATCTCATTGAGCGATTTACCTCTTTTACTTCCAATTCTTTGGATATATTCTTGGTACGTAATTCTGGGACGTCCGCGTGGTCTCTTTCCTGTGGGTCGAGCCTCTAATACCTTTATTGGATTCGTGTCCTCGTTCATCCGGCAGACATGACCAAACCACTGGAGTTGCCGTCTTTCTAGAGTGGTTTTAAGCTCTGTAACGTCTAGTTGCTCTCTAATGCTTTCGTTTCTAATGCGATCCCTTCTAGTTCTCCCAACAGATCTGCGAAGGAACCTCATTTCCGCTGCCGTTATGCGACTAGAGTGCCTGTCCAGTGTTGTCCAGCTTTCTCCGCCGTAGGTGAGTGTAGGTAGGTAAACAGACTTATATACATGCATTTTGGTCTTCTTATCTACTTCTCGGTGGCCGATAATGCTATTAGTAATCTGGTAATACACTTGATTCGCCTTACTTATTCTGTTTGATATTTCGGCGTCTATCTTACCCGAGCTACTAATTACGGTCCCTAAGTAGGTATATTCCTTCACTACCTCAAGTGTCTCGCCATTGCAGATGAGTTGGACATCTTCCTGTTCTTCCCTCGCCATAACCAGCACTTTACTCTTGAAGGTGTTAATTTGCATCCCTTTCCTGAGCAACTCTTCTTCCCATTCTATCAGAGCTTGTTGTAGCTTGGTCTTGGTGTCGGTTATTAGGACTATGTCATCCGCGTATAAAAGGCTTTGAACGAGGACAGTTCTCATATTCCATTTCCCGATTGTTGTCCATGCAGTTCGACGCTTGCAGATTTTGTGGATTTCGTCCATTACGTTTATAAATAGAAGGGGACTTAAGCTATCTCCCTGTCTAACTCCTTTCGCAATTGGAAAAGGTTCCGATTCCATACCATTTATTCTTACCACTGCCATGGCACCTTGGTAGGCTGACTGTATGGCTGCCAGTAAGTCTCCAGGTACACCCTTGGCTATTAGTGCATTCCAAATTTCTTTTCTTGGGACCACATCAAACGCTGCCTTCAGATCAAGAAATGCAAGATATAGATTCCTATCTCTGTCCCAAGCTTTTTCAGCAATATTTCTGAGAACAAAGATATGATCCTGCGTCTGTCGGCCCGGACGAAAACCAGCCTGTTCCGCTTCTAGCTGCCCTTCTACAATCCGCCGGAGTCTCTTTTCTAGAATAGAAGTGTAAAGTTTACAGACTACGGAAAGCAAACTAATGGGTCTATAATTTTTGCAGTCTGTTGTGCATCCTTTTTTATAAATAGGGAGGATAATACAATATTTCCAGTCCATGGGAATTTTCTTTCTGTCATACACTTCTTGGAACAGCGATTGAAGTGCTTTAAGAAGTTCTTGACCACCATATTTCAAATACTCTGGTGCAATTCCATCCCTTCCTGATGCTTTGCCTCTTTTTAGCTTACGGATTGCATTTTCTATTTCTTCTTCCTCTATAACCTCCAGGCTTTCCTGCATATTGGACTCTCGTTCATGGTAATGGTCTGTTTCTGGGCTTTCGGAGAATTGCTCCTGGAAATATTGCTTCCATCTGCCAAGGATCTTTTCCTTGTCTGTAAGTACGATTCCATCGCTACCTTTTACATTTCTAATGGGCTTGCATTGCTTTCCTCTTAACGTTTTTACTTTTCGCCAAAATGCTCTTATAGATTCGCGATGGTCCTCGCTCAGCCTTTTACCAAAATCCTCCCATGACTTTTTCTTGGCCTGGCGTATGGCTACCTTACATTCATTCCTGGCTGTTCGATAAACGTGTAGCTTTCCTTCAGTTCTATCTTTAAGATATGCTTTCCAGGCAAGCTTTTTCTGAGAAACCAGTCGTTGGAGGTCATTGGTCCACCAATCTGTCCGCTTTCCCTTACCGGACACTCTCTTCTTCCCACATACTGCATTTGCTGTTTCCAGGATACATGCTTTCAGTGCCTTCCATATTTTTTCCACGTCTCCATCGAATGATGTTTCTCGCAATTTATTTTCCAGGCTTTCTGTAAAGAGGGCCCTTTTCTCTGGGTCATCCAAGGCCCTTACGTTGAGGGTTTCAAATGCTTTTATTTTCCTTTTATACTCTGGGATGATCTTTGTATCAGCCACAAGTAAAAGGTGGTCGCTGCCTATCTCCGCTCCTCTTACTACTTTTATATCAGCGAAATACTGCCTTACGTTCCTATCATATATGAAATAGTCAATTACACTATTTCGTTCCATGCATGAGAAAGTGATTTTGTGGATCCTCTTGTGTGGATAGAAAGAATTTCCTATGAGGAAGTCATTATGGACACAAAAGTCTATTAGCCGCTGTCCATTACTATTCCTCACATTCTCACCTCCATGTAGCCCTAGAGCTCCATATCCAGATCTTTCATCATTTCCTGTTCTGGCATTGAAGTCCCCACTCAGGATTACTGACCTTCCTTTTCCTTTAGCTTTATCCACTATTTTTTGCAAATCCGAGTAGAATGCCTCCTTGTCTGCAACACTAGCATCTTCCGTTGGTGCATACACCTGGATTATGGAGATCTTACCTATGGTCATCTTAAAATCTGCTACAATCATTCTTGGAGATATTGGTTCCCAGTTCTCTAAATGCTCATACATATTTGGCGACATTACTAGGCCCACCCCTTCTTTGGCAAAAACCCCTCTAGGTACTCCAGCATAAATTAGGGAGTAATTATTAGCCAATTTCATTTCTCCACTGCCCTTCTTCTTCACTTCACTTATGCCGAGAATTTCTACTTTGTAGGTCCTCATTTCCTCCACCAACTCGACCTCCTTCCCTGTTAAAGTTTTTATATTCCACGTTCCCATTCGTATATCCTTAAGCGCGCCGGGTCGATTCCGTGAAGACTGTCCACATCCGAGGCTAGGTTGGTTTCACTGAATCTGCTATACTCCAGACGGGTGATTGGCCCAGTGCTAGAGGCCCCGTATCCTCGGGACAACTGGTGGTTTGGTTATACCCACACAACCATGGGTCTTCCCAGGGAAGGTGGCCCTGAGGTGTGTACTGTATATGGCCTTGTGTATGAGTAAGTGTAAAGTGTGCTGTTCTGTTATGTGAGAGTGCCGTGTACTGAACTCAGGAGCCCGGGGGAGCGTTATTCCCCACTAGTCTGGCACTTTGACTAGTCCCTGCGGGTCGTTGAAAACTCGTATTAGAAAATTTTCATGAGCGCATTACTTCCCCTTATTATATATTTCAAATATAGGTAAGAAAAATTAAAAAAGGACCTCCATTAATCCCAAGAAAAATGACTGGAGGAGGCACATTTTTGGTGTATATATATATATATATATATATATATATATATATATATATATAATGTATGTATATATTTATACTTAACGTCCTTTATTTACAAAGCTTGGTGATAGTTCCGCAGATTTACTGGTGGGCCTGGCCTCTTGAAAGGTTGGCTAATGTTTTTATTTTTATTTTATGTTTTTATTTTATGTTTTATTCAAATACTAAAGTATTTGAGAATGTAAAAGTAAGAAAAATTAATTTTTTTACTTTATATTTTTTATAATTTTGATTTATTTTTCAGTCCTATTATACAGTGTAAAAAGTATATAAAATACTAGTATTTCTTTATTGATTTATTATTATTATTTTTGTTTTGAAAAACTATGAAAATAAAATAAGACGAAAAATCAGTTTTATTTACATCAAATATAATTATTTTTTTTTGGAGGGAGAGGGCTATTTCGATATTTAGTTGGCGCTTGGCTCTGCGCCTCTTCACCCTCATGATGGCTTTACAATTAGGTCGAAACGTCGTCACACAATAAAAAATAAGTTCCACTTATTATTGTGTTCTTCATTAACCCCACTCCCTGATTTCTTAAAATTGAGGTTTTTGCGTGAGAAATAAATAAAATTTAATACACATACACGAGAACAGTCAACAATTATATAAATAATTTACTTTCTTTTCAACATTAGCCTTTAATCAGTTTTCAAATGTGGCTGTCATCCTAACGAAAAGCTCTTGGCTAAAGCTGATACATCTATTCATTCAGTGATTTGGTCTTGTCCTATTTAGGAATGCTGAGCCACAGGATTAGGCCTTCATCGGTTTCACATTGCGGACGGAATCCTCTTTGCAGGCAACTACCAACAACCCGCACGAGTAATCCTCATTGACCACAGCGGGAAAGGATTTTCTGTTTTAGGTCTCTGTGTGATTAAACATTGGTTTGAACACTGTTGGCTAAACTAAAGGAAAATAATAATGTTCGAGATAAACACACTTCAATTGATTTTAATCTCGACCCAAGTACAAAGTGGAATTTGGAAGTAGCAAATGTTTATTATATATTTTTTAGGTAGGAGTCAATTTGACAAAACAATGTATGTAGCCCACTTCTTCGATATGCCCCGGTTGCTTGATGCTGCACTAACAGATTAACGACAATAACGCTTTCGAACCCGAAGGTACAAAGCTCACATTAAATTATCTACTTCATACTATCATCCCATTAACATATCGGCGTTATAATGACAAAAATCGAAGAGGGAATATCAATAAGGTATTTACAAAGATTCCGCTTATCCCAAGAGAAACAGTGGCGTACGCAAAGGAAGGAATCAAAGGAATATATTCTCTCCCTTTCCCCCAAAATGTACCAAAAAATTTAATTTTCAAATCCACCAACATAAGATTTGTAATATTTTTGGTAGTTTTAACAATAAATTTTGATACAAGTTTCATGTTAACCTTGTTATACAAGTTTTAAGTTAACCTTAAATATTACAACAAATTAGGCGATTATAGACATTTAAGTGATTATTTGCCTTCTTCATATTAAACCTTCCAAAAAAAAAAATTAAATCCCCCTCCAAAAAACATTCTTCGTACGCCTAAACAACAAACCTAAGACGATTTAGACAAATGGCTAACATGAACACTCACACAAGACAAAAACGGTAAGTAATTGCTCTCTCTTTTCGATTACAGCAGAACCCCATTTAGACAGATCTGGCACATCCGAACTCCATATTATTCCGAACGTTTTTATTTTTTTCATTCGTTCACAATAAACTGATAAAAGATTAGGCAATGTTAACACGAATTCGTAATTTTATTGATGTAATTGAGGATGTATTAATGAATAATTTTAATAAGTTTTTTTTTTTTTTTTTTTTTTTAACACTTCGTGGATGTTCGAGCAAAAATCGCCGAAGTTAGTGAATTTTGAATGATAAATGATTTCTTTCGAGTTCAGAAACAAATGATTATTATAATTCAACAGTTTGTATCGGGTTGATTTTACCGTCATACATAAACTAAATAGTGACTATTGAAAGGTAGGGAACACTTTATATGTATATTATTTTTTTTATTTATTTTTTCTGTATCATATCACAATGTAAATTTATGTGTGTATATAAAATAAATTTCTCACTAGGAGATTTAAATAATTATTCTTTAAGTTTTGTCATGCGGGTGAATGTAATTTTCTTTTCTCTTATTTATTAGTACTCATTTATATTGCTTGACAAGAATTTTTTATTATTTTTATATTATTTATTTATTTATTTCATTATTTAAGCCAGAATTGTTTTGTTTTTTTGTTTGTACAACATAGTTATTCTTAGGGGACTTTGTCCCAGAATAAAATTCTCTTTCTATTCTACAGTACATGTAAAGGCAGCACTAATCTTCATCGAACTAACAATGTTTTTGCATAATACATTAATAAATGCCATTAATATCAAAAGCATTTTATTTACCGATCATAACATCTTTTATCCGGAACTTCCCGTTATCCGGAGTAGCGCTGACCACTTTCGATTGAAAAGAATAAGCTAATCTACAATTACTCCCCTGCCCAATCATTAAAATTCATTCAATTCAATTCTTCTTTTTCTTTAGCTTTCCTCCTGAGTGCCTTTCAGCGTAGAGGAGCATTCAGCCAGGAATTCCATTCTTCCCCATTTCTAGCTAGGTTCTTGGCCTGTCGGAGGCTCTTCGCCTTGCCCTACAGAGTCGTTCAATGTAGTACCCTAGGTCTTCTGCCATCTGGGACATATTCCATGGTTTTTAGAGGATCACTATGGTCGTCCATCCTGATAACATGGCCGAACCACTTTAGCTGACGAGTTTCTAGGAGCTCTTTCAGTGGGGCTATTTGCAGTTCCCGACGAATCCTTTCATTGCGAACTCGGTCTCTCGTTGTTTTCCCAACCGTCCTTCGCAGAAATTTCATTTCGGCTGCGGTGATTCTGCTCTCCTGTCGGTCTGTTAATATTCAACTCTCCGCTCCATACAAAAGTATAGGTAGATATACTGTCTTGAAGATGTGTAGTTTCACATCATTGCCTAATTCTCTATTCCCTACCACAGTATTACATATTTGGTAGTAAACTGCATTTGCCTTGTTAATCCTGTTAGATATTTTTGCATCTACCTTCCCTGATCCATCATTGTACCCAGGTATGTGAAGTCTGTTACCTCTTCTAATTTTTCTCCATTACAGTATATGTGGATATCTTCCTTCTTTCTTCCAACTTGTAGGATCTTACTTTTGTTGGTATTTATAAGCATTCCTTTTCGTTGGAGTCCGTAATGAATACCACGTCGTCGGCATAGAGGAGAAACTGTATCACTACAGGATTAAGATTCCTACGTCCCAGGAAAGCCCTGCCCGTTCTTCTCTTACAAATGGATACCACTTCATCCATGAACAACAGCAAAGGGCTTAGGCTGTCTCCTTGTTTGACCCCCTTTGCAATATTGAAATAATTTTATTCTAGCCCGTTCAGCCTGACTATTCCTTTGGGCTCTTGATATATAGATTTAATCGCCTCTGTCAGGTTTCTGGGGACATTCTTCGCGCTCAGAGCTTCCCATATTTCATCTCGTGGAACCGAGTCAAAGGCAGATTTGTGGTCAAGGAAAGCCAGGTACATATTTTTATCCAAGTCTCAGGATTTCTGTGAGATATTTCTTAATGAGAAAATGTGGTCATGGGCTTGGCGCCCGGATCTGAACCCAGCTTGCTCTTCTCCTATTAGTTGCTCAACTAGTGGTCTTAAGCGAACCTACAATATGGATGTATATAGCTTGTACAAAACTAGTGAGAGGCATATGGGTCTGTAGTTGGAGCATTCTGACTGACATCCTTTCTTGTGAATTGGTATTATAATATTATATTCCCAATCCGTTGGAATCCTTTTTTCGTCCCAGGCTCTCTGGAAAAGGTCTTGCAATGACCGCACCAACTCAGGGCCGCCATTCTTTATTAATTTAGCTACTATGCCATCCCTTCCTGTCGCTTTTCCTGTTTTCATTTTGTATATTGCTCGTTCTACTTCCTCTTCCTCAATCACCTCGTCGTACTCTTCTTCATTCCACTTCCCATTTCCGTTTGTTGAATGGTGTTCATCATTACCAAACTGATTCATGTAATGATGTCTCCAGACCTCCAAGATAGCTTTGTCTTCCGTGACCACTTTTCCTTCCTCACTCTTCATGTTTCTCACTGCTTTGCTTTTACGACCTCTCAGGGCTTTAATCTTTTTCCAGAAAATTCTGATGTTTTCCCGAGGATCATGATCAAACTTCCTTCCAAATTCTTCCCATGATTTCTGTTTCACCACTCTCACTGCATTCTTTCGTCCTGTTTGGGGCCAACACGCATGCTTGCCATTTCTCTGGGGTATTGTCTCGGCAGTATGCCTTCCACGCGGTTTCTTTTGCAAGACCTGCACTTTCAGTTCTTCGGTCCACCATGATGTACGTTTACCTTTCCCTTTCGTGCAAATCTTTTTCACTCCACACACTAGGGTAGCTGCTTGCAGAATGCTATTCTTTATTTGGATCCACATATTGTCAAGACTTGCATTTGCGTCTATTTTCTGTACCCGATTCCTTATATCCACTTCATACTCATCTATCTTTTGAGGGTCTTGCAACTTCTCTGCTTCAATCCTTGAATAGGCTTTCATCTTCTGCTTTCTTTCCATGAGCACTCGGGTATCATGTGGTTCAATTGGCATGTGTATTCAATTCAAAATATATTATTTACCGATCATAACATCTCTTATCCGGAACTTCACGTTATCAGGAGTAGCGCTAACCACATCATTCCGGATAAACGGGGCTTCTGCTATACATCAATATTTACAAAATAAACGTTCTAAGCTTCCGATTGAAAACAAGAAGCTAATCTAAAAAAATTCGCATCCATACAAACCTTATTTCTCAATTTATTACCGATAAACCTTCGAGGCTTCTGAAAACAAAATGGACTCGGGACGTTCTAGCGCAGAACTCCGTCGAACCAATTGGTAGTCCCTCATCAAGGCTCAGTTAAGTCAGACTAATAAATCAACTAAGGACATTTACTCCTCCTATTTGTTATATGTAGCACTAATTATCAAGTTATATATAATAAATAAAATTTAAATATGATTTTCTTTGACTAAAATAGTATTTAACTAATTTTTTTTATAATTAGCATAATACAAATGTACAAGATAATAGCGGTAAAGCGGTAAATGCAACCCTTCAAAGTTTTTATCAGAGGATCTAAATAATTCAATGTTGAATTATGTAGATTTAATTACTGTGGTAACAGAAGCAGAGAATGAGCTCTCTGTTTATAATGGGCGTGAACATTGTTTTGAAACAGAAAACAAAAACAAAAGCGAAGTTTTAAACAAACTCATAAATAAAGGGAAACTAAACAAGCTATCTCGTAGATCGTGGATCAAGGGATATACCCAAGAGCTTTCATATAAAAATACAAATATTAAATATAGAAAATGACTTAAATATAAATATATGATATTTAAAATTATCGGAATTTTGAAAAAACGGCATGCAAATGAGCCGAGATATGATCTTAAATTACTTATATAGAAATTTGAATTTTTTATATTTATTAAAATGGATGTAGGTATCTGGATATCCATTTGTACGATCCTAAAATCTACTAAGCCATTAGAAACATCACTACACACTACAATTTCTAAATATGAAAATTAATCGATATTTAATTTTAGTTTGAATTTTAGGTAATTTAGCTCCGAAAATAAGTCAAAAAAATTCTGAAAAGATTCCATTTTCATTCATGGTTGTTAAACAATACGTGATTGTTATACAATATAAACGTGGTTTAGAAAAAAACATTCGCAATCAATTTCCTTCCTAAATGAGTAACGTTTTCTGAGCTTAAATTTAACGACCCACTTACATAAACAACAAATTTTCCAATTAAAAATATTACGACTGATAACACACCTGGGTATGGAACCAAAAATATATACACTGAAAAAAATTAACTGTATTAATACTCCTTGACTTCTCTAAAGCGTAAGTTAGTTAATTATAACAATGAATGCAATCTGTAATCTTTATCTGTAACTTAAAAATCTTCATAATTTTGTCAATATAAATTTACGTAGTCAATGAAATTACAAATATAATTACTTTGAAAATGGTCTAAGCCCACTTTCCGCAAAGACATTATATTTAGTTATTACTAATATTACACTACTTAATTTCTCCACTTCATTTTTATATGAGTGGCAACACTGTTAATGAAATAAAAATTTTCGTTCGTCCACTGGAATTTTGGTACTTCCAGCGTCAGTTGTTGAGTATTTCACTTAGTAGTGTGTTCTGTTTGTTCGCTTGATTTGAAGTAAATATGTACGATTACCACCAAAATTACTAATTGTTAATTTCATAACAAGTGTGAATTTGATATTATATAATAATCAGAAAGGATAACTCCACTTCCGAATCGGAAAGTGATTCAGGCAAGAATTTATAAACTAAACTATTATCTTGATATATTTCCTTCTACGTTGTAATAATTTAAATTTTTTATTATTATTATTTTATAGCAATCATCCAAGTGAATAGAAACAACAACAAAAAAAATTAAAAAAGACACATATTAATATAAAGTTGTAATTATTAATTTTAAAGTTGTAATTATTAATTTAAAGTTTTAATTAAATTAATGAAGATATATTGAAATAAAGCCGTATTAGCATTTCATAAAATAATTGGTTTGATTCAATTGAAATCACATACTTAATATTTCATTAATATATGATTTTTTCGTTTTGTTGACTTTGAGAGTGGTGTAAGTCCATTTGCGATCATTAAAAGTATAAATTTTATTTAACTAATACTTTAAAAACGACCGCATAAACGTATCAATTTAATATTTAAATAACATAAAATGAGGGTATCAATATATAACAATATTTTTCAAACCACTCAAATATATAAAATGGATTTACACCGTTTTCGAAGAAAATGGTTCGTACCTAGAACTATTCCAAAACACTTAATTATTTTCCTCTATTTTCATAAATGGCCGAAATATGGCCGTACGAAATCTTAAATCGGCCACCATTTTGAAACGAAATAACGGTAATGTCGAGTACCGAGGATCATCCTGGGATGACCTGAAACTTCGCAACAAATTCTCTAAAAAATCAGCCCTGTTGTTTCGGAGAAAAGCCGCGGACGACGGACGGAAGGATTTTTTTAATTTGATTTTTGACATTCTGCGTATCTTGAAAGTAAAACCTCAACTTCTGAGGAGGGGATATTTTTTTTTAGCCGGTTATTATTATTATTAAAAATAATAAACCAAAATGATACACATTAAAAAACTATATATTGCATTACTCCTGTCATGCTTGCATCCTTCAAATTTTAATATTACCCTGAAGAACCCAATCCTAAATGATTCGTGCCTGATCCAGGACTGGCAATTTACTCTGGGGATCGGAAATGGTCAGCTGAGGACGGGGAGGAAATTGGGGAAGGTGGGGCAGCAGTTAATGGATCCGAGGAGACCGGATCAGTCTAAGGGGCCTTCTATTGAAATCTTCAAAAGGTCACGCTCTTCCGATCATCTCCTTTTCGTATTACCTCAGTGTCTGCTCATTATTTTACTATCATATACTGATTTATACTGTATATCTGTTACTTTTCTCATAAGTTACGTTAATTATTTCCTATGTATTCTATTCCCTCGGCTACTGCCTACGTAATACGATATTTTTAAAAAAAATTGTATGAAATTTCAGAGGTCATAAATTATTTCTAACTACTAAATGTCCTTAAAAATTCTGAAAACAATTTATGAATTAAATTAAACGAATAATTATGGAAAATATTATAAAATAGAAACTCTCTAGACTTTCTAAACTCTCTAGACTAAAAGCTATTACTCAACACCTATATGAATAATGAATATAAACTGTTATAATTATAATTAGTATAAAAATATGAAGAAAATCTAAAACATTAACGGATTAATAATGCAATTATTACATTTGATCAATTTATAATTTTTTAAATATTTTTGAAATCAGATATCGTAATAATAAATATAAAAATATATTTAGAAAGGTTTTGAGGAGATTCATATTGTTTTATTTCCTTGAAGGCATAAAGGAAGTATTATAATCGGGAAAATTTTCTGTTTTCAGATTTAAACGGAAATATCCATTTTGACTATGGCCTGGATCCATTTTGATTAGTTTCTTCGTGACGTTTGGACATATGTTCGTTCATATCTTCCACAACTCTAGAATTAGCTGTAGAAAGTTGAAATTTTGTATTTGGAATTTCTGTAACATCAAATTACGAATCTCTTATTTTAGTCACTACAAAATTACTAGAAATGGTACTATACTTAAAGTCCATACTAGATTTTCATTAAAAATTATACTAAAATATAATGCAAAACATCTCAAATTTGGTATATAAAATGTTCGCATCAATATAAATGATATACCATATTTTGGTTGTTATTAGCAAACCGTAAGTGGTACTTTACTTGAAGGTCATAATAGATTTTTATAAAAAAAACAATACTAAAATATAATACAAAACATCCCAAATTTGGTATATGAAACTTACATATCAATTTAAATAAGAAACTAAATTTTGCTTAAAATTAGCTAGCCGGAAGTGGTACTTTACTTGAAGATCATTATAAACTTTCATCAAAAAGTATATTAAAATATAATACAAAAAATCTCAAATTTTTGTATATAAGGTTTTATATCAATATACAATTTGGTTGAAATTAGATAGCCAAAAAATGGTATTTTACCTGAAACTGTTTTTTGTTTACCTCCTGCTTTCTTAGAAGGGAGGAAGGGATAAGATTCATGCTAAAAATCACGAGTTTTTCATGGATAAGCATGTTTCAAGGTCCGTACTAACCGTTTTTAACATTTTCATAATGGTGAGTGTGTGTGTGTGTTTGTGTGGATGTCAATAAATGGACGCCAAGAGAAGTCGCGACGCCGGGTGTCGTTTTCGAAACTACACTCTTCGTAAAACTACCAAATTCAGGATCAGTTTCTGAGCCACCGATTTATAGTTCAATAGGCGTACAGATAAGTCATACGCTGTCCACATCAGATGTTTTTTATGATGATAATATTCCACACAAGAAATTAAAATTAATTTCGGTATGAGTGACAGGTGTAAATATCGACGATAGGAAAGTGTAGGGAAGTAGAAAAAAAAAGTGTCGATATAAAATAAAGATAACATCAAAAAAAGAAGTAATTAGTTTGATAAATATTTATCATTAATAAATATTCCGTTTCTGTTGAGAATCGGCAGTAATATTTAAAAAAATATATATATTTCTACGTAAGAGAACGAATGGATGTCAACCGGGACGGCTATACACGAGAGAAGCTGTCATTAATAACTGTCAGATTTCTAATTAGCCTGTCAGAGATATGTTCAAGTTCTCGTTTTGTCCAATGACATGAATCCAGATATCGGTTGGAGGTCTTTCCTTCAGCCATATTTTCCATCGCAAAGTTATATCTTAACCATCATTATTTATTATATTTTTACGATTATTGTATTTATTCTTTTCGCAAATATAATGGCGATGTTCTGTTTATATTTAAAGTCATACACGCACGTCAAATATCAAAATCGATGAATCAGGTAGTAAGATGCGAAATACCAGGTTTCTGACATGTACACTAAATATACCAAAAGTAACAGATCATTCTCCCTACTCCTTTTCACCTTTTATCGATGTTCATACTCTCCTTGAACGAGTTTGTTGAAATATGACGTGAATCTGCCATATAAATGTTGGTCAAGTTTTTTAAATTTGAATAAAAATGGTACTCGCTAATAAGATACGTGCTGTACAACTGAATTGATTATATCTTGCAGGTTATTTATTTATTTATATTATATATTATATATATATATATATATATATATATATATACATATATATATATATATATATATATAATATATATATATATATATATATATTTCGTTATATTTCTGTATATAAAAATACATTACGGTAAAAGAAAGTTTATTCTGTGAAAACCCGAGTGTAAAAGTCTTGAGTCGTTGGTCAAATGTTCCATGTTTGTTTCTCGTACTTGTCATCCTTCTGTCGGACGTGAGTCCCGGAGTTTATGTGTTGTTTTGTAGAAACGCTTTGTTGTTGGAATAAATAGAGCAGGTTTCTTGGCTAGGACTTATAAGAATTGTGACTTGTCATTTTTTACTTTATTTATAATTTTTCCTGCATTATTGTTTGTTCTGAAGCCATAAAAAAAAATTAATAATAAAGGCGAACAGCTAAGCGCTGCTCAGTGGGACGAAAATGACAAAAATCGGTCATAATTCTTTAACCTTCAAATGGTACGGCCTGGAATAATCAAGTTTTGTACACATACCTTGATCCTTTGTGAATTCTAACTGTAAATAGTATTATTAATAATTTGAAAAAATAAAGTATATGCTACATAATCAGAATATATTATGCTCGATATGTAGCTATAGCAGTTTGTCCCATTCTTACTGAAATTTTGAATAAAATATTTTAATACAAATACGTTGGATATCTTTTTTAAAATAAGATGTGATTTTATTTTCATAGCTTGTATTTTCGTACTTCCCTCAGAGGTTTATTATAATGAGGCACCTGTATCATTTGATATTATTTGTTATTTACAAGACATATATGAACTTATTAGAAATAAATATAATTTTTATTATTATTATTAATTTGAAAAAATGAATTATCAATTATAGAATGTATTAAAAGCAAAGCAACAAAAAAAAAAACCTTCGGGGCGAAAAACCTCCCTTTTTATATATTTGAATATATTCATATGATATAAATATACAATATACAAACTTATTTATATTATATAAATATACAAAAATAAATAAATTGTCTGTTTTATGTACAAAATTTAAATAAGCTTAATAAATAAGTTTAACAAATCGTGGAAATTGATCATAAATCCAGCTTAAATAAAATGTTTTGTTTTCATTCTGATATCGTTATAATTAATCAATATGTATTCATAATTACGGCCTGTTTTTAGCAATAGGGAATGAGTGTTCGTTATTTTTTTCACAATTTTATTGCCACATAAGTGCCAGATCGAAATCAGATAAGTTAAAAATCATTTAAATTATGATTTTGTGTTTATCTACAGTCTTTGTGTACCAACATGCCCTTTAAATAAACACGAACATGTCAGAAAAGAGATGGATGAGCGATCAAAATGATATTTAGCTATGTGAATCAGCGAACTTTGGAACAAGCGAAATATAATAGTATTAAAGATGTTTGTAAATATTTCCCTACTCAACCCAATGGAGATATCATTTTGGATTAAAAAAGGTGAAGTAATTTGGATTTTCAGGTATGTTGTATGTGGAGAGGAGTTGTGACAGCCGCTGGAGGTAACAGTGACAAGTTGTTCCAGTTCCACAGATTTACTTGATACTTTTTTTACTAGCAGATACTTTTTGTCACATGTTCCGAATTTGTTTTTTGTTTTATTGTTTAACTTTCTTTCCGACGCCTGTTGAGGCAAACAAGACAGGTTATTCCTCTAGGTTATCACCCTATCTAACTAGAGTGGGTAGTAAATCAGATTTTTTTAAATTGAAATTTTTTTGCCAACTTCATGACATTCTGCTAGCTAGGACGTCAAAGAAATAAGTATTGATAGACATCACGATTTCTAATTTTATTTTAAAGTGTTATTATTTTATATATGACCAAATGAATGTTTGATTTTCTAACTTTAATTTCCTGTTTTTCTTATTTGAAGCTTTTTTTTTAATGAACATTAATAATTATATTTAAAGGTCCGATATTTGTAATTTTAATTGTACAATTACTTAATTGTCTAGGTTAAAAAGTATATATTTTGTGATAATTTTCAGGCTATTCAATAAATATTTGATTTTCTAAACTGTTATGTACATTTTTTCTTATTTGAAGTCTTTTTTATAATCAACAATTAATAGCTATACATAAAGATTGAATAAGCGGTAAGCTAAACTATTAAATTTTTTTTTACAAAATTACTAAATATTTATAATAATTTGATAATAATCAATTAAATGCATTGTCCGTAATAACACGATAAGAACGAAATATTTATTTATAACGACACTCTTTGTTGTCAGCGTTTATAAAAAAGTTTGAAAAATAAAGTCAAAATCTCATGTTTTTGCTAACAGAGTCAACAGCCAACTCTTTATTTCCTATTTAAACTATGAAAAGCACGCGTATTAATCAATTAGGTTACACAATAAGTACTTTTACCACATATATAATAATAAATTTTATTATAAATTTAAATTATTTTTTTATTTGCGAATAGATATTTGTTTAAAACTTTTTTGGCAGTATAAATTTTTTCAATCAACTCTTATTTAAATTGGGTCCCTTCAAACATTGTCCCGGGGATTTTACCCACTTACTCCTGCGCGACTGGTGCAAGGCTGTGACTGGAAGTACCTGCTACTTACAAAGTAACAGGTTGTTACATTCCGACCCATCTCCAGCTGTCTATATCGTCCCTCTCATGAAAAATCCAAGTTTTCAACCCCCAAATTTGCGTTTTCCGCCATCATGAAAAGAACACGAAGAACAAGCACATTTTTTTTTATTTTTTCCTTAGAAATTCGTGTGATTAGAATTTAATATTTCCTAGAATAGAACTGCATTTCCTGCAAGTTTTGTATGAAGCATGTTTGAATAATTAAAATAATGAAAACAGTTACTGGCCGTGAATATTTGCAAAAATTACAACAAAAAAAACGCAAAAAGGTAGGAATTCTATTTAATAATTATTTAAAGAGGTCTGAGAACTAATAATATCACCCATTATTCAAAATGGTGTTTCTGAATGGAATATAATCTGCAATCTATTATCTATGTAATATATACGTGCAGTTCATGAGATGCATGTAAATTCTGGGGGAATTTTTTAAAATATTATTCACATATTTTTTTAAAATTATGGTAATAAGTGACAAATATGCCAAGAGTGGGCGTCGGATAAATAAAATAAAAACTTTTTTTTTATACAAAAAAATCAACAATTTACTTATTTTTGCATATTTATATAATATCAATAAATTTGTATATTGTATAATAGTCAATTGAGAAATCTTGTATAAATAGTCAATGTTTTCAATGCAGGTCTAATCATAGCAGATAAAGACAAGATAAATGAATACTACTGACAGCATATCTCACACTGACAGTAAGAAAAAAATTATTGATAAACTAGAGAGAATAAACTATCGCACATCATTTCTGTAAGTGCGACCGAAACGTTGATGGGAGGATTGTGTTATGTCCTACCAGTAGAAATTGGGTTTGTAAGCAAGAACTACTAGTGTAGTCTCAGCATCGAACCACCTGGTTCGCTATGCCATTATTTTACTTTATTGTTATTATATATTTTTTTTTATGAAGAAATCTCAGAAAATTTATTTAAGATGATAAAAAAAAAAAAAAGGAGAATATTAAATAAAAAGAAAATTGTTGAAGTAAGAAATGAAATCAGAGATATAAGACGGTATAAAAGTAGATTAATAAGGCTGAGAAAAGCTTATCTCCAGACTTGGATAAAATCCTAAATAGGTTAGCTTCCCCATTCCCACCTCCGCCTTATCCCCATTCAAGGATTTAATGTTTGATATAATTTACATAAATTTCTTATTAAAATTTAATACGTAGATAGAGAAACTAGGCAAATTCAATCTGCTGAAGGTATGGCAGCCGCTGAACAAAAAGATTACCTAATTCTTTCGCCAAATGAAAGACCCTAATTTTTGTTCAACATTTTAATCCGCTACATGTTGAATAAGTTGGCTCCTCAGAAATCACTTGACAGAGGGGACGCGTTTCAGAACTGAGAATCCTAGTTACACTGGCTGTACCCTTTTTTTAAACATTTTTTTCAATATTGTGTTTATTTTTTTTAAATTAATAAATATTATTATTTTTTCATTTAACGTAGAATTAGTTTCTCCAGCTGTGCGGTTAGGACGGAAAAAAATTAAGACGCTTTTGGCATAATTTTTATATTATCATAGTTCCGCTTCTATAAATGCTAGAAAACAAGAATCGGTACCATTTAATAGAGAAAATGCGTCATAAGTGTGGAGTTGATGACGTCACCGCTCAAAACATATATATATTTGAATTGATTGGTTTTGAAATTTTTATGAATTTTTTGTTGGAGGATCTTTTGGTCACATCCCGAAACATGTTTGAATATTAAAATGTAGTTGTTGTGTTTCTAGGACTAAATATTTAGCCTTATGTGCTTCCTTAATTACTTCATACGTTTCCGGCCTTTTATTGCCCATTTTAAAGTTTTTTATCTTCTGCAACATAATATTGTGCAACCAAACATTAAAAAAAAAAAATCAAATATAAAACTATTATTAAATATGATTATGTAATTGGCCCATATAAAACTATCCTCAGTACAATGATAATTGTAAATATATTCATATGTTTCTACAACAATATTTCAACAGAGAACTTTGAATTTAATTTAATTGAACAAATGAAAGAAGTACATATAAAGAGTCAATATTTATTCTTGAAAATATAACAAATACATAATTTCATTAATCATTGTGACTAAATGGAAGTGAGGGTTTGATCTATTTTAGTAAAAACTAACTATTTTCATCGTAAATCGTAAATAATTATTTATTTATTATAATTGATAGAAATAAAGTTTTTGTAAATTTAAATGAAAAAAAAGGTTCGATTCATATTTTGTGAATATTTGATAAGGAATCTGAAAAATAAAAACGCGTTTGTTTAAATAAAAGAAAATAGAACTGCATTTAAACTGCGTTTAATTTTAATAATTAAAGATATTTATTTTTTTCCGAATTCTAAAATAGTTATACAAATGCCTACTAAATTATTTACGTAATGGAAATTTTCCTTAAAAAAACAAAAAAAAAACAGACTGTGCCTACCACACACCCGTTGGGTTTTTAAGGCGTAGAATTACTTATATATAATTAATATATAGAATATATAATATAACAATCTCGTGAATGAAGATATATGTATATATATATATATATATATATATATATATATATATATATATATATATATATATATATATATATATATATATATGTGTGTGTGTGTGTGTGTGTGTGTATGATGAAAATATATATATACGATTGCTCAAGTTCAGTTGCTCTCTAAAAAAGGGAAAAAGCGAAAATAATAATAATTTATTAAATAAGAACAAGTTCAGACTGGCTTCATAGTTTACCTTTTAAGGTTTCCTCAAATTTTGTATTGTTTTGTATATAAATGATTAAAAAAAAAAAAAACTATTGCTTGATTTATCTAGAGTATATTTAAAAAAGGTAAGATAAGATATGAATTTTTTTGGGATTTTTTCAACATCAATTATAAGAAGGTCGGTAGCATGGATACTCGACTCTCGAAGTTCTTTTTTTTAATGCAAAAATCCTGACAGGAGATATATTAATGTTTCAAGCCTAGCGATCTGCACTGCTTGAGTTCGGGAGAGAAGTATTTCTTTTTTCCAGTTCGTCGAATGAAGAAGTATGAAAATGACCCGGAGGACCGAGGCTGGGAAATTGGCCCCTCCCTTATCATAATATTCAGAAGGATAATAAAACTTGAGGGAATACTTTCTCTTCATCATCCCAAGGAATCTCAACAAATTACATCGAAAGGACCATGGAAGACCGACGGGTTTTTGTCTTTTTCTCATCTTTATTATAATTAAATAAAGGAACTTTCTTAAAAGAAAATATTTAACAATTAAAATACGAAATGATCATTAATGTAATCGGACAACAATATAAAATTATTTAATAACTTTTTAAACACATTTTTAGCGGATTTTCTACAGTTGTTTTAGTTACAAAATGTTCTGAAAAGATTTATGTAAAATATTAAATATAACAAAATTAAAACACGCATATTATATAGAGAAATAAACACTTCATTAAATTATAAAATGCTGCTTTTAAATAGGATTCTGGCAAATTATTTGAACAAATATTTCAGGAAGTAAGGTTATTAAGTCGCTACTCACAGAAAAATAAAAAAATAAAACTCTGTACTTCTTATTTATTTATCTTTTCGGATTGCGGTAACTCATAAAAACATACGAACAAGTTTAAAAAAATTGGTATGAAATACTTGTTAATAATAAAACATTTTCATGGTGTTAAAGCTATTATCTAATATATATGGAAGGCTAGAAAGAATGTATGCACAAACGTACTTATTTTATAAAAATTTTTAAAAGAAATTTTTACTGTATAGTTATTATTGCTGTTTTAGTTATTAAAAAATATCTGATGTGGACAACACATGACTTCCTTGTAAGCCTATTAAACTATAAATCTGTGACTCAAAAAGTGATCCTGAATTTGGTTACTAGTTTCCGGAGATTGCAGTATTTCAAAAACGAAACTCGGCGTCGCGACATCCATCTATTGACACACACACACACACACACACACACACACACACACACACACAAATAGGGAGGAAAACCAGTATTTTACACTCAATTTTAACACTTAAAACAAGAAATAAAAATGTTTAATTGGATTGGAAACCAAATTGCGTTGGTAACCTTTATTACCGAAACATATGATTTATGTATTTAATTTAAATATAATTTTTCATGTAAGCTTATTATGACCTTCAAGTAAAGTACGGTTTTCGGCTCATCAATTTTAACCAAAATATAGTAAATACATTCATATCGATATAAAAGTCCTATTAACCAAATTTGAGATGTTTTACATTATATTTTAATATAATTCTTGATGAAAATCTAATATGACCTTCAAGTAAAGTACTGCTTCCGGTTTTCCAATGTTGACCAAAATCTAGTATTTTATTTAAATCAATATGTAATTCTTATATACCAAATTTGAGAAGTTTTGCAAATTATTTTAATATAATTTTTGATGGAAATCAATTATGACCTTCAAGTAAAGTACCACTCCCGGTGATTAAGCAGTGACCAAAAAGGGAGATTCATAATTAGATTTTACAACAATCCCAAATACAAAATTTCAAGTTTCTACGGCTAACCGTTTTTGAGTTATGCGAGATACGAACTACGTACGTACAGATGCCACTACGAAACTAGTCAAAATGGATTCAGGGATGGTCAAAATGGGTATTTCCATTGAAATCTGAAAACCGAAAATTTTCGCGATTACAATACTTCCTTTACTTCGTATAAGGAAGTAAAAACGGTATTTTTATTTTGATTTTATTGCCATTTTATTGTATAGCACATAAAATATTACGATATAATATTTCAATTACTTTATTATACATTATTAGTTAATACTATAATATAATAATTTTTTCATTGTTATTTATTTTATTCTATAGGACATCAATTTTACATTATTATTTTTCAATATTACCTTAAAGTTTTGTTATTCTCTTTTAAATAATTCTGCATATTTCTGTAAGTGTCATGAATAATTATTATTAATTATAGTTAATACGTATTATCCTTTATACGGTTAACCTTTCGGTTATATGTTTTTAGTTTACACATCATATTAACTCAATACCCTCCATAACACTCGACTTTTTTAAAATTATAAAAAAATGACTGTATTTTATTTTTGTGTTTATTTTGAGCACCGACCATATATAAGCGATATAAGTTGTCATACGGTCAGAAAGAAATGTTAATGTTTTCTGAATAAACTCTATTCTATAATAGTCTAATAAGAAGAATAAAAATTGATTCATAATATTTTGAATAGGAGTAACAGTTCATTAAAAAATTAAAAAATTTTAAATTGGAGTAAGTTTTGTTGGACTTAGATATAATTAAGGAAGAAGTTGGTCGGAGGAGGGAGGGGAGGATGCGGTCAGTGATAAACACATTAATAAGTATAACTTATTTGTTCTGTGCCAACGTTTCGGCCTATGTTTTTGAAACCGACAGAGGCAGCGCCAGTGACAGTAAAAAATTGGTAATAACCAAAAATGGTAAAAATATATGAAGTATAAAAAGAAAAAAATATGTAATTAACTATTACTTGACCAATTGTAATAAACTACTATTAATTAATGTAAAAAAAATGAACGATTATGAATTACATGAAACAATAAAGTACATTATATATGATAAGATAAAATATATAACTATAAATTAAAATAACTACTAGTGTGAAGATTTAGAAGTATGTAAAGTAAATCGAGATAATTATGATGTTGTAAGTTTTGTAAAAGATTACAATGATACTAAAAATGTTAACAAGTGACTGATGAAAATAAAAAATACGTTATTTATATATGATTTAATAAAATTCTACTATGTGCCTTTGTTGTTTTCAATGTTGTTATCTTGTTCTTTTCTTTTAGCCCTGATGATGGCCTAAAACCTAGGCTGAAACGTTGTCACAGAATAAAAAATAAGTTATAATTATTAATGTGTTTATCATTGACCGCACCCCCCAACCAATTTCTTCCTTAATTTAAAATTAATTGTATTAACACTTTCTAAATAACATCAATAACGTATTACATTTAGAATAATGACGTGTAAACGGATGTTATCAATAACAAGAACGAGGGGGCGGGTCCTGGAAAACAAAAACCAGATCCTGGAATTCCAGAACTAAAATAAATGATACATCCGCCTGCAATCAACTAATGCACCGGAGCTGAAATATGTGCTCTCCACGAGTTGAAACCTTATTCCCTTCTATAAATATTGACTCAAATAGAAACGAGCTTCATAATTAGTTCATAGTTTATTCTGCAATATGATTAATCGCGGTTGTGAAATTGTTCTTCACTCGAGCGAAATGCTTTAAAATGGCGAGAATCGACATTGGCTGTCGACAGATATCAAAAAACGAGGAGGAGAACGTTTTAAAACCAGCGATGGCGAGCTCTGATTGGGTGGTGAAATATTCATATCCTTTATCTCTCAGGCAATCGAAACTCTTAATTGAATATTAATACATCCGTTGTTGGATATCATTGGGTAAGTACTTTGGCGAAACAAATCGTACCTCCACTCTGTGGCTGACATGCTCTTCATTATTAATTTTGAAAGAGGGAAAGCTATCAGAAAAACCGAAAAAAATAGCTAAAGTCTAAAAATATTTGATAGAAATGATCACACTAAAACATACCCGTCCCTGCACTCGGAGTACATTAAGGCGTAAAAGCCAATAAACAATAACTAAAACATATAAACAAAATATCTCAGAAAATTCTGTACCACCAAAGTTACAAAAAAAAAATCGTACAAAGGCTGAGTCTACCACACACCCACGGAGTTTTAAAGGTGCAGAATTACTTGCAACTAATGAGGATTGCAAAGAAGAATATATATTATTATAAAATAGCAATCTTGTGAATGAACATCAATTCATATGCAAATTATATTGTTGTGAGCGGTGGCGTCATCAACTCAACACTCAAAATTTGTCAAAATGATTCTCTCACTGTACTTCCGCTATAAGTTCAAATCTAAAAATTCTTTTTGCAATCTCTAATGGCACATTTTCTTTGCTAAATAATACAAATTCTTCCTTTTTAGCATTTACAGAAGCAGAGCTATGAGCGTTTAAAAATGACACCGAAAGCGTCTAAAAATTCTTGTTCTAACGTAATTCTACGTTAAAAATATAATTGCGAAAAGAGATCCGAATTCATTTCTATGATATCCAGATCTTTCTGGACCGTTTCTGAGGCAGCTGGATTCTCAATCGGGCACATCGTGCTATCAGGGCAGTGACCACATTAGCGAATAACGCCCATCATGTCTGCATCCTTAAGTTAGTACCTGACCCATCAGCTGGAACGTATCTTCAATCCAGACCCGAAACACAGAGCTAATGATCCGAAAAGAAACCATTTGGTGGCTCCTCCCGAGGATCCGCCATTAATTAAATACCAGGGAGGATAAAGCTCGTTATGGAATAGTAATGAGTGCCATTTCCTTAATTGAGTACAGCCGAAATCAGTTTGGACAAGATCCCTTCCCTCTTTGTCTTCTCCTCGTCCTTTTTTCCTTCAGGACAATTGCTTGTAATGGCGTTTCATCCGCAGGGCCCTTTTGTTCCCGTAATCAATAAGAAACAAACTCTTTTCGATTCCGTCTTCATTCGTGTTTCTGTAAGAAAGCTGCCGGATTTGTTCTTTCGAAGCCTATAAAATGCCTCTAATATCAGTGGGGCCGTTTATATTTTACTTTTTTTTACTTTCTTCTGCCTACATATGAACTATACAGTAAGGTAAAATTTCGAATCCGATTTTTCAACAGAAATATAGGTTTTAAGGTATCTTGTATCCAAGTAACCAAGTCTCGCTAAATTATCTTTGTGTTTGTGGCTGTGGTAAGTCCAACTCAAATTACGTATTTAAGGTAGTTATATATTTGGGATATTTCGTCAAAATCGACTTATCGGAACTGCCACTTTATACTATCTATTTTACAATTTTATTGAAAACGATCAAACGATTTTGATTAAACGCGTTAAATCAATATACAATTAAATGCTTTTTAATATCAGCTTGTCCTCACTGAAATAGTCTGACAGGATATAAAAGCAAAATTTTTAGAATAAGGCTTTTTCTATAAATTTTGCATAAATTGTGCATACATTTTGTTTATTTTGAAATAATTAACCAGCACTCGTTGTTAGTAGTAATAAAAAATGGGCAAATATAAATTAAGAAAGAATTTGATAATCAGCTATTTTCTCAGATTGAAAAAAAAATTGGAAATAAGAGTGTGGCGACTGGGCAGTGATAGTGATATCAGTGCCAGGGAGGTTATGGTTGTAAAATGGGTTTGCCAATGTATATAAAATTAATTATTTCATTTTTTCGTTTTTCCGCTAAACCTTTTCAATTAACTAATTTTCTTATTGCAAATTTCAATAGTCAAATTTTCTTGCGTGTTCATTGGCAAGCCTATTAATTACCTCCCTGAAAAAGTTGTTCTGTTGAGAGCTCTCTCATGTGTGTATTGTTGTCCAATAATTCTTATTCTGCTATTTTCTCATTTTGTTCCAGTATACCTTTTATGTACCGATTGCTTTGGAAAATAAAAGCACTGCTTTGAATTATTATCAATTATTTAGTGTACATCGTACCCCGAACACCAATTACATTAAAGTGGTGACCCCGACGTGACCGGTGAGTACAATTGTTATAATTTTTTTTTGTACGCTAAGGACTATAAGTGAAGATGCCCCTTAGCAATAAATTCGATTTATTGACACTCGATGGAGCCGATGAGGGCAAAGAGACGGGGTTTGCTCCCCAGGTGATCGAAGCTGCCTCGGCGGCCACAGTTGCGGCCCGAATGCCCACATTTCGTAAGAGTGACCCGGAGATGTTTTTCTTACAGTGCGAAATGGTTTTTGACCTGTACCGGGTCACTAATTCGCTTACTAGGTTTAGATACGTGGCCACGCAATTGGACAGAGAGCCGCTCAGAGATGTCATAGACCTCATCAGGCAACCTCCATTGGAGAACCCCTACGAATTACTCAAGGCCAGGCTGATGGGGAGTTTCGGTGATTCCGAACATACTCGAATCAAGAAACTCCTCGAAGACCAACGTCTCGGGGACCGCCGCCCATCGCACTTTTTGAGGGAACTGCAGTCTTTGGGAGGAACCACACTGCCTAGCGACCTATTAAAGTCAATCTGGCTACGGGGACTGCCAGATGGGATGCAGGCAGCGCTAGCAGCTGCGGAGCCGGCCGACATGGTCAAACTCAGCACCATTGCTGACCGCATCGCCGAGATCCAGGGGTACCGAACCGGCGAAGTAGCTGCCATGCGGCCCTCCACCTCCAACGACAGAGAAGACAGGCTTCTAGCGGCCCTGGAGAGATTGACCGATCGCGTTGCAGCTCTAGAAACCCGAGGAAGGTATGAGGGGAGGAACCGGCCACGAAGCCGTAGCAGAAGTAAGGGTCGCCGCCTGTGTTATTACCACAACAGGTTTGGGAGTAAAGCGACAAACTGCCGCCAGCCGTGTGATTGGAGGCCCTCACCCGTCCCGAAGCCATCGGGAAACTAGTCGCAGCGACGGACAAGGCGGACTCTGTCGCTCAGGTAATTAACCGCCGACTCTTCGTCACGGACAAGAAGTCCGGGCACAGATACTTGGTGGATACAGGAGCCACCCTATCTGTGTTCCCGGTGAAGACGCCGACGAGAAGAATGAGCGAGGAGTTCACGCTGTATGCAGCGAACGGCACCCCTATTCCGACCTATGGTAGCACACTGCTGAACGTGGACTTGGGGCTGCGGAGGAGCCTTCCCTGGCGTTTCGTCGTGGCAAAGGTGAGCTACCCCATTATCGGCGCGGATCTGCTATATCGCCATAACATATTAGTAGACCTCGCCGGTTGCCAGTTGGTAGATGGCATCACTGGGCTAACGACGCGCGGCAGGCTGGCGACAGTACCAGTTCCCACTGTGTACTCCGTCCCAGCAGGAGAATGGTACACAGAGATCCTGCGCAAGTACCCCAGCGTCACGAACCCGACCACGTTCACGAAGCAGCCCAAGCACGACGCGCGGCACTACATAGAGACACGGGGAGCTCCAGTCGCAGCGAGAGCTCGGCGCCTTCCACCGGAAAGGTACATCGCCGCCAAGAGGGAATTTGCCCAGATGATGGAGGAAGGGATTTGCAGGCCTTCAAACAGCCCTTGGGCTAGCCCTCTCCACATCGTGCAGAAGAAGGACGGTGGAATCAGACCTTGCGGAGATTATCGTCAACTAAACGCCAAGACAATTCCCGACAGGTATGCAGTTCCGAACTTGGCGGATTTTAACATCAATATGCACGGTAAGAAGATCTTCAGCAAGCTGGACCTCAACCGTGCATATTATCAAATTCCGGTGGCAGAGGAGGACATACCGAAGACAGCAGTCATAACTCCCTTTGGTCTATTCGAATTTCTCCGGATGTGTTTTGGTCTCAGGAACGCCTCTCAGACCTTTCAGCGTTTTCTCGATAGGGTTCTTCAAGGTCTGGAGTTTGCGTGGTGGTACCTGGACGACATCGTCATATGCTCCAGAGACGAAGAGGAACACCGAGCACATCTGGAGGAAGTACTGCGACGGCTGGATGACCAAGGGCTGACCATAAACTTGGCCAAATGTGTCTTCGGGCGTCCGGACGTCGAGTTTCTCGGATACCACGTGAATTCGGAGGGCGTCACCGCACTGCCTGCTAAAGTCGAGGCCATCTCCACCTACCCACGACCTGGCACGGTCAAGGATCTCCGACGCTTTCTGGGTATGTTTAACTTCTACCGACGTTGCATACCCAGAGCGGCAGAGCTGCAAGGTCCGCTTAACAAGTACTTGGCTGGAGCGAAGAAGAATGATAGGTCGCCAATTACTTGGAGTGAAGATTCAAACCAGGCGTTCGAGCGCTGCAAGGCCGCCATCAAAGCAGCGGTGGTGATTGGACACCCCAAGCACGATGCAGATCTCGTGCTGGTCTGTGATGCGTCCAACACTGCAATGGGTGCTGTCTTGCAGCAGAAGGAGGGCGACGCCTGGCTGCCTCTTGGATTGTTCTCTAAGTCCCTCGCTCCAGCCCAGCAGAAATACTCCACATACGATCGGGAGCTGCTGGCGATCCATCGGGCCATCAAGCACTTTCGAGGCTAACTGGAGGGGAGACAATTCGTCATCTGGACAGACCACAAAGCTCTGGAGTTTGCATTTTCGCAGAAGCCGGACACAGCGACGCCCTTGCGGATTCGGTTGGTTAACTTCATTAGCCAGTTCACAACCGATATCCGCCATGTAGCCGGGAATGACAACACGGTCGCCGACGCGCTGTCGAGAGTGGAGGATATTGACTGCACGGAAGACTTTGCTCGTCTAGCTGAGGAGCAAGCGAATGATTCGTCGATCCAGGAAATGCAGAAGAATCCTCGTCTCCAACTTCGCTGGATGACACCTCCTGGAAGCTCAACAGCGGTCCTCTGCGAGACCTCCACTTCTCATGCGCGACCTTACGTTCCTGAATCCATGCGTCAGAACATCTTCAAGCGGCTACATGGGCTCAGTCACCCCGGCATACGAACCTCCAGACGCTTAGTTGCCCAGAGATTTTTTTGGCCGAGCATGAATGCCGACATCTCGAGGTGGGCTCGCTGTTGCATACCCTGCCAGCGCTCCAAAGTGGTTCGGCATACGGTCACCCCTCCGGGTAATTTCGAGCCGAGCGGGCGGTTCGAGCACATCCATGTGGATATTATCGGACCTTTACCGCCCTCTAATGGACAGCGATACTGCCTCACGATGATCGACAGATGTACCCGTTGGCCCGAAGCGTGCCCATTGGAGGAAATCACCAGTGTTGCGGTAGTCGAAGCAATATTGGGCACGTGGATCTCTCGATATGGTACGCCTGCAAGGATTACCACCGACCAGGGACGCCAGTTCGAGTCAGACCTTTTCACTAGTCTCACTAGTGTCCTTGGTATCCAGCGTTGTCGCACGACGGCGTACCATCCGCAGTCCAATGGGTGCATCGAGCGGTGGCATAGGTCCCTTAAGGCATCCCTCATGGCAGCACTCAACAATGATGGCTGGACGACTGTGCTGCCAACAGTTCTCTTGGGTCTCAGGTCGGCCGTTAGAGAGGAAATCGGGGCCAGCGCTGCTGAAATGACCTTCGGGCAGCCTCTACGTCTCCCTGGCGAGTTCTTCGAGCCTTCCAGACGTCCTGAAGACACCGAGTCGACGTTGAAGTCTCTTCGCCAGGCCATGAAGGACCTTCGCCCAGCTCCTCACCGCAGCAGCACAGCCAAGACGTTCGTCCACCGAGACTTAGGGCACTGCAGTCATGTGTTTCTGAGGGATGACCACGTCCGTAAGTCACTGACTCCTCCCTACTCTGGCCCTTTTAAAGTCATCTCGAGGGAAGAGAAGACCTTCACTGTCCAGCTGCCTTCCGGTCGGAAGGTCATATCCATGGATCGACTGAAGCCGGCCCATCTCCTGGACGACAACGGAGAAAGCACCGCCACCAGAGATCGACCCACTCCTACACCTGCCGCGGGACCTTCAGGCGACCATCCGAATGACCTCGACGCAGACCCTCCTACGTTGCAACGTGGTTACCGCACTCGCTCTGGTAGAGAGGTGAAGCCTAAGGTGCGGTTCTGTGCCGATGTCATTGGGGGGAGTGATATCAGTGCCAGGGAGGTTATGGTTGTAAAATGGGTTTGCCAATGTATATAAAATTAATTATTTCATTTTTTCGTTTTTCCGCTAAACCTTTTCAATTAACTAATTTTCTTATTGCAAATTTCAATAGTCAAATTTTCTTGCGTGTTCATTGGCAAGCCTATTAATTACCTCCCTGAAAAAGTTGTTCTGTTGAGAGCTCTCTCATGTGTGTATTGTTGTCCAATAATTCTTATTCTGCTATTTTCTCATTTTGTTCCAGTATACCTTTTATGTACCGATTGCTTTGGAAAATAAAAGCACTGCTTTGAATTATTATCAATTATTTAGTGTACATCGTACCCCGAACACCAATTACATTAAAAGAGCAGTAATATATAAGTATAATTTACCGTTGGAAAGCTGAAGATTTTAGAAAAATTAATATCGAACATATCCACGTAGTTTTTAAATAAAGGCATAAGCGCCAACAAGTCGAAATTAAGGTTTCAATTTATTATGAGACCTAAACACCACCTCTATCGATTCCCGCTCACGATGAATGTAAAAAAAAAAATGGAAATGGTTTAAAAATCGACTATTGGTGACTTAAGGTGACTTTACATAATACTGTGGACTATTAGTTGTTGACACTTTGGCTTTGACCGGAGCAAGAAGCCTTAACAATATATTGTAAATACAAAAGTTTTGCCGCCTTAATGAACTCGTACTTTTATAAAAAATTAAATGAAAAAAAATATTGATATTCGGGGAGAAAAAGTTGTTTATGATACCTGTAAAATTTTCTAAATGGCGCTCAAGCCCCTTCAAAAAAAACCATGTTCATATAAAGTCGTAAATGGCAATAGAGAACGACGATAAACGCATAAACTTAAACAATAGGATTGGAACATCGAAAGGAAAATATCGATACTAGATATTTTGTGACATAGCAAAACCAAATATCGATATCCACCGATAATCGCTAGAAAAATATCGATATATCCAAAGGAAGTCAATGAAAAAGCAAAGAAGTACATCAAATGAGTATAATGTTAAACTATGAAGAAGTTATGAAATAATATAATTATTATTATTTTTAAAACATTATTTTCATTAGCCATGAATCGTTATAAAAAATATAGAAAAGAATTACAGTTAAAAGAAAAAAAATGTTATAACATAATTATATTTTGAAGACTTTAACCATATTTCATATATTATAATCTTCTAGAAGTTTTTTAATGGTAAAACCTAAAAAGTTCTAAAAAAATTCTTTATCTTATAACGCTTCTGACTATATTGTATCGTGCATTCTCAAAATATTCATCTAAAAGCATGTAATTTATTTGATACGAATCTCAGTACCATCATCATTTTATATAATCATCAATTTGTCTTTACATAGGATTAATTAACATTATTTGTTTATAAATCTTATCTAGCTAATTATTGTTTGGTAATTAAATATTGTTTATTGTTATATTTACTGGTAAAACTCCAGAATCGTGACCCAAACATGGCGGACATTTTAGATTTTTAGGACCTGACTGATCATAAAAATCCAGATCTCCGCCATATTGGGGTTACGATACTGGAATTTTGCCGAATAAAGGATATCGTTAAACTAAAATACAGTAGAATAATAATATAATTAGTCGATAATTAGTCTGATTCAAGAGTTCTAAAGGTAAATATGAATTCTCGAGATATCCAAATTATCGATATTTCCGATAATCGGTGGTAAAAAATAGGTAATAACAAAATTAATACAAACTTGTATTAATATGAATGGAAATACATAGAATATAGATAGATCAACAAAAATCTTAGAGTATCACATTTGAAAATAATTCGGTTATTTTCTCATGGTGCAATCTTTGTAGACGGGTCTTATCGATGGCACAGTTAAGCATGTTCAGGGCAGAAAATACGTTTACACAAACATCCGATTTTGCTAAGAAATGACACACGTTGTAGATGCATTATTTCGCCATTTTAGATCTAATCACCGGCACATAAATTTCTTCTTCATATCCTTTTTACGGAGTCAAAATTTCCAAGTCAGTTAAACTTCGCTAAAAATTAAACTAAGCTAAGTTAAACTAAACATTTCGTCTACCGCTAAACTTTCGTCAAAACAGGCGAAATCTCAAAAAGTTATAGGATTTTATTAATTTTAAGCGAGGTGATTTTTTCCTTGATGCTTTCTAAGAGTTGCATCACTACTTCCTTGCGTTAAGTGTCTTAAATCGTTTAATTATGGCCAAGTTTAGAGACTGCAGCTTAGAGATTCTACTGTAATATAGTTTAACATATTTTGTGATCGATACGTCGTTGTAAAATATCGATATATCGGATATTAAGATATCGATAGAAAATATCGGCGTTTCAATTCCGACATATCGATATATCACGTGTCAATATCCCAACCCTATTAAACCGTTGATGCAGTTAATTTTTATATTAAATCTTATATAATGAAAAAAAAATTTCTAGGGGAACAATGGGATTTGCTTAAAAAGTGAATGGGAACATTAAACATTTATTTTAAGCTTGACAGACCGAAAATATAAATTACACAGAATTGTAGTGCTACAATTGTTTATAAAATTCCTTAAAATTATAATTTTTTTTTTAAATCACATAACTATTATAGGGTGGTAAGTGAAAGTATCGTGCTGCGTACACCGTACCAGATTTTTTTAAAAATTATTATAATAGATACGTGACTTTCTCTGGGTAATATATTCTCAAACCTATCACATCGCTCTCAAAATTAATGAGCTTTTACATAAAATACAATAAAACTTTTGCACAAAGATCATTTAATGAGAACTTTTCAAACAATTTCCAAAACAAAGAAAAGTGTTATTTTCTTCACCAGTATTTAGTCCCTCGAATTTTCAAAGGTTTCTCCATTTTCTTCAGACTTTACATCGAAGTACAGAGAATTGGGTTACGTCAGTACTTAAGTTAATTAGGCGTGTATAAGGCGTTCCATTCGGTCAATAGAAACTGACTTGGCAGAAAATTAAATAACAATGTTATGTAAAGAAGTTTAGGAGGGATCGCTGCTGGAGGAACACAAGTCCCACGTGACGAGGCTGTTTCTAACGGAAATACTTCTCGTTACGTGAATCTTTTCTTAAGATCAGTTGAATGGAACAATTAGGAACGATATGTAATTGTTTCGATTTTTTTAAATTTATGTTTTTAAATAAGAGAGGCTGTAAGATTGATTTCATTCATGTTTTTCTATATCACTTAGTTTTATAGCCCTTATATTTCGCTAATTTTGAAAAAATAAAAATTGAAAAAAAAAACAGCAGAAGTGGGGCAAGTCTAATTAGGCAAAAAACGTGAGACAAAAAAAAAAAGATATATGATCGCGGATATCTAGAAAAATATAGAAAAAAAATCTTGTAGCAAAGTTTTTCACCTTTAATTTTGTATAGGATAGTCTTAACGCTAAGACGCATAGTTTTCGAAATATAAGCGAATAACCAAAAAATAAAAAGATACCTTCTACCGTCTCGTTTCGTAGCTTAAGCGATACGGCCCAATACTTTTGTAAGGATTAAGGATGTAAGGCATTAAATAACCACAAAACTGATCTCCATTCGTGTGTGCTTCGAGGCCGACAAGTGTCGATCTATAAAATGGTTATCGTAAAATTTACATGTTTAGGCGTAGGTCGGAAAAAAAAACTTAAGGCGAGTTTTAATAAGTTGAAAAAAGGACCTTGTACTCTTTACTACTATGAAATCGATACCCATCATCGGGGAAACGGATAACTCCGGTGGTTAAGCGGGAATACTGATCACATCACCTCCCCGCTTAACCGTTGGTCGAGAAACTACTTCCTTATCAGGTACTGGACCCAAGACCTTTCAAGATTGTTGTACAGTTTGAATAATATTAAATATACTTACGCATCGTTTATATCCACATCCAATAGAGGGTCAATCCAGATCAAATCAACTAATCGGAGTTGCTTACAAAATGTATTTATTTTTTATTTTGTTAACTCTGGACAATATTCTTCTTCTTTTCCTTCCTCCTTATGCCTCTCAGCGTGGAGGTGTATCCAGCCATCGCAAACAGGTATCTCGGTCCCTCGCGAGCGCCGTCATCTCTCCTATCGACTTCCCTCACGATCGTCCTAGCCTGGGTATGTGGTCTTAAGACAGTCGAGTTCTACCCTTAGGCCTTTTATCTGTTGGTCGGGGTTCACAGAAGCTTCTGGGTTCTCTATTTTCTCCCATTCTGCAGACAAGACACTTAAGCTGTCTTTTCTGTCTCGAGTATTTGTCCCAGTGGCTCGACGTCTAACTCTTCTCTGATTCTGTCATTTCGTATGCAGTCTCGTCTTGTTTTTCTTGCCACTTTCCAGAGAACTCAAGGGAGCATGCAATATAAGATCCCGAAAGGAATCTCTAACTCCACTCTCCTCTACTCGCGGAGGGCCCTGTTAATTCGAGCAACCCCGTTGGAGGTGGGGTACCCAATCCCTTCGGAATGCTGGGTCGACGGACCAACGAGAAACTGAGGTTCTGGATTTAAGTTATGAATGACAGAATGGGTTCCAGAACCCTATCCGGGTACACGAAGCCATTCTTACCGGGCCAATCACCCGTAGAGATGTAAAATTGATTCAAAGAAATATATCGAGCCTCGGAACTAGACGGACGGCCTACACGGAATCGACGCGGTATGGAAAAGGAGATACGAATTGCTAATCTGTACTACGAGTATATTCAGACAGTTGAAAACAGTTATTAAAAATTTCATCAATAAGATCTCCATATTTATTTAGGAATTTATTAGAGACATTTTTAAATAAAGTTAAAATTGTAAGAAGCGCTATTGTTTAAATAAAAACGATGAAAACAAGAGCTTTGATATGCCTTTGTATGTCACAACTTGGAGTAAAACATAGGTACTGTGCACACTTTTCAAAAATACTTTGATGAAGAAGTGAAGAAAGTATCCATCAGAAGTAAAAAAAATGATCTATTTCAGTGATGGAAATAGCCAATATAAAAAAAAAAAATCAGAAGGGAAGCACTTTAAAAATCCAAAATTTTCATAAAACATGATTTCATTGTGTAGTAATATGTGTTTCAAATTTCATCATTGAGACGATTAATTCTTGAATATAGCTAAAATAATAGGATGCGCAGTGCAGATATTACATTTTTTGTAGTAAAAATCCCCAAAACCAAAAACTCATCAATTCTCAGAGATGTAATTTCAAGTACTTATTACAACACAATAAAATAATGTTTTCTGAAAATTTTTGATTTTTTAAGTGCGCCCCTTCTGAGTTTTTTTTTGTTTATTAGCTACTGCTATATCCATTACTAAAATAGATTATTTTTTTGGTGATACTTTCTTCCCTTTTTAATGAAGTATTTTTGAAAAGTGTGTACAGCAGCAAAGTTATACTCCAAGTTGTCAATTGTAACACACAGGTAAGTCCTTGCAGAAAATTTGGTCTTCATCATTTTTACTTCAACTAAATAGCGCTTCTTACAATTTTAACAAATTTTAGAAATTTATAACTAAATAACTAGTAAGGTCTCTGAAATTTCATCCACTAATTACAACACAATATAGGAATATTGACTCACTCTTATTGCCTTATTAACCACCTATATCTTTAACATGTTATATTTAACATATTTTTTTTTCACCAAATATAAGTTTTTTCCATCCTCCCCTGTCTTGCCAGTCTCCATCACGCATTCCCCTGTTCACCATTCCTTCCTTGACGCCATTCCAACCAGCTTCTTCTCGGGCGAACCCCCTTCCGTTTTCTCTCTGGTCTCCATTCCAAAATCCTTTTGAGTCATTTAACATTTTTCTGATTACAAAAAAAGCATTTATTTAATGTTTTTGACATTTCTCTGCAGAGTGAAATATTCGATTATATTTTATTCGCAGTATTTTATTTTTTTATACGGGATTAGGTTTACAAAAGAAATGTGGAATAGCAAAATATCCAAATGGCACAAACATTGCTACGAGAAGTTAAAAAAATTAATTGAATCCCTAAAAGAAGTCGTAAATAATATGAAATTTTACAAGCGGGTTGAAAGATGTATTGATGTAATGGCAATGAACCTAAGAGGTCGAGACGAGCATAATAAATTTCAAAAATTGGAGATGAGGAAAGAATGAATTAAAATATTTATCATCAGAATGAAAAAAAAAAACAGCAAACAAGATCACTTAAATGCACAAAAAGTCAGAACATCACACATAAACTAGAGACAGCACATCACAAGAAATCTCAATACATACTCTATTAATTTTATAAAAAAGCTTATTTTTTAATTACTGATCTATATTTTTTATATAATGTTTAATAGCAATGTAATACAAGGAATAGCAAACACTACAACATGTCAACTAAGCAGCATGGATGTCATCGCTTAAACCATATACATCAAGATGGCAGTGAGTATTAAACGAAAAGTAATTCAACCGGGCTTGTGGCGTCAGGAAAAAAATCAATAAAATCAAATTTTCAACCTTCCTTGTCTCTCGGCAATATACGTATATAATATTGCTAATAATAGCAATATTTTATATATACACACACACACACACATATATATATATAAATGTAAAATATTTATGTTTACAGCTTTAATTTCACTATCATGTGTTTTGTCACCATCAGAATGTGTGCCGAGATGTATTGGAGTTAAGTGCAATGTAGCTGATGTGTCTTTTAAGACTGTTGATGTGAGTTATGCTGTCTTTGATATGCAATTAAGTGATCTTGTCGTTATCTATCCCGATGAAGCCTGAATTAGCGAAAAATTGACTGATTAGTTATTTACGGGTATATAAGATACCTAAGCCTTTTGGAATCTCGCCATTTTATCCTGATAATAATAATCTTCAGTTAGACATCGGCTTTTCTCTCTTAAGCATTTTCGACCTCATTTTAGGAGGTTCCGACGGAATATTTCCGCCCTCCCCGATGAAGAGACCAGGAGTAAACATCAATACAAGAGCCTCAACCTCCAACCAAAGCTTAATGATAAAACAGAAAACAGCGGAAGAGGACGTTAATTAATTTCATTTTGCCTTGTAAATCCGAAACTGTGAGCCGATGAGAGTTTAGGGACACTAAACGAGACACTAACTGCTAATTCCGTTAAGGATATTACTCGATAAAATTTGCATACTTTCGCGAGGGAGGGGGGAAGAGCGAATCCATTAGACGCGATGGCTGACGGTCCTGTCCCAATTACCAGCGGCCGGTCTCCAGGAAATTGCCTCCTCGTTCCTGTTTTCGCCCTATTTTCCAATTACCCACGAGCGGGGTCCTCCCTCGGTTCTTGGGCTCCCAATCATACCACCATTTATATTTATTATTCAATTCTTGATTTATACGTAGGTTAAAATTTGCAGTTCATTTAGAAAGACGACTGAATTTACCGTATCCCAAAATTAGTTTTGAATATCATAGTAAGATTGCAAAACAAGGCTTCAAATAATTAATAGTTCCGCCTATGCAGGAACTTCAGGGCGAAAAAATATAAGATCGCATAATTACAGATCACAGGCATCAGGTTGGGGAAGTAAATAGCAAACAAAAAAATAAAATATATACAATAGCTTTAATAGCAACAATTAAATATTTATACATCTCTTATCACAAAAAAATCAAAACAAGAACACACCACACCATTAGTCCACTTTCAACAAGCTTGTTTTGGTTCTTTGGTTGACGAAACCTCCGTCCTGGTAGACATTAATAATTTTTTTTTCTGGTATTTCGTTGTGTTTTTTTTTTTAATATTGGTTTTCGATAAACAAATTTTAATATCGATATTACGATATATCGAAATAAAACTATCGGACAAAAATATTGATACATTTCTGTAAAAAATATCGATATACCGATATTTTTACATCCCAACATCAGGGTCACTTTCAAAATAAATTAAATTTTATAGTTCATAAATAATTTATACCACAACTTGTCTTATATTATTAAGAACGCCATTGCGGTAGCATTGAGTTATTACATTCTAGTTGAGTTCTCCCTGTTTTCTTTTCTGAAAATACTGAGCCTGTTTGTACAACTAATTTATTTTGATAGCGACAAGTTAGGTTTTCAGGCTGCTTAACAAAGTGAAGTCAATGTAGAAAATTCAAATATGCTTGGATTTTAATATTTAGAACATGCTTAAATATGTCAAAATATTATTAACATGAAAGCTAGCCCCTGATAAATCAATATAAGATTATTTACCAGATACATCAAGAAGTCCGGTTTCTTCATGGGATTGTGATTTTCCTATTTTCGAAGAATAACCCATACCGCGGAGACTGCTCGGCGACACTTGTACCCCAGGCGGCGGAATTTAAAATTAAAGGAGAAATTATATCGCGAATTTATCATAAATATAACCTGCCAATACACATCCAATTACATTCTGATTTTGGAACATCCGGTACCGGTACCAGCAATTATAGCCGTGTAGCAGTCGCTCCTCGGAGCCGCTGATTGGCGGACTGATGGAGCAATTTTCCCGGCGGGACTGGCCCCGTTGCAGAACACAAATGATGTTGAAAACTCATTACTACTTTGTACATTCGACTGATCCGGCGTATTGAGGCCCGCGGGAAAGCCCTATATTCATTTCTAGTCAGTTAGCCGTGTAAAAGCTTTAGGGAAATTAAAACTGTTGCATAATTAGAGAGGAGTTTCTATGGATTTTAATGACATACAGAGCTTCAAATTTGCATACATTGCCTAATATTGCTCTTGATGTGAATAATGATTTATGAGGGAGGCAAAAACGGTTTTGGAACAATGCATATTTCTTTCATGGTTATATTTTTTTCTTAATTTTACATAGAGCGGCCCGGAAGACTGAATGTGCAGAAATTTGACTCATCGTCAACCCATTAAAACCTAACATATGATAATTCAAACTGAAAAATAACCTTTTCCTTGTTTGGTAGTGAATGCTTTGCGGGACAAGGTTGGCAAAGTAAACAGTATTAACAAGTAGATAGGATTTTGTCATAATTTATAAAGGAACTGCTTTATCTACCTGTACTTTGGATACATGATTTATTTGTGAACACAAATCCAACCGCTGTTTTTAGTTGCATTAAACCTAAGGTGACGTGGGGTAAGTGCATTTGCGGGGTAAATGCGTAAATGTCTCGTTAAATCCTAACCCTCAACTGGTAATATCTGCTTTTTATGGAGCATAAAGCCTAAACGCTGATGTATCAGAAATCAGTCACGAAAGTTTGCTTAAGTGAAGTATAACGAGTTCATAAGATATTAGTTCCAAACTGTTGATAAACTTGTGTCTTTTAACTTCTAGTGAAAACCTCGGTGTTTATCTGCCAGTAGATTTTTTTAATATTTATTTTTTTCTTTTTTATTTTTTTTTCAGTAAGGGTAAGACCATCATAAAAAGCGGAAGAGGGGATAAACAGGCTCCATTCTTCAAAATAATTTATGTTTTACATTTCTCCTCGAAAATTTTCCATTTCGAAGGGCTTGCCCGCAGTCACCCAGCAAAACATGATAGGGACAAGTACAGACCTCAGTTGTGTGACAAGTCTGGATGATCTACGTGGCGTACCTTTACATCATGTTTATGTACCTTTACCATTATCATCATTGTCATGTGCCTGTACCTTTAATCATGTTTTGTCGAGACAACTACGGACAAGCGAATAAAAACGAAAACTATTTCTTTCAATACGTTATTCAATTATATTCGACATCCCACTTTTATAACTCAAGGAGCAATGTAAATCTGGGAAAAAGTTTTAATGGATCAATAAATGCTGAAACTAATGGAATAGTTTAGTATTAATTAACACATCTAGTATTAGTCCTAAAAGAATATAGTTTAGCCGAATTATATATCCAAATAGATATCGGCATAGTTTTAATCGATTGGAAATAATTTTATAATCACAAATCTCAAATCTTTTCAAGGTTAATGGATGCCGATCATTTTCGTAATATGCATTACGACTTGTATTCACTATTCGCTGCATGTATTATATATATATATAATAATAATAATAATAATAATAATAATATAGGGTATTATGGTGATGATAATTATATTATGGTAATAATAATAAATAAGTTATCTTCGGGTTATTTTTCCTTCCCCTGGAAGAGAAGGAGGGGGAGATTTCTCTATTTCAAATTATTTGTTCTTACTTTTTTTTTTCAAAAAGTAGTCACCTAAAAAATTGGGAGCAAACATTAAAATCGGAAAAAAGAAATTATCATCCTGGAAAAATAAATAGAAGGTTGACTGATATAATGGGAATAAGAGATTTAAATAGTGTTACAGTGTTAATAAAGTTATTTTAAACCCAATCTCGCATTAAAAGATCAACGAATATAACTAAATAAAATTTGGCAACTGATACAACCAGAGAGATATATTGAACAGTTTAGGTATATGTATTTTTACATCATTTTTTTTTTGTAATACGAATGATCTTAATTAATATATCAAATACTAAAGTCATCGAGGTTAAGCCAAAAATTTTGATGTCTCCTGTTTTCTGTTTTTTTTTTTTCTGGCAATGATTGCCCACCGAAACGTAGATTTCATAACGAACGAAAACACAAAAACACCTCAGTCGACATCCGCATGAAGGGTCAATCTAATTAGGGATTGATAAATTATTTACCACTTCTATAATTTTGTTTTATTGAAAACCAGTTTCGAATGTTATACATTCATCTTCAACTGTATTTTGAATTGCTTATTTTTAAATTTTTTGTGTGTTTTTAAAAGTGAAGATGAATGTATAACATTCGAAACTAGTTTTCAATGAAATAAAATTATAGAAGTGGCAAATAATTTATCAATCCCTAACTACAAAAATATCTGTTTTGCTTCCTTGACTAATCGCTTAATGTTCTATAATCATTATGCGAATAGCGTTAATATGCATGGTACATGTGCATATAAAGGGTGACTGTATGTGAGATTATATGTATAAGACCATAAAAAAAATTAAACAATAAATTAAAAAAAACGGGATAATATTCATAACGTATAAAATAATAAAACTGACCTAAATAAATTGCCAGGCTATCTAAAATGCAGAGACACATTTCAGATTTACCATGGTACATCTCAAACCTTACACTACACAGAGTAATAATAATGCTGCATGTATATACAAATTACGGACTCCATGTAATACGACAAACTTCACATTTTGTTGTCTGTTCGGCTCAGCCAAATCAGGTTTCCTTGTAGGTCATTTGCAGACATATCTTAAGAAACAAGATTATATTTATATAAATTTATATTATATTTATTATAGATATATTTTAGATATAAAATATATATATTTACATATTCATACTGTAAATTATACTACATGATATATTAGTAAATAACTCAGAAGACAGAACGTTTAACCACGTATATCTTTTATACGTTAGAATTACAAATGTTATCTTCATTTTATTAATTTTATAATACGATTATATTTTGAAGAAGAGTAAAATAAGTTTGATTAATTCATTTGAGTTGAATATACTTAATTACTTGTTAATGAACTTAGATTTTTGATTAGCAGAAAGGATCGTTCGGAACTTACCAACGACAGAAAGCCCAAAGTTCAATGGTTCCATTAGATCACGAAGAATAGGATCCATAAATATTCAAATGAACATAATTTTTAAAGATACATAATTTAAGGCATATCGGAACGCTCAAATTTCTTGATAGTTTCTCGGTTATAACAATTAGCATTTGTTCATCCTCAGCAGAAATATTCAAGAATTCTAGAAGAGGAATGAGAAGATAAATAAAGGTATTACAGTACTGGAGGGAATTGCCCGCTACAATATAACACTGAGAAATTCGCAATTAAATGAGCTGCCAGCGAGAGAAAATTACCGCTTATTCTAGGCCCGGCTGTGGCCTATAAATTATAAATTTATGGCTCGCTAATAATAGCGTCTGCCCTTACAGCCCTTCCCCTCCCCCTCCAAGGAGCTTCCTAAGAAGGAAATAAAGGCCCTTTATGGATTTAAAACATCTTGAATCAGAGTTAAAAAAGTCAGGGTTACATCCATTAATCAAGACGAAGCAATCCGACTATATCTGTCCCAGTGCCTACTTTAGCATGAAGACACCGCCTGACAGGCGGGTGTAGTTTCATCTTGTGTCCACTGGAGGGCGGGAATTTCTTAATTCGGAGCATTTCTAAAACAGTAATTCAATTTCATTGGACCTTCGTCCTAAAAAAAAAAATCGTCTGGGTACCAAGGATTGTTTCATTAAAATAATTAATTTTCTTAATTTAGCTTTTATTTTATGTTATTTTTTATTTTTTTTTTAACGTCCTTTCCTATTCCTTATAAGTCAAACAGGACGGATTATTGCTACAGGTTACAAATTTATTCTAAACAAAGTGGGAACGTCGAGATTCATCAAATGTCCATAACGAAGTAAATTTCATTCGGATTCGAGCCTGCGTCGCAGCAGAATCGATGCTACTAAAATGACGCCTTAACACTTTTGGCCACTGCGGCATTTAATTTTTTTATATGTTCCCGTAATTTTTGTGAAATTTCTTAAAGGCTTACATACCTTTTAAAGCACTACCTATGTACGCAAAAAATCTAGCTCTTTGGAGGTTCCTATTATTTTTGTTATATGTTGCATTATATCTTATAGTCCATTCTATTCATTCGTATAGGCCACTGATGGACCACGCAAAGCGTCTACTTGATGTGAGATTTCCTAAGGCGCCACACTTCTTTCATCTTCTCACTGTGTGTTTTTTTCCTTTCTTCAGACCAAGTTGTTCCAATCTTCAATTTCTTGGCCTCTCGGCTCACTTTCCATTTATGTATTTTTCGTCTGAATATCTGCCTATCTTGAATGTCTGAGTCTGTTATGCCAGCGTCTTTCAATTCCTCTCTAACTTCGGCTATCCACCTCATATTCTTTATACTTTCAGTGTATTCCAAGATCTGTTTTGGCAATCGGGTGTCTGGCGTTCTCTTGATATGACCAGAGAATTGCAGTCGACGTTTCATCATATCGTGTATTATGTTGGATTTCTGTTCGGTCTCCTGTCTACTCCCTAACTGGTATCCTTCTTCTGTCTTTTTGGGTCCTAGAATTTTCCTGATGATTCTTTTCTCCAGTTTCTTGATGTTTTCTAGTTCACCTTTTCGATTCATTACCAAGGGTTCGATGCGATAATATAATATCTTATATTATAATAGCAAATATATTTTACATTTACTTACATTTGGTATGATACTATATTTTATATAGTTATTTATTGAAGACTAGTTCTTTTTCTTTTTTCCTTTATGATAGTTCCTATTTCTTATATACCATTGATCCTTTAACCTTTAAAATAATATTAAAACCATTTTTCCTCTGACATCCTTCAAATATAATAGAGGGTTCAATTAGGTAATAATTATCACGGGATTAAATTATTAATTGACAGATTGCAGCGAAAAGTTGAGCGAATCAGTATGAGAGGCGGTTGTTCCCAGTTGCGCATGCCAAGTTGATGTTCCAGGGTTAAATCTGTTACCGGATTATCTAGCTCGGAAAACATTCAATTTTATTATTTTTTTTTAATTAATTGGTTAACTTGGAAAAGAGAAAATAAAATATTTATTTAATATTCAAAAAGTTGACTGGATAAGTTACTGCAGTTTGTAAATTCGGTTTAATGACATGCTTTTTCATTGTTTTTTTTTCTAGTTTTTTTTTTTACATCAAAGTTTTCTTTGATTAAACGGAAGTATATCTTTGATTTAACGATAGCAATACTTCTCGACTTACTATCTATTTCATATACAGGAAAGTCTTAGTAATATGATATTATGAATAATTTTTGTGATGATGATGACAGTAGTAATTATACAAAAAATAATTATAATGTACGGAGTGTATTATAAAATATTTATTGATAAATAAATATTCTCAATTTGAGGAATAATTCTGATCTTTGCCCAAAATCATATTGATTGGCTGCACTGGGACAAATAATAAGGATATAGTCATTTTAAATAAATATTTTTCTTCATTTAATAATTGAAGTAAATAAATAAAATAAAAATTTAATATTTATAAAACACTGTCACTTGAGAAACTTGAGGTTTTTGTTTGCAATATTTTTAAAAATAACCTAATTTTAATAAATCCCAAGAAACACTATTCTTGAAAACTAAAACTACGTGAGATAGGGATTTTATAAAATAAAATCGTAATTTTTTTGAAAAGGTGTAAGCGTCATTTAGCAAACTTTACAGGAAATACATGAAACGTTTTTCCCCCGAATAACAATATATATTTTTTAAATCATATTCTTTATTATGTATAGAAGGAGTTTATTAAAGGAGCAAAACCTTTATAATTACAATATATTTTCCAGGCTTTTGGCACTGAGAGTCGTTAGTATTTGGTTCTAACATCATAAATAATCGATTTTTAGACTATTTACAATTTTTTTTTCTCGCTATATCGTGAGGGGGAATCGATAGAGGTGGTGTTTAGGTACCATAATAAATTAAAACCTAAATTTCGAATTTTTGGGGAATAAGTGTTGTTTTTTTTTAAACAACGCCGAAATAAATTTAAGAAAATAAAATAATAGATTATTATAAAAAAAAAAATAATTCTTTCATAAAAGCTACAGTTCATCCCTGAAGTTTTATAACATGGGCCAGGTGATCACGGCCCATCTCTGAGTTAAGTGGGTAATTAAGCTTTCACGATGGAGCCATTAAATTACTTAATGTGGCATAAAGTTCGGTATATAAGGGATTTAAGGGAGACTAGGTGTAAGGGAAGGTGTTCCGGTATTAGCGAAACGGCCTCGCTCTGGGCCTAAAGCTTAAAAAGAAGTTATGGCTCTGGTGCATATGTATGAGCTTCTGCCCCGGTCAAATGGTGAGTTACAGTTTATTCCCTTGTTATTTTCACAAACCGGTGAAGAACATGGCTCTTGATATTTAATAATCGTAAGTTTGCTAGAGCGAATCAGCAAAACGTTGGGTTGGGGGATGGGGTATCAGAAAAATTGACTAAGAGAGCAACACGCTTACCGACATTAATGTCTTCAGAAAGAAATGCGTAAAAAAATATTTAAAAAAAAGCTAGAAAGAATGTAATTAGGGATCGATAAATTATTTGCCACTTTTATAATTTTGTTTTTATTGAAAACTACTTTCGAATGTTATACATTCCTCTTCAGTTCTAAAAACACACAAAAATTCAAAAATAAGCAATTCAAAATACAGTTGGGTATCATTATACAGATTAAATTATAGGTAATGTAAATCAGTATTATCAAACATTTATGAATTATGAATTTAATTAAGACAAGAAATAAAATACATGTTGGTTCACCCCAAGGCTTAAGTAGATTATATCAAACAGAAAAGTTTGTATTGGTTTGTTCTCGCACTGAACTAGCAATGAAAGAAAGGCCCGGTGTTTATAGGTAAACGATTTAAGGGTCGGGATTTTTCCCAGTAATTCCGGCGAGCAATTGTTTTTTCTGTTATAGATGGGAATAAATTTAAGATTTGACTATTGGAAATATTTGGTCATTTAAGCAAAAATTTGAATTGGATTTGAAGGATTTTATTATTTCAAGTGCTTCATATATATTTAATTTGAGGCTGTTTTCAACGTGATATATTAATTTAACTCCTGAGTCTTTGATGAATTTATGTTTTTGTTTCATTTAAATGAATTGCAAAGTTGGAATTCTCTGTCTTATTATTATATGAACGTAAATGTTCCTTTAATCTCTGATTTGGAGATCTTCCAGTTTTTCCCGTGTATTTGGCTGCACAATCATTACAATTTATTTCGTATACTCCGCTTTTTTGGAAAGGGTCTATTTTGTCTTTAGGAGAAGGGAAATATGAGGATAGGTTTTTTTCTGTTTTAAATACAAGGTTTAATCCTAGTTTTTTTTAATTTATTTCAGACTTTGGTGGATATATGGCTGTAATAAGGAATCATCGAATTTTTGTGTGTTTTTAGAACTGAAGATGAATGTATAACATTCGAAAATAGTTTTCAATAAATACAAAATTATAGAAGTGGCAAATAATTGATCAATCCCTAATTAGATTGATCCTTCTATACCATCAACTGATTAGAAAGAAGGTTTTTTATATACAATTTGTGAAGGCTTTTCAATGACTGGGCGTCAGTTCAATCCTGTACAAAAAAAATATGTAAAAAAAAAAATTCGAGGATCTGATCAGCAAATACAGAAAAATAGAAAATGTAGATGTAAACAAAGGGGAGACGGGGGTTATTTGGCATAAGGGGGTATTTGTCACACAGCTTTTATTTCCGTCCACCATAGGGCTAGATCGCTATCATCTTGCGATTAGAGAGTTCATGCAACCGTACACCATAACTTCGGACTGCTTGAAAGCGTCACGATATCATACCTGCAATATTAATTAAAAATCTTAAAAAAAAAAAAAAAAAGCAATAATTCACATTAGAAATTTTTTTAATATCTGTATGAGACTTAAATACTTTCCGGTCATTGGAAAAGTGCAAAACTTATCCCTTTGATCAAACCACACAAAGATCCCGAATTACCCGCAAGCTATAGACCCATTATCCTTCTTAATATTTTTTCAAAACTGCTTGAAAAAAATCATAAAGTATCGCCTTATTCAACATATTTTAGCCAATAACATTTTAATAAACGAACAATTCGGTTTCCGACATTCCCATTCAACTATCAGCCAATTAGCTCGTGTTGTAGATAATATAACCAAAAAATTTAATAATAAAAAACATACCGGTATGATCCTTATCGACATTGAAAAAGCTTTTGATACTGTCACTCCAAATTTACTGATTTATAAATTAATAAAACTTAACATCCCAAGATATCTAATATTACTCATTGAGTCAATTCAAGCAATAGATCTTTCAATAATGTATCTTCCTCCATTTACTACACTATTGACGGTCTCCCACAAGGATCCTGCCTTAATCCAATATTATTTAATTTGTTGATAAATGATATTCCTAAAATCAAAAACGTCGATATAGCCCTTTTTGCCGATGACACAGCGTTATTCTCTTCATCTTACAGAATAGACACCATTATCAATAGATTAACTCTAGCATTCAAAAAAACATCCAAATACCTTAAAAAATGGGGACTACACCTCAACATAGACAAAATGGAGGCCGTCATTTTTACAAAACGAAGACCTTTGCTCCCTCCGAACGTAATCTTAAACGATTCTTAAATTACATTAGCCGAATCCGTGAAATACTTAAGAGTAACACTTAGCAGTAAGCTTCTCTCCAATCAACATATAAATATAAAATTAGAAAACGGCCGGAAAATGATGTACCAAATGTTTCCCAAATTTAATAAAAAAAATCAAAACTTTCTCCTTGTAATAAATTAGTTCTATATAAATCTGTGCTAAGACCAATCTTAACATACGCTTGTCCTATTTGGAGTTTCACAAGTGCAACTAACTTAAAAAAATTACAAATATTTCAAAATAAATGCCTCAGAATTGTCAACAATTATCCGTATTATACCAAAATAATAAAGATGCACTCAGAATTAAATATATTCTATTTACAAGATTACGTTTTCAAACTAATTCATTCATTCTTTCAATCATGCCCCCACTCTCTAAATCCTCTAATAACTAAAAAAGGTAATTATACAAAAGCTACGACACGCAGATATAAACATAAACGAAAAAACATATACTTATTTAAGAAGCCTGTATTTTATTTTAATATCTTGTATTTTATTTAAATAGCCTGTATTTTATTAATTTTCAGAACAGTGTTGGGTTTTTTTTTTCTTTCTCATTTTATTTTTACCAATAAGTAAAATATAATTATGTACAAATAAGTTGTATAAAAAAAATCAAAAAAATGTATTGTATAAGGGTACATCCCGAATCAATTATAAAGGTTCAATGTAATACTATTTATGGAATAAACTATATTTATAAAACAGAATCTCTGACTGGCTAGTCAATTTTTCCATCGTAAATATTTTTGTTCTTATGAAGCTCTAAATCGAATTAAGATTATGTTGATGGTTCTTTTCGAAATAGTGGTTAATCAATTAATGGTTAAATTATTAATTAGTTAATTAATGGTTAGCGTCTGTATGTATGCATCATTATTTTTTGCTTCCGATATTCCGGATTGTGTGATAACAATGTTTGTTATGAAAATTCCTGTGATGCTAATTGGCAAAGTTAGGTGTAGGGTTAGTTGGCATAGCTACAACAACTCGCCCCACACCTATACCAACTAATCCCTCCATTACTGTTCATTAAAAAATAAACAATTACTGTAATAAAATGAATAATTACGACTTAAATAGGTAGAAAGAGTAATAACCACTTGTTGTTATTAGTTGTGAGGGAGTATAAGAAAAAAACAAACACAGAGAGGATGGCCAAGAAAAAAAATAAACTATTACACAAAATAATGTTAAAAATTCATTTTAATAAATACAAAAATAAAACACTGCAGATATTTGACAACTGCTTTCAATTCTCACTCAGGTTCTTCGTCAATCGTCCAAAAGTAAAAAAAAAATCATTTAGAGGAGTATTTGATTCGATTTCCGATTCACCTACCCATCTCTAATTTAGAGGGTTTGAGGAGGGCGAAGGTGTCTTAGAAAATGTTTGAGAATAGCGATGGATTACCGGGTGATTCGTAATTCTATTATAGGCATTTATCAAAAATCTCAACAAGTTTTTAACAGATGTGCATAAAATATAATTATTACTATTCTCAAAGATGGAAATGCCTTCTTCGCCCCAATCCTCATGGATCTTTTGCGTATAAGGATCATTTGTGTGGACCGCGAGGAGTCTAATAACTGTTATCAATTCATGCATTGTAGAGTTTAGGTAATATTATGCCTTTTTCTTTGACGAATTATCCCTTAAATGCCAAACTCTCGAATGAAAAATGCGATTTCCATAATTGTCACATGGAAAAAGCATAAGGCGAGACACATATTACTTCAAATTCCTAGCAAAGAAATGACAAACGTAAAATCATATTTGTTTCACATTCGGAAGTTTAACATTGCTGGAACGATATGAACAAAACGATTGGACAGTTTCACCGAGTCTATCTCCTTCATTTTCATTTTTCAGGATTCAGTTTTTTTTTGTAATTAGAATTATTAATGTGCTGTGGACACCAATAGGATGTGCTGTGGACACCAACAGGATGCGCTGTGGACACCAATAGATACGATATTGAGATCAAATACGGAGTAATAACATTTATTACAATTAAGTTAATTGTAGCATCATGTAATATTTGTAGCTTATTTTTATGATATTATTTTTTGCAATTATTACATAAATATAGATGGAGTTATATGGGAGTTGTGTCGAAGTCAGTACTGAATCCTATTAGATAAGTTCTTGTGATATAAACCGGAAAACTATTCGATAGCACAAACGCGGTTTCCCGACTAAAGAGAAGTTAACTTCACCTGCTGCAAAGATCCAGAGGACCGACAGGGCGGAAGAAGGATAAACCGAAGAGCCGGGCTCATCCTTCCCCGGTTGCTCCCGGTTTTACATAGGAGGGGGGTTAGGAAGGGCCAAGTCGCTACAGTAAAAGCTATCCCATCACTGTCTGTCAGTCTCTTCCAGTTCCGGGAAAAAGATATATTCCTGTGGATCCCCGTCTGTAATGCTAACAGCTCCTCAACGGATTGTCACTCTTTTATTGTAGCCTTGAGCGGTTAAACGTTATGTATCAACAACAGCAGACCTACATACTTATATTTTTTTCTGTAAGAGAAGGAGAGGGCTTAGGAAGAGGAAGGGGGGAGGGAGAAACCAACAATGGACGCTGTCTTGAAAAAAAAAAGTCTTAAGTTATCGGTTTCTAACAAAGAGTTCTCCCCAGGCAGTTTCTAACACGAAATATGTCACAGAAACTAAGGGACAACCAATCGGAACAAGGTAAAGGAGAATGGGGAGGGGATATTCTGTTATTTTATTTTTTAGAGTTGAAGGACGAGATAGCAAAATGTAACAACAATAATATGATGCTAAAATACAAGAACAGTGCTAACGGTACGTTGAAAAGAAACAATAATAAAAATATCACTATGGATAAAGTAGGTACAGTGTTGTACTGGATGATGTAGAATGTAGGATATTTTAGATCTTTACCTGCACATACTGAAGGAACTTTAATCAGGGGAGCCTTCATGGTAAACTATAAACCTTTATGTCTTCTAGCGTTTATGGAAGCTTTTAAAAACAAAAGCAGTTTGCATGTTTGAGGAAGCTATCAAAATTATACCCGCAGCTTATCTATAATAAAGGAGTCAATAAACTTTTATGGCGAACTGGAATTGAGGGCATTTCTTTGGAGCGGATAGGGCTTCAAGATGATTGAGCACTCCAATGAATAATAATTAACTAAATATAAACAATTAAATGTATATGTAGAAATTAACTGACCAGTAAAAATAAAGCAAATTATATGTATTCGTTCAATAACTCTTTACTGGTGCGTCCTCCAAAAAAATAACACAACAGATTTTTGTAGTACCCAAAATTTTCTACAAATTATTCAGATAGCCTTTTTTCTAAATCTCTGAGTTACCGAAAGACAGATCAACATTAAAAGTAAAAAAAAAAAAAGAAAGAAAAAATATAGGAGTTACGATTTCCTTTCAGAAAAAAAAAAAAATTCAGAAAATTTTGTACTCTAAAAAAAACTGAGTATTTTTTTGTAGAACGCACTAGTAAAGAGTAATTTAAAAAAAAAAGAAAAAAAAAAGTGCCACAAAAGCTATCGTAAGGAAAGGGCATCTTAAGGATAGAAACAGATAAGATCACATAAGTACAAATCAGAGACTCCGTATACAAAAGCTATTGCTTTATCTTTGATAGTCTGTATAAAAAAAAAGTGATTGCCATATAAAAACAAAGTAAAAGGTTTTTGTGGATAACATTGGTTCTACTAAAACAAGCAATTTATGATCCTTCACCGATGCCCCAAATTTGATTTGAATCATTCAAAGGTTCATGATTTATGAGCGATTATTTGAATCTTAAAACAAAATTTGAAGGGGAGACCCCTGGCAAAATTTTTAGGCCAAACATTTTTATTTTTAGATTTCCCCGAAAACTTGAAGTGCTAAAACCAAATCTGATGCCAGTTTTGAACAAATAAATTCTGTTAATAAGCTTCACTGCGTAGAAGAACACTGTTTTCATTGAGTTTCAAACCCAAATGTAATTTTGTGGCATTCAAAATTAAGAGCATCCTCGGCACTAATAATAAAAAAAAAACATTTTTTGTTTTCGATGATTTTTTTTTTAACATTAAGGTTTTTTGAATTGCTTGGTCAAAATCTGCCATCATTTTTGGTGTGAAAAAATCTATAAGGCTAGTTTACTTGATAATTTAAAAACTTTTTAAAATTTATCTGACCAAAAATTAATAATTTTTTTAATTTTGTATTTTAAATTTGATGTACACTGAAAAAGCAAATGTTTTGGTGGAAATATCACCTTCCATGTCATTTTTAAAACTCGAGATATAATAAATTTGTCCCGTTGGACAAAACGGTAGAATTTGGATTGGCTTTTTTTCAATGTAGATTCACCCCAAAAATTTTGATAAAAATTGGCGACGGACACATCGTGAACTCCCCTTGACAGTGAATATTTGAGGGAAAATTAGTTACTGGTCGGAAACAGAGAGATTTGATGTTTTGGAATCTTCCAATAGTATATAAACAGATCAGGGTTTTTTTGTTTACTATATTTATTAATGAACGCGGGCGTCAACTTAGAAAAGTTGAATTTTTAATGAGGGTCTGGGTATCTACAACAAATCAAAAATTCAAAACTATACAACCCTTTACAAGATAACCCTCCGTTTCACGGCCAGACCATTGGGCTAATATATCTCGTTTAATCACGCATTCCATACCCCACACAAACTCAATAGGTCGCAACATTTTATCCAAATTCTCGAGATGTCTGAAAGACGATGGACACGGGACCTATTCACTTAAAATAGACCTTGAGGTGTTCCCCAGCTGTTCCTTCACTGTTCAAGTTGTTCATATCTTATATTTCAGATACCAAATTTAGTTCTTCTATTTTCATGAACATAAGTGAACAATGCATCGACTGATGGACAAACGCGAAATGGGAAATTTTAATTATAAATTTAATGGTTTCATTTAAATATTTGTGGTAGCTCAGGGAGAGAGGGGGGGTGAGAGAGGTGAAATATTGCCAGGAGGAAGGCAATAGGGTATTAGAGAGGGGATGAATAGAGACCAGGGTTTGGGAAATGAAACAAGGCCCTCATGGTGGGTCGTTAATAAAAGGTCACCGGGGAAGAATGATCATTTCTCAGGGAGAATGCTCTATATAGGTCACTCTGCTCCTGCTTTTATAGTCACCCCCCACACAACCCTCTACCCCCCTCTCACCCTTCAGTAGAAATGGATCCGTCCAGAACACTTTCCTCCCCCCCCCCCCTTCACCCTCGGTATGGAATGGGCTCGTTTGATCGAACGAGAACTCGCGTATAGTCTAACCGTAGTTGGACCTGAGATTCGAAAAAAACATTTTATCGCTTATGAAATATAAAATACTCGTAGAAACAATAATTTTCTTGAGGAAATTCTACCTTATTTTCAGGTTAAAACTGTTTAGAATGAAATACGCAAAATTTTCATCATAAAAATTTTTTAATTTTTTAGCTGTTTCGTTAAGTTGTGTATTAATTTTTTTAAAATTATAATTACAGTAATATAGAATTATATTAGTACAACGAAGGAACATTAAATCGCTATAACATTGCGATCTTAACTATATAAGATAATACAAACAATATGGGAAAAGCCGGTATGATGCAACTAACCTTCCAATTCTATAATATAACGAAACAGTTTAGAAAAAGTGATAATGTTTTTAATGAAAACCAGAAGAATCTCGTTGGAATGAGGTGTACTATAATTTTAAATAAATAAATAATAATATAAAAAATATGATGAAAATTGGTATACAATTCTGTAAGTCAGAGGTAAACTATCATAAATCAAATTTTGCTAATTTTGATTTTATTATCATATTTGCATATTTTTAGCCATTTTGTTGGAGTATAATTATCATAAATCAGCTAAAAGGGTAATAAAATATAAAGCTCTTCAAATATAAAGATGGACCACTATCCACAACAAGCAATAAAGCGCGACATGAAACTTCTTTTTGCTCGCTTGTAAAACTTTGAAAATTTTACTTACGGCAGTTTACATAATTAATATGTCAGTTTTATAACAGAACGAAACAATTAAAAAAATAAATAAATAAGCCATTTTAAACTATGATTGGTTAAAATGTGTACTAAAATTATTTTTTGTCACAATAAAATTAAATTCAGAAAGAACAACAAAATATAAAGATAATGTAATTATAAATAAATACATAATCATATAAAAAATATGATGAAAAATTTAAAATTCACTTTTAAAGCAGAATGGAGAAGATTTTTTAAAATAAAAAACGAATTTTTAATAATGCGTGAATCCATACTAAATTATGCTTCATAAAGATGTATATTAAGATTATTTTTTATCATGACAATAATTATAAAATATTTGTACTATTTAGCAAAAATAAAATTTTATGATTTTTCAAACTTTTATATGTTTATAATATATTTGCAATTGCGCTGAACGCGCAATTTGAAATTGTGGATTTTCTTGATTTGCATGATGCGTGTCTTATTCAAAACTGAACCAAATCAGCAAAAAAGGCGATATTATTATGGCATATCACCACCAGGAGTTAAACCTTTTCCAGAACAATACAGCTTGGAGGGGAATCAGCTTTTCTCAAATCTCCGTATTCCTGCAAGAGCAGGAGATCGAACTTTACCGTACTATACACAAATGCTCGTTTCCGTCTGCTTTTTGCGACTGTAGTAAGTCATATTTAATCTGTCACAGGCGAATGCTCTGTGCAATAGGCGTATAGTATAAGTGTAGTACTGTACATATGTGACATGTCAGTTGTGATTTTTACTATCCTTTATATCACAAATTACAATCATTTATTTCCATAAAGTGTTGTAAATAGCTTTCTTAGGTAATTATAGTATATGAGGTTTTCACGTTCATTAGCGTGAACATGAATAAATTCATTATTAAATATACTTCCATTAATCCGGCACTACCAAACCCGAATGTTATGAATTACCGGATTATGAATTATGTTTTTAATGGCAAAATCCAGTACTAAATTAAATAAGGGATTTTTCCTGTTTTAAAACTTAACAAACTTCGATATTTTCAGAGAAAATATTCCATAATAAATTAATCTCTAGATTAACTAACTCCTTTGGCGTCTACTCTTCAAAATGTTAAACAAATTCTGAAAGAAACTGCTCGTAGAATCACCATTGTGATTTCGAAGAAAAACTGGTGAAATGTAACTTTATTATTTTAATTTATTCCCTAATGTTTGCCGGAAGGAAAATTTACATTCTAAAATTAATAGAACTGAATCCACGCTGCTATTACTTCTGTGGAGTATTCCGGAAGTTATAGTAGTGGGCTTCAAGTCCCGAAGACCTGAAGAGAATTTTTTTATATCACTGAAGTCTACGGTGTATTCAGGGTATCAAAGTAATTAGAAAAAGCTTTGATACTTTGAAAGGAGAGGGATTTCCCGATAGAGATTATCCAAACTGCAGAGCAATTCTCTGACTGGAAGAAAACTAAATAGACAATCCCTAAAACCCAATCATTGCCTAAAAATGTAAATTCTATTAACCAATAGATACTTTCAATTGTGGGAATAAGCTATAAATATGAATTACGACTTCGCAAAATCATTACAAATACCGAGATTTCATTTAGATATTCAAATTCTCAAAGGAGCTAGCCTTTTGTAAGTCTCAATGGTCCCCTATATTTCCCCTTCCCCTATATCTTCCCCAAACCCTTTGCTTAAATTCCTCAGCTTATATTTAATATAATTTTGCTTTTATATAATTCTTCATATTTTAGTTATAGAACTATTTAATATTATATGATTAAGAAAGGTTTTTTTTAATTTATCAAAATATACAACTGTACACGAAAATACAAAGTGACTGTGATACAAGGATATAAAAGATGAGAATAGGTAGTGAAAGAACTAGGCATTGGCAGCACTATAGAGAAACAGAATATTGTCCTTTTACATATATTTAAAAAAAATATCATTTGGCATAAATAGTTTCTAAGGCACGATACAATGAAGGTAGGGTGATTGGGGCAAGTGTGAACTATATTTTACAAAGTTTGTCTTTACAGGATAATTTTTCCTCTTTTTTTTATAAATGTACTCTAGTTGATCATATTTAAATATTACATTCAAGCCTACGTTTCAAACAGGTCCAATTTTATGGGATTGATACTTTAATTTAGTAGTACTTCGTTAGCTTCGCCCCTACCATCAGGGGTAAGCACGTACAAGGAATCTGATAGACATCATTCAAGCAAGAGCGGTTTTGGGGCAAGTGCAAAATAGTTTGGATTCCAGAGGATTATTATACTGCTGTAAAAAAAGTTAAAGTTTGTCTGAAATTCAAATTTTACAATGTTCATTGAGTTATGATAGGGGGATGTGGAATATAATTTAATATTTTCGCTAGACTGCAGTTGCCTCTGTTTGCCTTTGTCAAACATGATAGTAACGGTAACGGTAACCACGCACACTTGTCACACAACAGAAGTCTGCACTTGCCCCTACTATCATGTTTTGCTGGGTTACTGCGGACAAGCTCTTAAAAAATAGAAAACTGTCAAGCAAGAATGTAAAGCACAAAGTATTTGGTAGAACAGCTTCTGTAGGTTCTGTATACAGCAAACAAATAAAAAATAAAAAAAGGCCTACAGGTAGATAAACACCGATAGATCTGAAGTTGAAAGGCAGAACTTTATCAACAGGTTGGAACTAATATTTTTACAACTCCTTATACTTCACCTTAGCGAACTTTCGTGGCTCATTTATGATATATCAGTGTCCATGCTCCGTTAATGGCAGCTCTTACCAGTAGATGGTTTGGATTTAACCAGACAATTACGCACTCACCCCACATCTCCCTACTTCCTGATTACATTTACAATTTATTCTATCTGTAGTCTAGTGACTGGAAGGTTTATGTAGCGATAGATAATTATACATAACTTTTGGTTTATTATTTTCAATAATGAAATTTCGTAATAGAACAAGAAAAAAAAAATATCTTTAACTTTTGAAATTTGACGTTTCACGAGTGAAGATACGAAGAATCCAAAAATCAAATTAAAAAAATTTGTCCATCCGCCGTCATCAGCTCTTCTCCAACTCTGATGGGCCGATTTCTTTCAGATTGGGCACCTAAGTTACAGATCAACCCAAGGTCATCGCAAGTAAAATTAGAGGTTTCATTTACCCAATCTCAGGCATTTATAAAGATATAGGAAAAATCTAAAAGTATTTTTGAATCATAATACAACAGCCTAAAAAAAAATCATTAAAAAAAAATCCAATTATTTACTTTGTAACGACTTAAATGTCCCATATGCTGCAGATTTATCTCTAAAAAACTAGTTTGTTGACATTCCAAATACACTAGTTCCGTTCGTTTTCTGTAGTCTGAAAAGATGGCCTTCGGAGCTTCTGACTTGGAACTCTCGTAGGGATGCAGCCAATGGATAATTTCTTCAAAAATAATTTTTAATTTACAAATTGTATTTTTGAAGTACATTCATAATTTTTTAAAAATAAATTATTGGAATGCTTTCTAATTATTTGTCGATTTGATCATTGGAACCACATCGCTAGCATTAGTCGAATTATTTCTCAAGCCCTAATACACAATACGGCTCAGTTTAAATATTATGTCACCACGTGCCATCGGATTCTACCCGGCTATCTGAAAGAAGGCTATGTTCCATGAAAAGTGGTGAGGCTGAGGGCAGATAAATGAGCCCAAGGGAGTGAAGACAGACTGCCTTATCTCTCCTTTCTTAAGATAGTCCCTTCCTCCTTCGTCCCTTATTCTCTGTAAAGGAAAAAAAGGCTTTTCAAAAACTAAATATTTGCGATTTTTTTTTTACAATACTTTAATATCAAGATGAAAGTTGTTACTGAAAGATGCTATAAATTCTATACCCCAATTTCTTTGTGTATGTCTTTCTGCGACATGAATCTCTTAATTCCGCGGAAGAATTTCGCTTGAAATTTTAGGATAAGGGTCTCTTTGGGCTTAAGAAATCAGGCTCACGATTAGTGTATACCTTTACCCCAGAATAACTCTAATTTATGATCAGAATGAAAAAAAAAAGTGAATGAAAAAGAGCAAAAATTATGTCCTTATAGGGAACTAAATATCGCGGTGATATATTCCAGCCAAATCACATTAAAAGAAATATTTTGATAAATAAACATTGAATAAATGATTGTCTATTCAATTAACAATCCATTTTTCACAAGGACTTGTTATCAAGTAGCTATTTCACAGCACAATGTAACCTTTATTGTCATGGCTTATGGTACAGGCCTAGGGAACTTTTACCTGGAAAGTTTTGGAGAATTTCTGAAAATTTGCTCATTTGTGATTGCTGGGGTAGGCACAGATTGCGAAGTTCAACTTTTCAACCTCATTTATTCACGGAAATATATTTTTTTAAATGTAAAAACATTAAAAAAATTAATCTTTTTTTCGTTTTTGTTCTCAAAGTATGAAAACTATGCATTCGTTTTAGCAATATCAACCTACACTAAATTAAACAAGAGTAAACTCCTTAGATTTTTGTATCCTATTTTTTTTTTGTCGTTTAGGAGCTTCCATTCTTAGTCAAATAAAGGAGAGAAAGGGATCCCGGTGGAAAGTTTTAGAGAAGTTCTGAAAATTCGCTCATTTGTGTTATTTAATGAGCTGATGACGAATTTAAACTTTGCCACAACGAATTTTTTCAGAAAGTGTAAAAAAAAATTTTTATATAACTCGAAAACCAAGTATTATTCGAATAAATTCTAATATTCATTTCATACCAAATTAAAGAAGAGTAAATTACTTAAATTTTGATTCTAATGCCTTTATTTTATTTGGCCGCTCCGTTTAGAACTGGGCGAATCGAAATTATGGGACGGAATAGGGAAATTAATGTTTTCAGTTTTTTTGCAATATATATATATATATATATATATATATATATATATATATATATATATATATATATATATAATATTATATATATAGTATGAAATATAATATAACCGAATAAATGAAGTTAAAAAATAAAAAACTTTAGCCTAATAAAGTATGTGCAGTGAACTTTCTTCCACGATCATGAAGATGTCATGACAATGACTACGGACACCTACGTAACGTTTTTTGAAAAAGGCGTAAGCGCCATTTAGTAAATTTTACAGGAAACACATGGCACGGTTTTTCCCCTATTTAGAATATCTTTTTTTTTTTTAATTTATTCTTTATTGAGAGCAGTAGACGTTTATTAAGGTGAAAAAACGTTTATAATTAGAATATATAGTTAAGGATTATAGCACTGGTCAAGCCCAGAGTGACGACTGAAAGTCGTCAGTATTTAGTGGTGACGTCATCAATATTTGATTTATAGACTATTTCCAATTATTTTTTCAATATTTCGTGAGCGCGAATCGATAGTGGTCGTGTTCACGTCCCATAATAAATCTAAACCTAAATTTCGATTTTTTGGCGCCTAATCATTAAAAAAAAAAAAACGACGTCGGCACGTTCACAAGCTTTTTGTTATTTAGAGCTAATTTTTATCAAACATATGAGGTTCGGACTTAATTACAACAATAAATTAGAATACCCATTTAAAAGAGAGAATTAAACATATGGAATATAATTTTATATATAAAATAAATTGTGGTAAAATAATACGTTGCTATCATATTATTATTGTATCATATGAGTAAATTCTCAGGCTACTAGTGGTAGAAGGAAAGGCATTACGACGCGGTTTAGTTCCTAATTCAGGATGGAGCTGGATCTTATTATTCCTCGGATTCCGATGGCGGGACATGCCTGCTATCCCTCGGGGCTCCGATCCTTCCCGGGACGACCCTCCTCCTTCCCCCCCCCCCTAATTAAATTTATATCTTCTTTACTCCTCCAATTTATTATATCCACCCAGATCCTAATTACTGCTCAGTATTTTTCTCTTAAATTTAATAGGGCGCCTTTGCTGACAATGGGACGGACAGGACAATGGACGTCATTGTGCCGGGAGCCTGCTAGGGGTAGATATTGCCTCGTCCAATAATATCCGATTATGAAAGCTCTAATGAATTCCGCAGTCAGGAACGGACCCGAGCTTTTTATGATTTTCTCTTCAAACCGTTTCCATAACTAAAATATATGATATGTGAATTAAATTTTATATTCGTGATAACCTCCATTGACCGAATACCTAACAATAATATTCTCATTCTCTACTTTAATATTTTTTTTTCCATTAAATTCCAAACAATCTAGTTACACATATCATTTAGATATATGAAGTTATTTAGTTATATTATATTCATTAAGTTTTTCTGAGTGTCGTAAACTTTCAGGAAGAAAATCTTGGTTTGTAGACAAAATAATTTCTAATAAAGATATTCGAATTGGTAATTTTATAGATTTTACAAAATCCTTTAAAATGATTTCATGCTTTTTTTCTACCAGGGTTTAATGCTGTTTTTATGAAATATAAAGTCAAAAGTAAAAATTAATAAAATGGTTAATTAGTAGTTTATAAATATCCCGGCGACAAATGTTATCAATGTTAATAATTTCATTAAATTTCTTACTGCTCATTTTAATGACCTAGAAATAATTCATTAATATATATTTATTTTTATAAAAGAGCAAAAACTCAAAAAGATACATAAATTGACACAGAAACATAGAAAGCAATTGGAAGATTCTAAAACACAAAGTATCAAGTCTTTAAAATACCGGCAAACAGCTAAACCAGTCAACATTTCGCCCATTCAGGCATCATCAGGACATACACCAAAAAATTACATTTATGAAGATCAAAAACAGCACATCACACATCAACCGTCCAGAAAGACGCATCAACTAGAGACAGTGCATCACTCCAAACATCAATTATATGTTTTCTGTTGATCAACTGTTTGAATATAACCTTCTCAGTTGGTGTTATGTAACCTCCTTTTGCCTTCTGTATGTGAGTGTATGTCTTGGAGTGATGTACTGTTTCTGGTTGATGCGTCTTTCTGGACGGTTGATGTGAGATGTGCTGTTTTTGATCTTCCTAGATGTGATTTTTTGGTGTATGTCCTGATAATTCCTGAATTGGCGAAACGTTGAATGGCTAGTTGTTTGCCGGTATTTTATAGACTTGAGACTTTGTTTTTTGGAATTTATTTTGTCGCCTTCATTCTAGAATCGTTAGCAATACTTTTATCTTAAACTCACAATCAGTAATAGAAGATTATAGATTTTTAAAATTTGAAAATCGAAAAATGAGATGAGGTAATATTTTTTATAAATGCTATAAAAATCAGTTCACGATCCAGAGGCTTCATATGAAAGACCTGCAATGAATTTAATGCCGAAAAAATGTTTCTACAAAAGAGGGAAATGTAATAATAAAAACGCACTCTATTTTCTTTTTTTTTTTTTACATTTAACAAATACTAAACGAATTCAAATGTCGCCTAAAATTATTCATTTATTCCGGAGTGTAATTTTATTTTCCATCCTCCCATGAACAGGAGAATATTTCCATTATTCGCGGCGGAGGACGGAGCTCATAAAAATGTATAAGGAGGCGAAGACATGTTGGCTGGTACTCGAGGAGCGCTGAGCTGGCCAATCAGGAGCCGAGATATTTTTAATTGCCTCCGGTTCTGGGGGCCCTTGTAGAGTCAAGTACCTTACCCTACGTCCCCCCCACTCTCCGCCCCCCCTCAGTAGTGGCATGAAATTTTATCCCGGGGATATAGTCTCCATCGTTCAAAACAGTCGACGGATTCAAACGAAACTTGATTTTCGAACTTTATAGTAAAATGAAAGAAAAACAAAAAGAAACAACTACTAAAGAAAAATTAAATTATAATAATACTGCAGTAACTTTTATAAAATCTAAGATAATATTGTACAAGAAATGGACATATGAATACCAACATATGAGGAATTTTCTATCAAACGTTAATATATCCACTTCTCAAAAACAAAAGATTTTTTTTGAAGAATTAATGTTCTACACCCAAAAATTATCCAGCTGATTTCAAAGAGGTGTTACACGTCAACATATTCGATGAAAATTTGCCTTATCTCCTTGAGACGTCCCTCTAATAATTTTTTTGTAATAATTTTCCAAAAGGGCATATATTAACTTTTGATTGAAAACTCCTCACATTTATGAATTTTGACTAAAGATAGAAAACATCTATTCACAATTCTTGGGAAACTTGGTAGAAACGAGATGTTTGAATATGCGGGATTAGAAAGTGGAAAGGGTATTAGATAGTGTTGTGCCAGGAAGCAGATTTGACCGGATACCGGGTAATGACGAGCTTCGTACTTCTCCGGATACTTTTACATGAGAGATACATATGTAAAAAGTACATATCAACGTCGTCTTTTGAAAAAGTCGTAAGTGCCAATTAGAAAACTTTACAGGAAACACATACACAAACCAAAATAACAAATAACAATTTTTTATTCTTTATTATATAAAGCAGGAGTTAATTAAGGTGACAAAACCTTTATAATTACAATATATTTTTAAGGATTCTAGCACTGGTTAAGGCCAGAGTAACGACTGAAAGTCGTTAGTATTTGGTGCTTACGTCACCATTAGTCGATTTTCAGATCATTTTCAATTTTTTTTTTGGATATATCATGAATGAGAATCGATAAAGGTGTTACTTCCCATATTAATTTGAAACCTAAATTTTGAATTTTTGAAGCTTAAGCCTTTTTCAAAAAACGACGTAGCCATGTTTAAATCTTATGAGACATATAATACAACAACAGGTACACCACAAAGATATACTATTCTGCAATCTATCCGTCTGAATTTAAGTAGGTTCGTGTATGCGTATTGTTATTTTCTGCTTAAGTTTTAGTTTCGCATATTCTACGGTCGAGGTTAAGTCCAAGGTAATGTAGCCTTTCCTATCACAAGAATTCGGTAGCTGCCATTAAAAACTACGGGAAGGTATCCGGTAGACTTTTTTAACGACCAAAAACTGTATTAGATAATGATGATGATGATCATGATTTTTCTTCATTCCTCTCTTGTTCAGGCGGGCCATAAATAATTTTTCCGGGTTTTCGGTTGGCTGGCTATTAGGAGGCGGAGCGGTCGTGGAGTTTAATAATTAAACTACTTAGAGGAGGGCAGCACTTGATACCCCAGGGTAGGTGGGGGAGGAGGTTGGGGGCTGGGGCCAAGTTTCAATTATGGAACAATCAAAATTCAGGGCCTAACCCTCGGCTAAGTTTCCTGTTTGCCTTAGCCCCGGCTATTAACTCCATACCCTGTCATCTCTTTGCCCTTTCTCCAGCCAGCTAGCTCAGCGATATCCGGTCATCAGCTGAGGAGACGAGGGAAAGAGTATACGAAAGGATAGGATAAGTAGCGAAGTCGCTCTAAGAAGAGGATTTTCGTACAAGGAGCAGATCAACCGCACTATGTAAGACATCAAAATAAATTAAGCGTATACACCAGACAGCTGAATTAGGTGAAATCAGATACATCTATCTGTCTATATATATATATATATACATCTATCTATCTATATATACATCTATCTGGTTCCCTGCCTAAATGAGAAGAAACTACATCTCCATTTTAAAATTTATTTTTTTGTCCACTAATAATTCTTGATAATAAAAAAAATATTTTATTTTTGTAGGTATTTCATAATGACTATGCTTACTATTGTTGCTGTTATATAAATTAACAAACTAGTTACCCCCACCTTCGAACTAGAATGATAACTATGACAAGTATGGTTCAGTGTTACTCAAGAAAAAACATGCTTTTAATATTTTTTATTTAGGGGAATATTGATTTTGATTTTTAAGTAAGAGAACCTGCTGTACCAAAGGACAAAATTAATATTTTAATTTTTTTCATCGCATTTTAATCTAGTAAAATGCTAAGATTATGCTCTGTACACTTGAGAATAAATTGAATTATAAAAAAACTTTTTTTTTATAATCAAATTTTTGAGTAACATAATTTTGAAAATTCAAAATTCGGAGATGTGATTGTTGCCCTTCGGTACAACAACATGATATACCTACTAATTATGGACACGCCTGGGTCCTATTTCATAATATAGCACAAAAGTACAAATGGAAATGCAGGTTACTTATCGGCATTAGATAATAATAATTTTATTCGATTTTTTTTTTTAAATTTACTTAATAGATATTATTGTTCGATATTTTCATCCATAACCAGAAACGGTTAAGAACATGACTGCCTTGAACACATCCACTATTTATAGTAACACGAACACACCGCGCTAAAAGATTTTTAGGTTCTTTGTTGGTCGAATCCACCGTTTTTTTTTAAATTATATATTATAATTATATATTCTTTTATTTTTTTGAAAAAATATCAGTTTTTGACACTCAAACGTTAATATTTAGGTAATATCAGATAAAAACTATCGGACAAATATATCGATATATTTCTAATATCCCTACTCCCTGAAAAACTCTATATTCATGGTAGAAATCTTTTTAAAAAATTCAAAAAGGAGTTGATGTAATTCATCTCTAAGATCGGTCTTAAAGGGATCTTAATATATCTTAATATCATTCAAACCGAAACACAAATCTGGTGTAATAGTAAATTTTTATTTCTTTACTTATTAAACCGACTGAAATTAACGTTTTGTTATATGTATTTGTATATAATGAATTTAAAAAAGAACACAATTGTATTTATTTAGTTTAGTTTAGTTCTATGTTTATTTTTATGTAATGTCTTATTTATTTTCTATTTTCTTTTATTTATTTAATTTTAAAAAATTTTATTTATTATTTTTTTTTAAACTTATATTTTTCCTGATTGTATGAATCTGATTAGTTGTTTCAGTCTAATTTTATCTTCCTTTTTTTAATGCTTAATTTTCTTTGCGTACATTATAAAAATCCTATTTATCATTCTACTAGTGTATTCAAAATAAGTTATTTAATTTTTCTATTCTTGTTTCTATCCTTGTTAAAATATACTTTTAACTTTAAGTATATTTTATATTAACTAACGCATTAATATAATCTAAAATTTAAACTGAACATCTTATACATATATTATGCTGTTTTGCATAGAGTATGTACACTTAGTATATATATGTATATATATATATATATATATATATATATATATATATATATATATATATATATATATATATATATATATATATATGTAGCCTTTGAGAATAGTATTCAAAAAATTCTAGATATATTATGATGATGGTAATTTAGAGGTTAAAGAGATTCTATTTGTATAAGGTTCTTCCCTAGAAACAAAGGTAAATAAATAATTTTATTCCGTTATTATTCATATACGCTCTACTTATATTCTATATATATATATATATATATATATATATATATATATATATATATATATATATATATATATATACTAATGTTCTTTTTGCCAAATTAAAATCACTATCCCTTTTCAACAGCTCATGCAATGATTCAGTGGTTCCAATCCTTCCTTTCTGATCGGACTCAAGCAGTTACCATTTCTAATCAAACCCTTTCTTCATTCCTTACCCTGTCCTCAGGAGTAGTCCATGGATCGAGTATTACCCAACTTCTTTTCAATTCCTATACCAATGATCTTCCTAATTCAATTCACCACTGTTCCCAACACCTATACGCCGACGACTTCTAAATCTATTCATTCTTTCCTCCTTCTGAGTTATTAGTTGGGTTTGCCAATATTCAGGAAGACTTAGATAGGAACAGTGCCTGGACAAACCTGAATAAATTAAGGTTAAACGCTAAGAAAACTCAGGCCATTCTTAATGGTTCCGATTTTCTCCTCAGATCCAACTCGACATTTCCTAATTTATTCCTAAATTGACATCCTATCACTTTCAGCTCCTCTGCCAAAAACTTAGGGATTATTATCGACCAAATCCTTACCTGGAAACCCCATAGCGCCCAAATTTCCCGACGGTCGATAAGTACCCTTAAGTTATTCCTTCATTCAAGACATGTTCTTCCACATTCTACTCGTAAACTCCTCGTATCCTCCCTTATCTTCCCCCACATTGACTATGGCTGTGTGGTATACGGCGGGGACCTCTCGGGGATGCTCGAGGACAAAATGAAGCGGATCATGAACTGCTTTTTAAAATTGGGCTTCGGTACCTCGAGACAGGCTCATGTATCCCACCTTTACGGTGAGTGAAAGTGGCTTTTCCCCTCCAATCGTAGAGAATATTTTCTGAGATCTTTCCTAAACCAAACTATCACAACCCAGCACCCTTTCTACATCTACAGCCTCGTAGAATTCAAATCCTCGGCCCACGCACTGGAAACAAGATCTCGCCTTTCTGACCTCCATACTCCCTCCCACAGAACCAAAACATGCGAACGCTCCTTTCTCGCCCGCTCCTCAACCCTTTGGAATTCCTTTCCTTCCAATATCCGCCATGTCAATTCTCCATCTTCATTTTAATTAGTTCTTTAACTTTAACAAGGCTAAGAAAAAAAAATGTCGGTTAAAACTTTAGCCGAAAGAATAAAAATATGAAGCAGTTTTCTCATTAAAATAATAATAATAATTTTTAAAAAATAAGGTAATAATCTTGCTACACTCAGACAGATATACAAACACGATCTTGATTTTTCTTTTATTTATTTAAATTACTATTTTTTTTTCCCAAGACATTTTTAAAATTAAACGAATTATTTAAACTAATTGATTTATATAACTTCGTGAAACACTAAATAAACAAAAAGCTTATAATATATAAATTGGTATTTCAATTACAACCTATGCAGGGTGTGCACACTGTTCTAAACAATGGATTCAATACAATAGACCCTGTTTAATTGATGTAATGAAATAATGTAATCGCCAGTTGTATTATTAAAGCGGTTTATATAAGCATTTATTGTCGTTAACAATTTATGTAATTGGAGTCTATTTAATGTTGCTGTTATATTGAAATAATCAGATTAATAATTCAAATTAGAAATTCGAATGCAATTTTATAATTGTTAAAAAAAATCTACATCTTCAACTGATTAGATGCTAATAAATATTGGAGTTGTGCGTGATGTGAGACATCTTGTTTTAAATTTTGACTGAATCAATTTCAATCAATAATGCAAAACTTCTTTTATTTGCTATATAAGTCTTCTGAGTCAATTCAGATAAACTACTAAATGTTTGTTAATATTGGCCGATCGGAAATGGTAATTTACTTGTAGGTCATAATAAACTTTCATAAAAAATATACTAAAATGCAAATCATCTCAAATTCGGCATGTAAGATATTTATCTCAATATAAACAATATATTAGATTCTGCTTAAAATTGGTCAGCCGGAAGTTGTACTTTACCTGAAACATTTTTTTTTTTTTGAGCCACCGATTTAGTTTAACAGTCGTACAAGGAAGTCATGTGGTGTCTACATCAGATGTTTAATGTATGTTTTAATAACCCTACATTAATCCTCTGTATTTTTATTTTTAGCCTCGATGAAGACCTACAATGTGTGTCGAAACGTCGGAAATAAATAAATAGATACTAATATTTTATTTTATTCTGGACCGCCAACGGGCCATCTCCTTCATGATAAAACTAATTATAGTGTCAGATTTTACAAGTAAATTTTAAAAAAATTCAATAATTTTTTTTTTTTTAATTTTAACGTAAGACATACGTAATCCGTATTTGACAATGAATAAACAAACATCCTACCTGCTGCACCAATATGTATGCACAAATACATGTACGCACACATATACATGAAAATTACAATATTTAAGTCGAAACGCACTAAGCTACAATAATGATTGAATAAACGCAACTATTATCTTTTTTTTTATCAATAGACTAAAGAATGCTTATTTTTATCTTATTTTTTACATCTAAATACAGTGAACTCTCGCTAATCGGAACGAAGAAAAAAAATGGTGATTTGTGAAGAGACTTAATTTAAAGTATATACATCAATTCAATAAAGCCCTATGGGTCAATCCATTTAAAATCACCCAATTTGAATAAAATTTTATTGTTTATTAATTAAATAAATTGCTCGACATTTTAGAAATTGATAATTTTTTTATCAGTTATTTCCTATCATTATATGAGTTCAATACTATGTTTAAAATATTTTTCAGGCTTATATATATTTTTTTGCAGCGTTTTTCAATTTGTTTGCAGTTGAAAGCAAACTTTTCAAAAATGTCTCTAGCTCTGGTAATTTTGCAGATAATAAAACAAAGCAAAAATTAAAATTATGATAAGGTCGTGCTATACATTTTTTTGTTCTGACAGCAAGCTGTGAGAATAATGAATTAATAAACTACCGAAAATAGGCATAAAGCGAGATTTTGAACACTGTAAAAGTATTTTAAGGAAAAAAGATTCATTTGATTTTTTTTTTGTGTGTTTTATATATTTTTGTCATTGTACTACTAGCTATAGAACTTTCAATCTTGAAAGCATTGCCTTTTATTTTATACGAATTTTTATATAATATTTGAACGATTCGAAGCTAACTGACGATTTATTATTATAACGTACATTACATTATTTACCACCCAATTTATATTATTTTTACTTTTATAAATTCTTATATTCATGCTTATTTAATTAAGGATTGATCCTTCTATACCATCATGCGGATGCCAACTGATCAAGCTTATGTGTTTATTCATCCTATTTTAGTATATATATATATATATATATATATATATATATATATATATATATATATATATATATATATATATATATATTTACATTCTTTTCATATCTTCACATATATTTTATGTATACTACTCTATTGTTTCATATCCCTCTATGTAATTTAGTTTATTTATTCTTCTGTTTTCTGTTATTGTTTTATCTTATTTTGCTTATCCTAGATGAAGGGTCCACAACTTAAGCCGAAACGAGGCATAGATAAATCAATACGCACCTTCAACGATCTTTTCCTTGCTTTAATTCTATGATCAACTATGTAAATATATATATATATTATATATATATATATATATATATATATATATATAAAATATATATTATTATTATACAAGCCAAATATATGTATATTAATTAATTTTAGCTGAATTTCACTTTATTCAACATTTTAATGCCAATTACGTCGACTATACAAATAGGCGAATGGACAGTCTATTATTTATTATTAACACAGTGAAAAAAAGACGCAAATAAATTAATACATGAAGTATTTTTTTATTGGAATTTACAACGATACACATACAATAAGTAAATGCGAATGTAGAGTAAAAAACATGATAATAATAATGCATAAAGGTGAACACAAAAAGTTAGGTTGCGTTATTTGGATTTTATTTGGATTTTATTTGGATTTTATTTGGATTTTAAAAGTAGAACAAAACTGAAACCTGTTAAGAAGAACTAAGAACATTAAAAATATTCATGTAATTATAACCGAGTGGGAATTGATGAGAAGGATGCAACAGATAAATAACTTGCCAGGCACGCGAGGAAGATTTACTTGGAAAGTAGTATTTTTTTACTTATCTTCAGGTGGGAAACAGCATAGTCTTTGAGATAAGGGGCGCTGATGAACCTGAACTTTAAAGTATTTTCAGTTCCAGCTAAAGCAGTATTTTTTTTTATTTATCCGAACACAAACATTTCATAACGGATACGAATTATTTCTGCTTGAATGCCGAGCGCTTTCATGAAAAATTACATGGAAGCATTAACCGAGTGGTGACAGATATTTCGTTACACAGTGAAGAATGTAACTAACTGTTATCTAGAGGAAGTCTTTTATGTGACTTACAAGAGGAGGTTGCAACTATATAAATGCTGATATTGATAAAACAATTTTCGTAGCACAAAAAATATTAAAACCCTGTAGAATCATTTGTATGCTAAATGGAACTAGCCATTTTTTCCTATAATAATTATTTTTAGATAATGAATATTTTTGTTTTTAATTTTCCATTAATTTTTATTTTAGTTCCATCCACACACAGAGGCCGAAACGAAAATAAATTCATAATATCAATGCCTCTCACTACGAAATAATATTTCAAGATTATTAGGCTTTACTTTCCTTGGTAAATTATATATTAATATATATATATATATATATATATATATATATATATATATATATATATATATATATATATATTTCTTTCCTTTTCAATTTCTGTATCAATGATATTCCCGATTCAATCCACCACTGTTCCCACCATCTCTTCGCCAATAACTTCCAAATCTATTTATCTATTCATCCTTCAGAGTTATTAGTTGGGCTTGCCAATATTCAGGAAGACCTAGGATCAGTGCCTGGGCAAACCTGAATAAATTAATGTTAAACACTATGAAAACTCAGACCATTCTTAATGGTTCCAATTTTCTCCTCAGATCCAACGCGACCTTTCCTAATTTATTCCTAAATGGACATCCTATCACTTTCGGCTCCTCTGTCAAAAACTTAGGGATTACTATTGACCAAAACCTTTCCTGGAAACCCTATATTGTCCAAATTTCCCAACCTTCAACAAGTACCCTAAAATGATTCCATCGTTCCCGCCATCTTATTCCACAATCACCACGTAAGCTCCTTGTATCCTCATTCCAGACTTCGACTAATACTGCGTGGTATACGTTGGACTCTCGAGGACAGATTGAAGCGTGTCATGAACTGTTTTTTAAGATATGTCTTCGGTACCTCGAGGCGGTCTCATATATTACACCTTTACGGCGTGTTACAAGTGGCTCTTCCCCTTCGCTCGGAGACAATATTTCCTTGGAATTCCCTCCCTTCTAATATCCGCCATTCTTCTTCTCTCTCCTCTTTCGAATTCCAACTCTCCACGAATTCCTCACGCCCCAAAAAGACGTCCAATCATGAAATTTTAATTCAAGATTAATATCTTGATTAGTAGAAAATATTTGTTTCAATTATCAAATAATGTTTCAACTCTGTGAATCATTTCATTATTTATATATTCATTATTTATATTTTTTATATGCTTCAATCATGAAATTCTGTGTAGATGTGAGTAATTATTTTTGACATTGTTTTAACTCTGGATTGTTTCATTTTTTTTTATATTTTTATTTTCTTCGTTTTTGCTTTCTTTTTTTGTTTATTCATTTTTTTTGTCAATACAATTAAATTTATTCAAATTTTTTTAACAGAAGAATGTTCTTTTATTTTAAATATCAACTGACTTTTATTAATGCAGTCTTTGACCGGACATTTTTCTTTTTTACTTGCTATTCTTATGTAGCAGATATAAGAATAGATACATATAGATATATTAGATAGATACAGATAGAGATATATTAGAATAGATACCTAATCCAAGAATAAAGTTTATTTTTCTATTCTATTCTGCATACAGGTTCACATTTGACCGGCACAGTTCAGTCAGTATCAGTTTTGTGGTACTGCGCCAGACTTGTGGAAACCCATCCATTATAATTCTCATAATAATATCATTTTTCACTGATATGGAAGCACTGACACGAAATGGACATGTACAAATCAACCATTGAAATCATTAATTGGAACATTGGATCTAGACAGATACCGAAAAAGACGATTTAGAGGTTCAGATCAAATATTTTGATAAAATTTGGAATTTGGAAAAACGCTAAGTAAAACTCTGATGTGGACATCACATGCCTTCTTTGTATGCCTATTAAACTATAAATCGGTGGGTAAAAAAAAGACATGAAGTAAAAAAACAAAAAAAAAACAGTTTCAGATAAAGTACCACTTCCCGGTGGCCAATTTTAACCAAAATCTAATATGTGATTAAAATTGATATAAAAGTCGTATATACCAAATTGGATTATGTATTATATCATATATGTTTTGGATTATAGTTCAATATAATTTTTGAACAAAGATTAATAAATTTGAAAATTTGAAGACTATTATGAACTTCAAGTTAAGTACCACTTCCGTTTATCCAATTTTAACAAAAATCTAGAATCTTAATTATATTGACATAAAAATCTTATATGACAAATTTGAAAATCTTTAATATAATATAATTTTTTATGAAATATAATTTTTTATAAAATATAATTTTTTATGAATTTCCTACTTTCGGTAATCATGTAGTAACGAAAAAAAGAGGTGCTTAACTAGATGTTACATTAATCTGAAATACAAAATTTCAACTTTTTACGGCTAACAGTTATTGAGTTATGCGAGATACGATCGAGCGGAGAGAATTCACGACGAAACTAGTCGAAATGGATTCAGGGATGGCCAAGATAGATATTTCCGGTTGAAATCTGAAAATGTTCGAGATTACAATACTTCCTTTGCTGCGTACAAAAAAGTAAAAAACGAGATTAGTAAATAAATATTTTTATTTAAGAAGCATAATTATGATTTGACGGAAATCAAAATTTAAAACCAGCCATATACTAACGGAAATTGATGAGATCGCGTCAAAATTAAAATCGATGATCCACTGCCCTCGATAGGGACGAGAGCCCTTCTGAGCGAGCTATTAAATACGAGGATCGATGCAAACCGACCAAGAAAATTCTAATAACAATTTTCGGGAGGGCGACAACAGCGCCATATTAAATGCCTGTACGGGCGCCAGTTTAATAACTGTCAAAACTGGAATCGAAGCCCGCCGCTTATGGTTCCATGCATTTAAATGAGTTTTAACAGGCCGCCTGTTAATAGAATATGTCCCCGGCTCGTTAGAAGCGTAAGCATGAGGCAACACACAGTTTAACTTATATTGACTCGCAGATTATATCTCGTAGCTCCGGAACAACAGTATCTTTTTTAAAGGGAATAAATTTTAATTTTTCTGGCTTGAAAAATACACCAGTCCTTTATTACTTTCATTCGAATTTCCTTCTGTCGAAGGCTGTACAGATTTTTGAATGAATGAATGACAAAAATAATCTTTATTTTGCTACATTCAGTCCTCTAAGAATAACATAAATGTACAACTTAGGCAGCATTTGGCTGGCTTCACCTGGTAAATCAATTATATTACTAACTATAAGTCGAATAACAATTATTTATAAAAAGAAAATACAAAAACAACAACAAATATACTTATGTAAATATTTTCTCAGATTTGTAGTTATTTATTCCTTACATGCACGCGGAAGATTGATCATTCAGGTGATGGAGAAATAAATGGTGGATAAATGGAGTTAGGGAGGAAGCTTGACGAATGGAGATGGGTTAGGAATTCCAAACAAAGTATCACGAATGATAAAGGATTTTTTAAAAGAAGCAGTTCAACGGGATGGGATATACAAATCATTAGGTTGAGATCTTGTATTTAGGAGGTGAATGGAAGAATGTAGAGCGAAGAGATCAAGAATATAGGAAGATTTTCTGGCTCTTAAGGATTGGAATAAGAAGGCACCTAGAAGGTACTTCCATCAGAAATTAGGATAAAGCCACCCTTGCTAAGAATACCATTAAGAGATGTGAAAGCGTTAGGGGAGGCTGAAAATGAATCTTTAGGAACAATTCATTAATCGTTTTAGTCTCATCTCGTGCTCACCAGACAGTCCTACATACACTAAGCATCCGTAGTCAAAGTGGGGAAGAATGAGACAGGACACTAGAAGATGACGGGGTACATCGAGAAAAAGAATCACGGAATCTTACGGAAGCTTGCATAAAAGTTAGGATCTGGTATCAATTATTATTAAATAATAATGATAACGACAATATGAAAATTAATATAATTAAATAAAGAACGCTATGAATGTATGTTTCAGTGATCACTGGTGGAAGATAATAGCCAATTATTTAATTCAAATAGAGATGGGAAAAAAGTAATCTTGAGTAACGAATACCGTATTATACTCGAATACTCTCACTGGCCGTGATCAGATAGGACTCAGGATGGAAGGGTCAGTAGTCGCTACCCCTTCCATCCCTAGCTGAATCTAATCCCGGCTAATGAGAGTATTCGATTAAAATAATCGGTACCCGTTACTCAGAGTACTTTTTGACTTTCTCTAGCCTGTAGTGCCAGCAAGAAAAAAATAAATTATATATATATATATATATATATATATATATATATATATATATATATATATATATATAAAAGACAATAGATTAAATAGACAGAGATAAACAATTACATATTAAAAAGTTACGCCCACTCAACTTCTTTAAAAAATTTTTTTTTTTTTTACAACAAAAAATTTAAAACACCATAAATGGTAAAATATACATATTAACTCAAAATTTGCATGATGATATTTTAGTTTTCTATTAAATTTGTACCATAGTTTTCTTGCGTATTATCCCATTCGCAAAAGTTACCGCTAAAGATCACCCATGAGACGCTTCCATGACAGCCTTTGCATAAATGGTTTCACAGTTATTTACCTACCTTGTTGAATTGCTGATAAATCAGTTTTTCGTTAGTCCTGGAAAATCATGTTTTTTGACACATAGAAGCTTTCTATTACTATTTCTTTAAATATATATAATATATTGTTCAGTATATACATAATTTACTTTACCACTTTTAATATTTATTAGAACTCATTAAAATATTCCTAAAAAAAATATTTAAGAGAAAATCTATTGAGAACAAAATCGAGATTGAAAGGATAAGAGCAGAGAGGTTCTGGAGGAAAATTCGTTTAATTAAGTTTCAATTTAATTCATTCTCTAAGAAGGGATCAGATTCCGCGGTTTGTCATTGTCACAACTGCTCGGGGCTTTTGTGAACGGTAACGGGAATTGCGAAGAGGTTTCCATATTTACAGCTGTAATTGAATTAACCGGAGCCCTTAACTGGCAGAATTCTACTTAAATGCGAGGATCGCCCGTCTAGTCTCAGCCTATTAATTTTTAATGAAATTTAAATAGCCGTCTCTTTCATAAAAGGAGAAGGGAGGAAGGAATAATAAAAAAATAAAAAAAATACTCCGAGTTTAATTGTCTTCTGAAATTCAATTTCACCTGGGATGTAAAGCATCTTGACTCTTTTATAAGCCGGTGTAATTGAAATTGGTGTACCATAATGGTAACAGGCGTCAGTTACAATGAATTTTATTTTATTTAATACAATTATGTTTTGTTTAATTATTAATATGTACTACTGTTCATTTGCTAATATTTGATGTACGGAAAAACCTCTTTTATTCTGATCTCCGGATTATCCGATCAGATTAGTAGACATTTTTTATTTTTATTTAATGTTCACATCAGATAATAATTTTTAACTATGAAAGCAATAACGTAACTATTTATAAAAACGCCATATATTCGTTTTCATTTAAATTATTATTAAATGCCTTTATTGAATAATAATACAATACAATCAGCCACACTCAATACTAAAGTATTCCAATAAGTAAATAAATGAATAATAATATTAAAAATAAATAAATAAACAACTTAAAATAAACGAATGAATAAACAAAAAGTATATATATATATATATATATATATATATATATATATATATATATATATATATATATATATATATAAGTTATAATAAATAATAAATAAACAACTTAAAATAAACAAATGAATAAACAATATATATATATATATATATATATATATATATATATATATATATATATATATATATATATAAGTTATAATAAATAATAAATAAACAACTTAAAATAAACGAATGAATAAACAATATATATATATATATATATATATATATATATATATATATATATATATATATATATATGTATATAATAATAATTTGAAAATATGTACATCACAACGAAATTAGATAGATAGATATATAGATTAAAATAGATAGATTGATTGAATAGTAACAGTATAAGTAAAAGCCTGAATAATAAATATTTAAGTTAAGTAAAAATAAAATATGTCTACTTGAATTCATTCATACCTGTATACAATATTCACATTCTGCCCTAGGAAACTCCGAAAGCTTTACCTTCCACATGTAGGGGTCAAAGCAGGAGGTTCGAAACCGATAATATCAACAGTCCTCAACAGTACCCTATCAGCCAAAGTCCTTAAGGTCAGAAACACGATCCTCCTTCTATGACTTGGTCTACTCATTACCGGGCGTTTGCACTTTGGTTAAGCGATTATTACTTTTTTAGTGATCCGTTGGCTACCAAGAATTTGCAAAAGAACAGAGAAAAATAGTTCCGGACGTTTGTTTGCAGTCTCATACGTTTCATTTTCACGCGTAAGCCATCCCTCCTTCGAATTATTATTCCTATGTACACTGTAATTTTTAGCGGTTTTAAGAATCAGAGATAAAAATAAATAGTGGAGTTGGGACACCTCAACCTATGGCATATTGGGCAACCTATGGCATATTGGGCTAGCATGGCAAAATTTAATTATTAGAGGTGTTATTCTTAATTGGATTTGTTTAACGTATTAGGGATATTTAAAAAAGAGGGGATCTAATCCCTCAAAATGCTTTAAAAAATATTAAATATTTAATTTTATAAAGTTCGTATTGTTGGCTAAGCATTGAGACACAGAAGGTGTTTTTGTAATCCTCTTCGGAGAATGCATCTCGCCATTTACGGTATTCCCGAACAACATCCACCGGAATAATACGGTCATTGAAAACCACGCGGTGGATGTTCGGCCTGGAGTCTGGGGTCTTCTCCGGGGAGGGCCCATGAAAGAAGGACTTTCAATATTTTTAATGAAAATTCCAGAGCCTGCCAACGGGAGTAATCAACTGTGCACAGAGTTATTCCGCCCTCATAACTGTCTTCCGGCTCCTGTCATAGTGTCGCTTGGCATCATGGCTTTGTCACCTATTATGAGATACCGCACCCCATATTCGAAAATAAAATAATAACTAATTTTAATTCAGGCATTATCACGATTGAAAACCACAAAATAATATTAATAGAAACCAGAAATAGAACATCTCCCTTCAATCCGAAAAAAATACTAACCAAATAAAGGTAAATAAAATAATTGAACACTCGAAAACAGTTCAAAAAATACTAAATTACATATTTTATTAGGAATATTAGGCTATTTATTGATTGTAATTAAATTGAATCAGACTAATAAAATTCAACTACAATTTTTTTTTAGTTTAAATTTGTAAGCTAAATTCATCAAATAATACATTAAGTTCTCAAATTGAGGAATTTAATCTATACTATTTTTTTCACTTTCAGTTCTTATTTTGTTCTGAGGTTAATATTTATTTCCGTCATATATAAAATTTGATGGTATTTTTAATAGCAAATGTTCCGTAAACAATTGCAGCCTCCACAACGTCCGACTAATTCAAATCTTAAAATATTATATTTTATTTTTGGATGTTATATACTCATCGGCTCCAACCAATAGGTGTTACCATATGTTCGGATATAATTTAATTTTTTACTTCCTTGTACGAAGTAAAGGAAGTATTGTAATCGCGAAAATTTTCGGTTTTCAGATTTCAACGGAAATATCCACTTAGATCATCCCTGAATCAATTATGACTAGTTTCGTCGTGGCGTCTGTACGTACGTACGTTCGTTCGTATTTCGCATAAATCAAAAACGATTAGCCTTAAAAAGGTAAAATTTTGTATTTAGGATTGTTCTAAAATCTAGTTGTGAACCTCCCTTTTTGGTCACTACTTGATCACCGGAAGTGGTACTTTATTTGAAGATCATAATTGTATTATATTAAAAATTAATTATATTAATTATAAAATTAATATAATTATATTAAAAAATTAAATTAAAATACTATACAAAACTTCTCAAATTTACTATTTATAACTTATATAGTGATTTAAATAACATACTAGATTTTGGTCTAAATTGGAAAACCGGAAGCGTTACTTTACTTGAAGGTCATATTAAACTTCCACCCAAAATTATATTAAAATATAATGTAAAACATCTCAAATTTTGTAAATAGGTCTTTTATATCGATATAAATGTATTTGCTATATTTTAGTTCAAATTGGTGAGCCGAAAAGGGTACTTTACTTGAAGGTCATAATAAGCTTACACCAAAAATTATATTTAAATTAAATACATAAATCATATGTTTCGGTAATAAAGGTTACAAACGCAATTTGGTTTACAATCCAATTAAACATTTTTATTACTTGTTTTAAGTGTTAAAATTTAGTGTAAAATACTGGTTTTCTTTCCTATTTGGGTGTGTGTGTGTGTCAATAGATGGATGTCGCGACGACGAGTGTTGTTTTTGAGATACTGCGATCTTCGGAAACTAGTAACCAAATTGAGGATCACTTTTGGAGCCAGCGATTTATAGTTTAATAGGCGTACAAGGAAGTCATGTGTTGTCTACATCAGATATTTTTACTGAAGGAAATCTATGCTCTACAGATTTTAAAAATGCACGTTTCGGCAATCGTATTCATCAAACTTAGTTTGAATACATTAAAAACAAACAAATAAAAATGTCAACATATATACATAGCGATAGGCGCAACATTGTATTCGATTGAAAAACTGATATAATAAAGAAGGTGCATTCTAAAAAAATAAATTAGTTTCTTTAAACTTTGACCCTCTGGAATTGACTTTTTTTTTTTTTTTGTTAATTGAATTTTTCTATTGATCATTATTGTTACTATATAAACATCAAAGGCTGTATAATCAAATGTCTTTTACACGATTTTAAAAAATGATTCGAAACAGGAAAAATATTTTTTGTAGTAAGAAATTAATTTGAATTTTCAACGTACGAGCAATATCTACAGTGTAAAGGCTACCTCTCTCCCTCCACGATATTGAACTCGGCACATTACTGAGTATAGCTTCAGAACTATTTGCCCAAGGAAGCTCAAAATAGTGCCATTCTTTTCAGAATCACATGTGCTTTAATTTTGCACGTACTTTGAATTTACAAAAGTAATCTTCGAATATTTAAACAATTTCAAACAATTATTTGTTTAAAAACAAAAATGAATTTTTTAATTTTTTTTTGTATTTTCTTTTCATTTTTTTTTTTGTCAGTACAATAATATTTATTTTAATTTTTTTTTTACCAGAAGAATGTTATTTTTTTCTTTACTTATATGTTATAATTGAAATTATTGTAAATATCAATTGACTTTTATCAATGTAGTCTTAGGTCAGACATTTTTTTTCTGTTTTCTTTTTTACTCGCACATATTTGTAATTCTTAAGGGACCAAGTCCCAGAATAAAGTTTATTTTTATATTCCATTCTATTCTCTATTATATCCCGATTGTATATTATGAAACGACTTATTTATTATACATTCCGATTGTAATTAACGCTGCTAACTACCAAATGTGTCTGTCTGTAGACACAAAGGTGGCAGTCCCACCAGCAGACTAGGGTACGTAGACTGGGTTGATAGCCCCGCTACCCGAAAATAAATATATCCAGAAACCTAAAACAGCCTTGGAATCAAATAGTCTAAAACGGAAACGACCCGGCAACCCCAGGCTTAACTTCAGCTTAGGATATTGGAATGTCCTAACTCTCTACAGACCCGGAGCACTAAAACTGCTCTTAGAACAAACCGAAAAATATCATCTGGACATTACTTCCATCCAGGAAATCCGATAGACCGGCCAAGGAATCATGGAGAAGAAGCGCCACATCATTTACTACAGCTGTAGTGAGAGGTCGCATGAATATGGTACAGGATTTGTGATAAAAGGGAGATATCGACAACAAGTAATTGGATTCAGAGCTGTAAGTCCAAGAATCTGTGTAGTAAGGATCCAAGGAACTATTCCTTTTTAAGTGTGCATGCCCCCACGGAAGTTTCAGAAGATGGAGAAAAAGAAGCCTTTTATGAACTTCCTGGAGAGAACCGTGGATGCCTGTCCACAATATGATCTGAAAATCATTGCAGGTGATTTTAATGCAAAAGTTGGGAAGGAATCAATATTTCACCCAATTATTGGTCGCCTTAGTCTGCATGAATCAAGCAATGAAAATGGAGTAAGATTTATAAATTTTGCTGCCTCTCGAGATCTTACTTTTGGCAGTACTCTCTTCCCTCATAAGAAAATCCACAAAGGAACTTCGAAAACACCTGACGGGTCAACACTGAACCAGATCGATCATATCCTAATCGACCGGAGACACATGTCCAATCTCCTCAACGTGAGAGTTTTCAGAGGAGCAAAAATGGATTCTGACCACTATTTAAGTATCGTCCATGTCCGAGCACGAATAACGCTTAGAAAAACAAGCGTACTGGAACAGAAGCCTAAGCGCTATGACCTTAATAAGCTCAAGGATCCGATAGTTCTCGCACAATATGAATCAGAACTGGACAAGTGTATTCGCCAGATTGGTGTCTTGAAGGGTGACATTGACTCCACGTGGGCTTCATATTCAGAAGCTATATCAGATACAACTATTAAACTGCTTGGACCAGAAGAAAGGGACCCGAGATCTCCATGGTTTGACAAGGAATGTGAAAGGGCAACACATCAGAAGAATGAAGCATATAAAGCCAAGGTTCAGGGAGAGACGAGGAGGAACGTCGATATATATAAATAGAAGAGGCGAGTAGAAAAACATATCCACCAGTATAAGAAAAGACAGTGGGAGAAAAACGAATTGGATAAGACTGAACTTCTAAGGGACAACAAGCAATTTAGAGAATTCTTCAGAGCAGTTAATCGGAAAAGAAAACCTTTTGAAAGCAAAACTACCTACTGCTTGAATGAAGACGGAAAGCTACTCACGAACATGGTGGATGTGCTTGGAGAATGGAAGAGACACTTCTTTCAGCTTCTGAACAAAGATCTACCGGATGAAGTTGAGAACGACAACCATGAAGATCTTGCTAATTATCAGCCTGTAGAACCCCCAGATGAAGAGGAGATTCTGGACTCTCTGACAAGGCTTAAAAATCATAAGGCGCCAGGTGCTGACGAACTGCCTGCAGAATTACTAAAGTGTCGAGGCAGTGAGCTTGTGAAAATCATCCAGAATATTATAATTTGGATCTGGACTGATGAAGTAATGCCGGAATCTTGGAATAAGTCTATTATCTGTCCAATACACAAAAAAGGTAACCGGCTGGTCTGTGGCAATCATAGAGGCATTTCCTTACTCTCCTGTGCATATAAAGTGCTGTCCAACATCCTCTTTCAGCGCTTATTCCCCTTTGCAGAAAAGATCTTGGGCCCATACCAGTGAGGCTTTCGAAAAGGACGATCCACAATTGACCAAATATTCTGCTTACGCATCATACTTGAGAAAGGACGCGAATATAAGCTTAAAACGCACCATCTGTTTGTGGATTTTAAAGAAGCTTAAGACAGTGTCCATAGGGAACAACTGTACAAGGCAATGAGAGAGCTTGAAATCCCGGAAAAGCTTATTAGAATGGTAAGACTCACCATGAGAGAAGTAAGATGTATGGTGCAGATTGGAGGAGCAAGATCTGAGGAATTCACATCTGGGAAAGGGCTGAGGCAGGGGGATGCACTGGCATGCCTCCTATTCGATCTAGCTCTGGAGAAGGCCATTAGAGAATCTGGTATCCAAGTAGGCGGAACAGTATTCAGCCGAACAGTACAACTTCTGGCTTATGCTGATGAAATTGATATCGCCGGACGATCCTTCCAAGCTGTCTCTGATGGATTCCTTAAACTAGCAGAAGCAGCGAGAAAAATGGGACTTAAAGTAAACGCAGAAAAGACCAAATACATGGTCACAGAGGAAATCCCGAGGCCTGGCGAAGAAATCACTATCGGAGAGTATACTATTGGAAAAGTCTCCGAGTTTATCTCGGGTCCCTCAGAACCCAAGACAATGTTGTGGACTCAGAAATTAAACGAAGAGTGGTAAGCGCCAACCGTTGTTATTATGGCCTCAGTCCATATTTTAGGAGCCGTGCATTGACTAAGGACACAAAAGTTCTAATAAACAAAACAATTATCTGGCTATTTCTCCTTTATGCCTCAGAAACGTGGACTATCTCCAAAACTGGTGAGCAGAATTTGATGGTCTTTGAGAGAAAGATTCTGCGTAAAATCTTTGGAGCTGTGAAGGTTGACCAGGGATGGAGACGTCGAACTAACCACGGGCTCAAAGATTTATTTAAGGAACCAGACGTGGTGCAGTGTTTGAGGCTCAGTAGATTGAGATGGGCCGGACATGTTGCTCGGATGGTTGAGAATGATCTGCCAAAGAAAATAATGACGGAGGTGATACATGGAACAAGGCGAAGAGGAAGACCTCGTCTTCCATGGAGTGATAGAGTGGCTGGAGATGCTAGGTCCATGTTGGGTGTGGGGAGCTGGATGGCAGCAGCGCAGGATCGGAACAATTGGTGGAGGCTGGTGCTGGAGGCCAAGACTCGACATCGAGTTGTAGCGCCGAATGAATGAATGAATGAACTACCAAATACAGCAGAACCCTGTATATTCGGAATAATGTCGCCTGGACTATTCTAGATCACGCGAAAATCCGCGAGAGGTAATATGATCAGTAAATAAATTATTCTTGATATTGATTGAAGTAATGTGCAGGAAAATTGTTTGTCCGATAGAGATTATTACTAGCTTTCTTTTGCCAGAAATTTCATCACTATTCACTGTATGTACTACGAAAAACCATAACAAAACTCAGTTTTGAATTACTATAAAATTAAAAAAGTTATGATAAGCTTAAACGTTAATACGTTAAATAAACGAAAAATTTCAATATCTTGCTTTATTAAGAAGCACTATGCTCAGATTTAAAAATTTCTAGTGTTATGATTGCATTTAGGTATGAGTAAATGAAAAGGGGTCGTGGTGGCCGAGCGAGCTAAGGCGCTTGCAATAGGTAATCAAAGTTAAGCAACGTCGAGCGTGTTTAGTACTTGGATGGGTGACCGCCTACCGTGGAAAATCCATGTTGCCTGCCACTATTTCCTCTCCCCCGGGTATGTGAGGCCCGTCAGCCTACTGGAGGCAACTCACACAGACCGGGCGTAGGAGGGATGACCCTATCCCGTGTACCTAAATTGTGAATCGCGTTGTGGTCTCCCAGGATGTTAAATAGCCGCCCGGAGGTTTTGTCCATGGACGGTCTGCTTCGGGAAAAGAAATATAGGTCCTCGTGCGCTTGCTGACCCCGAAGAGCCATAATCCGTGGGCCTAGACCAATTTGTCACTGTCCTTGAACCCGAGAGAGTCGGTGAGAAGGACACTGTCGAATTGGCCCCAAAGGGACTGGCTATGGAGCAATAGGCAGCCTGCCGCTGCACCATGGAAACCATGGCTCGCAGCAACGTGAGGTTGGGTGACCCCTTCCAGGCTGTCTGAGCTCACACAAGCGATAAAATGTCTGTAAGAAGACCACATCGCGCGGGCAAAGATCTGCATGGTCTATAGTGCCAACAGAAAAAAAAAAAATGAAAATTTATAATAGGAATACATGTTAAGTAAACAAAAAATAAGAGAATTTGAAAAGAAATTAAAAAAATAGAATAAATATAAATTAAATAAATTATAAGTAAAGTAACGGTAAAAAGTATAAAGATTATATGGTTTTATTTATTTTTTCCCCTGTTCTTCGGTAGGATGGATCTTTCATCGGAGGCAGATTGAGGTACCCTAATTCAAAATGCTTCCTGTATTTCGAAACATTTCAAACTTAACTCATTTTAGGTTTGAGTGGAATACGATGTGTTGGAATGTTTATGGAGTATGTCAGTCTGATATTTATATTACTCACGTGGAAACGATTCATTTACAGTTCAGTTTGTCACTCAGCAGTTGTGCTAGTTTGAGCAATTTTATTTTTATTACTTTAACGATCATTATGATTAATAATTGCTACAATATTAATTAATTTCTTACAGACTGGGTACCGTCTTCAAATATAACATATATTCTTTTCAGCGCACCTAAGGGACTTCCTTTCTATTCATGAAAGTCTCAGTTATTTCTCGTGTTGGAACAACTCAAATAAACATAAATAATATATCGAAATTATTAATATTTGACATATCAATATATAATCGGACAGCCTTATTTATTATCAGAAAAAGCAGTGGTATAAGGAAGATGACCGGGAAACTGGTAGTAGCAGGAATCTCTCCCTCGACTTATTTTTACTGTGATCCTCTTCATCCGATTTACTCCCTTAAAAGCTTCTTATTGTGGTTCTCTTATTCTCATTCCTTCCATCGACATCATTTCTTAGAGATCCCTTTTATCCAGATAAAAGTATTTTTACCGCTAAAACCCATAGTAAGTCATTTACAATAAAATATCTCATAACTTAAGTTAATTTTATTTTTTACATAGATTTAAAAGACAAAATATTAGTTTATTATGTGTAAGCAAAGTGCTGTTTTTATATTTTGCCTTAGAACTTCTATGTGTATGGGGAGAGAGAAATGCTTTATTTACAGCAATGTTACCCAAATGCCTTGGGTTGCTACATACACAGCATACTAATCAATCTATAGTTAGACATACAATAATATGCGTAGTATATATAACATTTCTTTTTCCTTTCATTTTAGCTCTAAACACATTATAATTATCAATACATTACCTTTTTCGATTTCATAGCTTAAAATAACGCTTCATTTTTTGCAAAAAAAAATTGAAAACTAATCAAATGTTCACATTTTAGAAACGCACACCTAACCATCCAAATTACTACAAGAAATAACAACTAAATAAAAAGATACGGATAAAAAACAATGGTGATAAATATATTTAAAGAAAAAATAAATAAACAATAATTATAATAAATATCCACTCAGTTAACTAACATATAGGTGATGTTGGATAATTCTCAGGGAGTCCAGTATTCAGTATTCATCAGAGAGTTAAGTTCGGAGTGAGACCTTAATGAGGATGTCTTAAAGTTGAATCAGATGGTTTCTTTTCTCATTATGGAGCACAAGGTAATCATAATTACAATGGTGTCCATTTATTGTGTAGAGTGAAAACATGAGTTCGTAGTCAAACAGAAATCTAGGTCATACGATACTTCCGATACCGTATTGAACCATTCTTCTCGTTTCAAAGATATTCTATTAAAACGTTAAACGATAGAAAATCGTACAGTTTTTCCATAAAAGGTTCCTGAGGGCAGAATTAAACAAGAGGAGGAGGGAGCACGGGCTTTTAACGAACAATGGAGGCTAACTGTCCTTTTTTTTTTGGTTGCTGCTCCGTTTACCGAGCCCTGATGAAGGGCAGCCTGCTTATTGGCTATTCGCGACGGTCCGGACCAATCAATCCGCCAATGAGATTAGCATTTCAATCGGGCCTGCCACACATACATCAGCAGCTCCCCCCCCCCCAATCACCTGGCTCTGCGGTGTTCTATGCCGGTGGTAAAAAGTTTCGAAGAGAAAAGAAAACTTTTGTGGTCTCTTGATTTACAGAAGTGAAGGTATGGATCGGATCGAAAAATGTTCAGAGCTAATATCGAATGCGACCCGTATGAAGCGGTTACAGTATACGAGTGTACTATATTTCAATACGAACAATTAATTTCTGTCTGCAAAATGGATCTCGAATTACCGCAGTAGGATTTTACTTAAACTTTTAGAATAAAGTTTTTTAGGGCCTCAGAAATCGATTGGCGTAACTCATCAATAAAAATAAAATTTTATTCCGTAATAAAACACAAACACATTAAACCGAAATAACAACTGGGGTCATGACCGCTCATTTATTCCAGTCAAATCTCATCAAAAGAAATATTTTTTTTTGAATAAACGCGATTAATAATTTGTTTTAAACTTAATTATTTCCCCAAATTTACCTAAAATATAAATTTAAATATTTAATAAGAGACAATAAATGAACTTCGTACGAGTAAGAAATTAGAGGAAGTGTTTTGTTTTCGTTTAGGTTTAAAATGAGAAGAATCACTTTTTCCAGTTCTAGCGAACATTCTATCTAAAATTATGCCATTCAAAGGTATTTAGTACCGAAAGAAGATTAACCTGAAGGGTGGTAAAATATCCGTGTTTGGGTTTGCTGATAATTTGGTACTGCTGCGTAAAAATTAAGAAACTATTACATTAAATAATACAACATGATGAACAGATGCCGCATAAAGGAATAGATACGGCAATGACTTCAGTGATATAGATTTCAGAGAAAATATTCTTGAATATATACATAAATTTAGGCATCTGGGATTTGCAATAAGTTACAAATTCAAAAGGAAATAAAGAGATAAAAGACAGGAAATACTAGTTATTTCTCAGCTGAAAAATGAAATATATCGCACCTTCTTTCCAGAAAACTAGGAGGAGTAAATATTTACAAAATTATCATAATACTGTTCTTTTCAACTGAGATGCGTGGCCGCTTGCCTTTGAACGATGAACAATACCATAAAGTAATCGAGAATTTATTTATTTCTCCCTACCGAGCCTTTCGGCTATACGGGTTTGGCAGTGGTGATATATAACATGAACACAATCCATATCCTCCATATCCTGTGAGGAGTTGTGATACCCAGCATTCCGGGAGGACACATTTTGTTTCGAAACGGGACCTGACGGTGGGAAAGTACTTCCGCAAGGTAGCCCCTTTCGGGGTTTCCACCCACCACCGGTTCCAAGCTTCTATGTATCCTCCCGGATTATCTTTTTCCAATTTCTGGGATCTTCAATCCTCATCCCGATATTTGCAGGTAGTCCCGCCGAGCCTTCTCTCTTCATTTCAAATTTCATTCCATCTTCTCGCAGGAGGAGATCCAGAGGTACTCCTCCGGCTAGGACTTGCACCATATCATGAGACACGGATCTATACGCCCTGGTACTCGTATCAGAGCTAACCGCTGAATGGTCGCCAGCTTGTTCTTATGTCGGCGTGAGAGACTCCGGCACCAGGCAGGAGAAAAAGGCCTCAGGATACCCAATATTACATTCTTGTAGAAAGGCCCCAAAAAGCGCCTCCTCCACGCGACTAAGACCGTTCAACGATAGGCCAACCCTATTATATTGTACGCTAAAAAACGAAAACATTCAAGGTAAATATAGTAAGTAACGACCTACGTGCAGTACTGTTTCATAGTACTGTTGAATTGTTGCATGATATATATATATATATATATATATATATATATATATATATATATATATATATATATATATATATCTCGGAAAAAACACCTTGAGAATGGAGGACGTTGGTGAAACTGTGTAAAAGCTACCAATAAAGGAATATTGAGATGTATGGAAGAAATTATTCCACTAATACAACAAAAATTATTATTATTAATTGTTTTGCACATATTATTTATTTAATATAATAAACCCTATTTGCTTGTATGTATCAACATAGAAGTTAAATTATCATTATAGGCTATTGAAACGTTGAGGAAATTAAAGAAACATCCACAAAGACTTAGCAGATTTCCCTTCTCTGCTTATACATTGATTACACTGCCCTTGACTCGAGCCCTAACCCCCTCTCGATTGTGTAGAGCGTTGCCTGCAATCCCCTGGGGTTGCTGATAAAGCGCACTACATAAGGTGCGGAAGATCGGAATTTAGTGGTTGTAGCGGAGGAATTTCCTGGGTGGAGAGGCTCCCGTAATCTGAGGGACGGGCCGGAGGCTTAACTGCTCGGTTTAAAGGTTAATAGCAGTAGTTTGTGAAGATTAAACTCGGCTCTGGTACTTGCGGGGCAGGAGATATTGATGTTGGCCTTCGCTTTTGACACGGATTATTTCCGCAATTCCTATCTTCTCGTCGTATGGAAACTAATTATAGCTATTGTAATATGATATAAACTATGAATATTAAAAATAAATAAATTAAAGTTACATAAATTAAAATCATGAGGCCAATCTGCTGTAGTAGAACTCCGTCTATCCGGGAAAATGTCGCCAGAGATATACTGGATAACGCGAAATATAAGAGATGGTATGATCAGTAAATAAATGATTCTTGATATTATTATTAATAATAATGAATTCTTTATTTATTCCGGGACACGTCCCTTTACAATAACATTAAAAGAAATATTAGTTGAGCTTTAGAGCCTTACAGTAAAAAAATAATGACAAATACAAAAAAAAAAAAAGAAACAAATAGTAAAATTAATAAAAAAAAAAGATACGAAATTATAAAAAATCATAATGGCAGAACTTTTAGGCTTTTAAACTAAAACAAACTTAATAAATTAAACCGATATTAATAAATTAAAAATAATTATAGTTAAAGAGAATGAATTTATAATAATTATAGAAGTACAACTTAATTACTAGGTTATTAAGTACAACGTCTTAATACATAATTAGCTACAAATTTTAATTGAAAATAAGGTATACCTATTTACAATTCTTTAGAAACTGAATGGCTAGGAAGTTACTGAATAGACGAGATTTGAAGGCGGGAAGAGAATCGAAATTCCTTAAGGATGTGGCTCTGATAAGAAGAGATCTATCAAAAGCTGCGGATCGATGGGCCGTTGTATATAAATCTGAAGGCCCAGAACGGGTATGGCGAGAATGAACAGAGGATTTAAATTGAAGAAGGTGGAAGATGTATGATGGACGGCGGGATTGAATGACTTGGTAAAGGTAGGATGAAAACTACAGAGCTTGCAGGAACCTCAATACAGCCAAAGTGATAGTTAATTTGAGAATGACCCTTCTACGAAAAATTCATTTCCTCAAAAATAGTCATCCTTTTTATTTTATTTTTTAATTAATTTCCCATCATGTATATTTTTTTTTAACTTAATTTCTTTATTGACACCTTTCACAGATGATATTGACAATCAGCAATTGGGATAGAAAAAGACAGATGACCTTTTATTAGAAAAAAATTATTTAGAACTAAAATACTTAACAAAAAAATAAACTTAGCATGTCAAAGTATGCTTTATAAATACATCTTAAATCATGTAATTCAAATTACGTATTTTTGTTAAATATTATGTAATATAATTTTTTATCAGTTTATTCTGAGCACAAATCAAAGTACATACCTAAAGAAAAACGAGAGGGAAAGAACAAAAAAGTTCAGAATAGCCCACTTTTTGGACTTAATAGTTCCGGATGAAAGGGGTTCTCCTGTACCTATGACTAACTGCAACTACATTGTTCTCAATAATCGAACTGATAATATACATCATTTATTATAATACATTATTATTTTAATTTTATTTTAATACATTATTTATTATTATGAATTTTTTAGCTATGATTTAAAAAAAATCTTCAAATAATTAGTACTTCTGGTTTTAATATTTATATAGATTTTTTTTTTTAATTTATGCTTATTTGCCCACTGGCATAATCCACAATTATATGCACTGTTGTGGCTTAAAAAAACAATAAATACAATCTTAAGTATTCATCTATCCAAATATTACTTTAAAATGTATATTTAATGTAAATTAATCTATAGTTTAACTAAAGACAACGTTATACATTTTTAACCAGTATTATTTTTTGTATATTTTATATTAAAAATTCTAAAATGAAATTGAATTGATCTCCAATCCAAAAAACCGTAGGTGCATACGTACATTTTCACAGTTTTCAACGTTTCGCTTTAAAAATAAATCCATTTCAAATGCATATCTCTACAAATATAAATAAAATAAATCAACTTGCATTTTAACTACAGACAATGAATTACATTTTGCACATATTTAATATAAAATATTGCCATATATTTTTATTTTTTTTAAATTAAGTAAAGTGAATCAAATACATATATACTATACAAATACAACACTTTTTTTATTATTATTACAAAATTTTAAAAAATTATTATATAGAAGGGTAAAAACAATGAAAAATATCGGTACAATATAGTTCATACCACCGCCAAAAAAAAAACGATATAAGAATTCAAAAAGATAGCATAAGTCCAAAAATAGTACCGAAGATTTCAGAAGACACAAAAACAGCTTCAACATATTTCTTATTTTATTACCTCTTTCATGTTTCTACTACATATTACATTAATTTTTCCAATTTTTAAACATTTCCTGGTATGAGGAAGAAGATGTATCCCATCTATAAATGAAGCCACTTGCAATAGAGGAAAGGAAAGCTCGTGCCGGAATGGCTTCATCGGTTTGGGACATTAATTACATGAATTAGTTCCATTGGAGTTCTTGAGTAATTAAAAGGGATTCCTCTTCATCTCTGAGTGTTTAATATAAGAAGTCAATAATACTATTATTAACAATATATATATATATATATATATATATATATATATATATATATATATATATATATATATATATATATATATATATATATATATACGATATATAACATATATAATACGTTGTATCAATAATTATAATTAATTGTCACTCTTTTAAATAAAAAAAAATATAGAAATTAAAAAAAAAAAAGAAATATATAGACATCTTCAGGTACATTCTAACCATTGTATTTGTTTCTTATTAAATTAAAAAGTTGACGATTGCTCTCTGAATTATTTATTTTCAAATCAGATATGAAAAAACAAAAATTGGCTAGTGGCAACTAATATTTACGTCCATCTCTCTCCAGAACATATTAACAAAAGAGAATATTGCGTCATGGATTTTTATCAATAAATATTTTTCAAAAGTACATATTTATAGTAATACTTAGATAGAATCTAGGTTTATTTATATCGAGATTCGGTAAAATGGTTGAAGAGAGTAATATTGATTATTAATTTTATATTAATAATCAATATATTATTTTGTATAATTTATTATTAAATTAATATATTTATATTAATATTAATGGTTGAATATCCTAGTAATATCCTAAATTAGGTCTCTCTGGAACATATCAATAAGCTCTATAATATTGGGTCTATTATTTATTCATTTTTTTAAACATATATACACACAAACAAAAACACGGCTAATAGGGGCTGATTACATAATATGATTTTAATATAACAATACATAATAGCTTATGCAAGGAAGCCAGCCTTAAAAAAATCATAAAACGTAATTTATTCCTTTCTTGATCCTAATGGGACGTATTTTAATATTTTTTATATAATTAATTTTTTTTTCAAGTTATAATAATATTTCATTAAAATAAAATTGTGATTTCAAAGAAGAAAACAATAGAATTAACCATTTTTTTTTTTACGTTTAAAAAGAAATTCGTCAGTTTTTTAATTTAGTTATGTAAATAATTACATTGTTTTTATTAACCAAGTTTATTTTCTGTCTTTTAAATATTTCATATATAGATATTAAGCTCTAAAAATATTATTTGTATAAATAGAAATTCTTATAATAAGAATCTTAATTCTTATAAATTCTTATAATAAGAAAATCTTATAATAAGAACTTGCATATCATAGAAGCCTTCCTGAGATATTATTTTTATTTGACGTAGGCTTGCCTCCATTTAATTAGAGCTGTCTTTTACTCTCGGGAATTTAAGTCAAATTTCAAGAAGAGAAATGCGCCCGAAAGAAAAGACAATTCAAGAAATAACTTTTAAAGTTTAAAACTAGGCCTCTACTTCTTTGCCTTAGAAGTATAAATAAAATTCACGATATCCTTCTCTACTGTATGAGGCAACATTTTAAGGCAGAATTTTATAATATAATTTTATTTATAAAATTTATAATAAAATTTTAGAATAATTGAAGCCAGTGCTGAATCAATTTTGTACTCTACAGAAATTGCTATTCTTGTACTTTATATCTATACATTAGAAAGTTAATATAATAAAAAAATTCTTAAATAAACATTTTTTTAAAAATCATCCCCGATTATTGTTAATAGTATCAATTAAAATAATTAAATATTATGCCAGATTGAGAAATCGATTGTCCTCATTAGTGCGGTTTGGAGGCCAATTACAGAACTAGACCAATCAACGGTTAAGTTTAATTAGCCCCTATTGGTTCGTGACCATTGGATGAATGCGATGATTAGTTAACCATATATGCACCGAAGCTCCTGACCGCAGAATCCTAATACAAAGTAAAATTAATGTTCTAAAATATTATAAATATACAGTTTTTAAGGTGAGACATAAAATAAAATATAAAATAGATAATCTTTTTATTTAGTTTTTTATTTTTAACAGGAATACAACCAAATTAGTAATATTAAATTATACCAGATATAAAATATAGGCATTTGTTAAATATTGAAATAAAAGTTACAGGTAATCTTTTGAAAGGTTCGATCAAATAAAAATATTTATTCAAAGAAAATATACATGGTACAATATTTTTAGTTATTTTTTAAAATTTATTTTCAATATTATTTTGTATGGAAGAATTATATTATATTGCTTTCAAAAAGAACAAATTAAAACGTAAATATAATTAAAATTAAGGAAAAACATAATGGATCAAAAAAGAAGAATATATCCTCACATACATACAGTTTTACACACACACACACACACACACACACACAGATATATATATATATATATATATATATATATATATATATATATATATATATATATATATATATATTCTAATAAAGGCCCAATTTCGATGACTTGTTTATTGTTTAGTAGTATATAATTCGAACCAAAAATGTATAATATTTGAGTTATGTGCAAATAAAATTTTGTTTTCTTCCTACATTTTCTTGAAGATGAATTATATATATATGGTGTACAATTTAGTACTTTGGCATTAGGGGCCAAAACCACACAAAAAAAAAAGCAATGAAATCGATCCGGCAGTCAAGAGATATTCGTGGGACATGGACAAAAGCAAACACAGAGATATATATTTATATATTAGTGATAAATATTCATAATAAAAAAATATATCCTATTCCTCGTAGAGTTGAACTAATTTATCATTTCATGTTTGTTTTTGTAAGAATATTTAAATTGCGAAAGAATTTCTCATTGCATTAGCTATTTAAGGTCTTTTTTTTTTTAATTTATAATTGGATATAATCATTCAGAAACAATGTACCCTAATTTCTGCTAGGAGATATTTAATTAAAATGGAATGTTTGTTTAATTTCGTAACGATCATTTTTTTTTTTTTTACCGCTTGTAAGTAATTGAGGTTCAATTATTCCGATGCTTCAGTGCATACGATTATTCTAAGAGGAAAATTAACAAAATATTAGTAAAATATCGTGTCTTTAGGTATACTGCAGAATGGAGCTCTAAAAATCTTCGACAGCATTCATTACTTTTTTTGGTTTGCTATAACTTCTCTCATTTCTTTCTTTATCTCCGGAAAGATATTTCCAAGAATATATATGCAAACTGATTTATTCAGGTAAAACATAGAGATAGAAGAGAAGATGATAGTCCAATTACCATTCTCCTCAGGCAGATCTCACCGGGATAAACTGAATTACCGTCACCATCAAACGAAATGTATCGGAATAAATGGGACAGGATCAGACAAAAGGCTCTGGTGGGAGATACCATTGCTAAATGCATTATTCACCCCCCCAGGCGATAGATATGGATCGGTCCGGACTGAAGGACGCGCATCAACCAATGATCTCCCGTTAGGAAGATATATGTCCAATCAAATCCCGCCTCCTAGCTCTCATAGCCTCGTCCGACTGTATACTCAATTACTGACCAGGCTTCGATGATGTTCATCTTCTAGTCATATCATTTGGACTATCGAATGATCCAAATAAATCAATAAGTAGAATTTGAGAAGGCACTTAAAAATAGTAGTCACGATATTAGCAACTTATGTTTTTAGGAAAAAAGTATTAGTTTTTTAAATTAATATAATGTATCTTATAAAATTGAACTCCTACCCCACTTATAAAATTAAAAAACATCAAAAGAAAATAATTTTTTAAATGTAAACATTTTAGAAAAACCGATCCCAAGTTCTTAATTTCATGGAGGCTACTACGGTAATAATTATTTTTATTATTTTTTAATTATCGAAAATCCAACAATCTGTAGAACTTTATTCTGGGACTAGGTCCCTTAAGAATAACACGATTGAACAAATAAAACAGAAACAATATCTGGCCATAAGACTACAAAATACAGATCAGTTAATATTTACAATATTTTCAGTAAAATAAATAAGCAAATAAAATAAATTCTTGTCTCGAAAAGTATAATTAAAGTGAACAAAAAAAAAACGAAAAAAAATCGAGAAATAAGAAAAGAAAAAGAGAGAAAATGAAAAATACAAAAATATTGAGTTGATTAGGAAAGTTGAATTTTGTGCATTCAAAAAATATTATTCACATCTGATCTAGATGTTAATCCTAAACTGAGATTTCGCAATTGGAGAGCATCGTTTTTGGAGAGAAAGAACGTGTTGGAAAAGGAGGGATTTGAATGAGGATAGAGAAGAAGCATGGCGGATATTAGAAGGAAAGGAATTCCAAAGGGTAGAGGAGCGGGCGAGAAAGGAAAGTTCGAATCTTTTGGTTCTGTGGAAGGCGGTATGGAGGTCAAAAAGCCGAGAGCTTGTTTCCAGTGCGTGGACCGAGGATTTGAATTGTAGGAGGCTGTAGATGTAGGAAGGATGGTGGGTGGTGATAGTTTGGTATAGGAAAGATCCGAGGAAATATTGTCTACGGTTGGAGGGGAAGAGCCACTTTAACTCGCCGTAAAGGAGGGGCACATGAGCCCGTCTCGAGGTGCCGAAGACAAATCTTAAAAAGCAGTTCATAATCCGCTTTAATCTGTACTCGAGCACATTCGAGGGGCCCCCGTATACCACACAGGCATAGTCAAAGTGTGGAAAGATAAGAGAGGAAACAAGGAGTTTTCTGTTAGGTTGTGGAAGAAGATGTCGAGATATACCATCGTTCTAATGTAAGGGCAATGTAATTCTAATGTATCTAACATTAATTGTTTACTGTAAATAATAGATACATTAATTGTTTGTAGTAACTCGGGGAATATTGGTACGATTAAGATATGTTTGTTTGGTTTAATAAATATATAATATAATTATATTTTAAACCTTGAATGGTACCGTCGAGAAATATTCACTTCTCGTGAAATTTAAACTCCCCCCCTTCCATAGACTATGAGAGGGATGAACGACCACCAATCTGCGTCAATCCTAGTTGTCGGTCAATAGCTAGTGCTTTTAGAGCTTCACCACCTTCAATGTCAACAAAATCGGTCGTTCTCACTGAGTGAAATTTACTCATCGTTACTATTACGATCCACTTGGACGGAATAACTTTGACTTAACGTTATCAATAAGTGTGTGTTTTGATCTGCTCATTGATACCAATTATATGCAATCAATATGGAGTAAAAATCCATTCTTTTATATAACAGGATTAAACCCTGTCAAAACATTGAGTACCTCCTGGCAGGCATTATGTACCATTGATAATGCAATAAAAAAGAGAACATTTTCAAAAAAAAAAAAAAAAAAAAAAAAAAAAAAAGAAATCAAAAATAGCTGTTAGGAAATAATTAGAAGACTTCAAAACAGGGTGTTTGAATTTTATCGCTTACCAATTTTTATAACTACTCACATCTCACATCAACAATAAAAAAAAGACTCATTAACTAGAAGACAGTGCATCATTCCAAGAAATGGAACACATAATATTATTTTAGTATGCTTGGTGAGACCAGTGACATGCTATGGTTCTGATACGTGGAGTCTGACTCCAACAGATGCGAATCGCCTAAAAGTTTTCGAGAGAAAATTTATAGGGCCAATCTAGGCGGGATATATAAAACCGGTATATGGTTAATACGTAACGCAGAAGTTGAAACTATTTTCAACGAGAATGTTGTCATCTACATCAAAGCTGGAAGTCTGCAATATGCCGACAGGGAGTGAGGAACTGGCGAGGTGAAGCATAAAATAGGATTCGATGGAGAGACTTGTTCGTAAAGCCAGGGCCCACATTGGCCAGTAGCGCTGGAGAAACAAGAAACTCAAGAACATTTTTGATGATTATGTAAATGCTTACTGATTTTTTGTTTTTATTTACTTATGCTTGTATGTGTTTCTTAAGAAAATTTGTACCAGAACCATGTTTTTTTAAATTATTTTTCTATTCCAGTTTCTGTCATAAGAAGATTCCAAAACAAAGCTCCAATTCAACCAAACAGCAGTAAATAACAGAGTGCTCCACGTTTCATCATTCAAGATTGCATATATGCATAATCTGACTAAAAAAATACTAATCAAATAGAGATAGTACGCACCTCCAAAAAAGTTCGAAATATACTTGAGTTTCTGTTATAATTAGTTTACTACTCAATTAATTTACTGTAACAGAATTATTTAAATATTTGTTATTACAGTAATAATTCAGAAATTTTGGAACAAGTAGATTATATGAGATTTGTTTTAACGTTATTTAAAAAATCTGGTGTGGACGCCACACGACTTCTTTGTACGCCTATTAAACCTTCATTCATTGGCCAAAAAAAAAAAGTGTTATTTCCGCTTGGCCAATTATAACTAAAATCCAATATGTTATTTATATTATTATAAATTGTTGATGAAAGTTTATTATGATCTGCAAATAAATTACCATATCCGATTGGCAAATATATTAATTTACTTATATTGACATAGAAGTTTGCAGCAAATATCAGAAGTTTTGCATTATATAATAATATAATTTTTGATGAAAGTTTTTTATGACATACAAGTCTATTACCGATTGGCCAATATTAACCAAAATTTAGTACGTTACTTATATTGATATAAAAGTCTTTTATACCAAATTTGAGATGTTTTTCATTATATTTTAATATAATTTTTGATGAAAGACTACTAAATTTAAGAAGTTTAAGTCTTTTATGAACTTCAAGTTTACTTTAGTACCACTTCCAGTTATCCAATTTAAACAAAAATCTAGAATCTTATTTATATTGACATAAAAGTCTTATATGACAAAATTGAGAATTTTTGCATTAAATATAATTTTTATAAAGTCTACGATGATCTAGAGGTAAATTTTCCGGTTTGCTAATTTTGACCAACATTAGTATCTTATTTATTTGACGTCTGATATGCTAAATTTGAGAAGATTTACATAATGCTTTAATATAATATAAGTCTTGTATACTAAATTTGAGAAATTAATATAATAATATATTAATATAATTTAAGATGAAAATCTTTTATGACCTTCATATAAATGACTACTTCCGGTGATCATGTAGAGACCAACAAAAGAGGCGCACAACTAAATGTTACAAAAATCTCAAATGCAGAATTTCAACTTTCTACGGCAGACCGTTTTTGAGTTATGCGAGATACCAACGAACCTACGTACAGACGTCAAAATTCCGTTGAAATCTGAAAACCGAATATTTTCGCGATTTCAACACTTCCTTTACTACTTACAAGAAAGTAAAAACGATTTATAGCGAAATCAAGTCAGCGATTGTTACACCTGGATGGAATTTATTGACGTTGGCGAATCTAACTTATGATTGGATTAGCAGAAGCTGGCTACAGCCAATGAGATTCGAGACCGAGAGATGCGCGCAGTGCGCGCAGATTGAATAGCCATTGTCTTAAACTAATTGCTTCAATCAATGACTGTAACAAACATAATGACAGATTACATCGCCCCAGTTGTGTATATGGCTCCTTATCAGTGGAGGAGCTAGCGTTATCAGGCAACATGATTAGGCGGCAAGGTACACAACTACCTTCGCCAAATTGGTTTACAGGTGGAATTAATTATTATAAGGCTACTGATTAAGTGGACCAATTACAGAATACCAATCCTTTGATCTTCACAATAACAAGATGTTCGGAGCAATTGTTATTTGCATCGTTATTGTTTATAATTAATTTTAATAGTTATATTGTCAGGAAGAATAAAAATTCACCCTCTCTCGCATACACTTTTTTTAACGTTTCGGATATCAATATTCGATTTTGAGTTCTATTATTGTGTAATTGAAAGTGCTGATAATGAAAATAATATTGATTTAAAGATTAAAAGGCTCATGCATGATTTATTTTAGCATTAATAATAATGGACCTAAATATTTAAGAAATGTAAGATATACGAGCGCGCGACCGACAGTATTTTAATTAAATAAATTAAAAGAAAAAAAAGTTCCCCAATAGTCCAATTTAATGTACCTCGATTTCTCTAATATCCGCAATGCTGACATAAACAGATAGATGAACGTGTGGTTTTGGAATCGATAATATTTCCATAAAAGAATGCCACCAATAGCCAGAATGCCAGGGACAAGATTTCGATGTTACCCGCATAGTAAAGTAATAAATCGCTATGTGAGTATGGGATCTTACAATCAGCACCTTCGATAACCTAATAGTGAACCGCAATATCAAGTAAATCCGAAATTTTAAAATAAATCGATACGTGATCACATAATCTTAAAATCGATAATATTTTGATAATCAGCATCTATGATAACCTAATAATGGACCTCAATATCAAGGAAATTTGAAATGTTAAAATAAATCGATATGTGAGCATGCGATCTTAAAATCGACAGTATTTTCATAATCAGCACCTTCGATAACCTATTGCGGACCTCAATATCAAGAACATCCATTATGTTTAAATAAATCGATAACTGAGCACGCTATTTTAATATCGATATTTTCACAATTAGTACTTTTGATAAATCAACAATGAACCTCAATATCGAAAAATCTTAATATTTATACTAAACAAAATTCATATTAAATAATAAAAATTTAACATTGACTTTTATTATTTGATTTAAAATATAATTTAAATATAATATCCTGAAAACTTGCTTCATCTACAAACAGCAGCGTTGATACTCGAAAGTTCCAAGAAAATAAATATTATTGTCTCCACTGCTCATTTCGTCATTTCCCGTCCGTTTAAATACAAAAACGGACGGGGAAATGACGGTAAAATTAGGATTTCCTGATTTTCTTAACTTTATTATATATGAAATTGAAGATATTATTAGGAAATTATATGGAAATATAAAGATTATATGGAAATTGAAACTATTCTATGCGCTCCACCACGTTAAAAAAAGAAAACAATTATTTTCGGTCAGTGCACATATAATCTGCAACGAGGGAATGACGAGGGCTGATTGCACAATGACGATCGAAACTTGATAATTGCACGCTGACGCCGTGTAAGCTATTGGAACGAACTGTCGGCTGGTGTTTTAGACAGTTGAGTTCTGCGGGAAACCAAAGACGAAAAAAAATTGGCGAGAAAAAAAGCTGTGGCAGCCAAAATTTGAAAAACATCGAGGACCAGATGGCATTATCAACAAGTCTGGACAAACATATTTGTCTCTTCAATTTCGAGAAAAATTCACATAAAATTATGAAAACCCTTCAGATTAATTCTTTAGAGGTATAGAAAGTTGTAATGAGAGCACAACCTCTGGATTAATTCTGGGGAAAAACCCACTTAGAACATGAAAGTTTGGAAGGTCGGGTCTGGACTCGGACGAGGAATGAATAATTGACTGTTCAAACATTTTTTTTCCGATTGAAAAAATTGATTAATCGGAAAAATGGAAAAAGTGAATCTCGACAAAGTCAGATACAATAATAAGAAAAAAATTTCAACTCGAAAAAGTATACTGCGGCTTAGAAAATGGACATCAAATTGTCGCTTTCTAGTAGAACGGCCTTTATAATCTTATTATGTTTTGTTATAATTTTTTGTTGAACGTGCAATAGCTTATTTAAGAAGATAGGGAAGTTAAAAACGTAGCTCTAATTCAAATAATAAAGGAATAAAGCATAAAAAAGTAAGCATTTTTCTTCCTAAAAATATAATTATTGATATAATTTATATACCTTTTTGACAAAAATTGAAGGAAAAACACTTTGAACATATTATAATAAATGTTTATAATCATTATATTTTTCTCGTCAACTTTTGGATTCATACTTGTCAAAATGTAATGAAAATAATTCTTTATTATCCCCTAGCTTGGCATGATAGGAAGTAGTATCAAAATGTGACTCCTTGTAAATTTTCTGGGTACATATTACGCAGAATAATATATAATAATATAACAAAATAATAATTTATTAAATGTACTAAATTAAAAACACTGGAGACAGCTGATTTATAGGCGTAATAAAGGAGAAAATGGTGGAGGATGCGGTGCTTTAACGTAAAGTGCTTTAACGTATGCCAACATTTCGGTAAAAGTTGTAGGCCTTCATCAGGTCTAAGCGAAACTAGATATAAGAATAACAGAAAATAGTACAATAAATAAAGTAGGATGAAGTGGGGAGATATGAAAAAGTAATACAATATACGTAGAAATATATGAAAATGTGAAATAGTAACTATATTTTAATAAAATATATAAAAAAGTTGTGTACGAAAAATTAAATCTGAAAAAAAGGAGAAAATATACGAAGAAAAATATAATAATTATAATTTTTTTTTTTTGTATTTACGTGTTTCATATATTTTTACGTGCAGGAGAGAACGGGGTTGGTTGGTACAGTAGGATGAATTGAACCTTGATTTTTTTGGTTAAAGAGGTCAGATTCGCGGTCCCGGTAGAACGGTAAGTAGAAATTCTGTAGCCTTTCGTTCCCTCTTGTGGTCTCTGACCTGTTGATTTTTAACTGCGAGTTCTATATAGCATAATATCGATTTTGAGGCCAGCTGTTGTAAAATTTGAGACCAACGACGGAGGACTTCTAACCCCTAAACGATATTCTTCGGTATCTCAACAGTTTTTACCAGGTGATGGAGTTATTTGTGATTACAAATAACTTCGGTTCCTTTCTCTACAAAAATGAGTTCAAACGTGGTCTGATATTTAAAAAAAAATTGGCGTCGAGGGATGAGTTAGACATTCATCCCGGATGTCCAACTGGCCTGCTGTATTAAAAATTATCATATGTATTATGTATTTATCCTTTGGGTTGCCTACGTTCTTTATTGTCTTTCTCCTAAATAAGATCTCATGTAATGATGCTATGAGGATCATGTTATATGTTGTAACGTTGGGCATTTGTAGCCCCTATATAATAATTATAACAAGCGAGGTATTAACCAATCATTCAATTCAACTAGTATTCCTTCTATTTAAGTACTCAAATTAAATAGTTCTCATGATTTCAGTTGCAAAATCAGGAATTTCGGTATGTGCCCACCGTATCCCACCCATTGGGATACATTGGACAAAATGAAGGTATTGCGAAAATATAAAAAAAAAATACAATGACGGTTTAAGTTTTAAGTAGAAGACTTTAGGAAAGTTTCATCAAAATCCTAATAGCTAATTTTGCGCTACATTCTATACAAAAACCCCTTTTTTTTTTTTTTTTTCGTCAATCCCCAATATGGTACACAGGCTTTGGGGAACAATTTCTGTACTTTTCATATACTCGTTTATGATTAGTTAAAAAGTTATAAGTAGAAGACATGTTCTATGTTCTAAAGCTACAGTCTATGTAAAAACATGTTTTTCGGAATATGCGCAGCCGCTATAGCGCACAGAGTGCCTAATCTGGTTCACAGGTGTCGGGAGACAAAACCCTAAATAAAAAAAAATTAAGTTGAAAAATCAGTCTACCTGTTTAAGACATAATTGTGGAACAGTCACAGACACTGACAAACCAATGGGGCTCTGAAACGCATAGATATAATATAATCACTAAAGATGAAGGGACAATAAAATAGAAAATCTGAATGATAAGTGGCGATTTGTTTATTTTTTTAAAATAATTGTTTGTATGATATTTGAAAGGAATTAATTACGCAGTTGTTAGTTCGGTTTAATGATACGCCTTTTACTTATTTTAATTTAAATTTTTTTCAAACGGCCACGTTGGCTTATTTATTTATTTATTTTTTACTAAATAAGATTTCTTCCAGGAGAAAAGGATTTCTGAGGCCCCATTCTAAAAATAAAAGCAAAATTTTTTCACAAGATTTCAAGGAGCCATTAGAAATAGACAGTTTATAGAATATCAATTAATAAATTAAAAAAAACTGATACCATATTGATCCAAACCCTTGAACGTTTTTACCCGAATTACATTAGGTATTTGAAAAAAAAATAAAAAATATATATATTTATATTATAGAGTAAAATGCAAACAAAGCATAAACCCATCAAGCTATCAAACGCCGAAACGCCAGTAATCTAAACAGGCAAGAAAATGAAGGGAGTTTAATAACAATTTCCTCATGTGTTATAATTTAATTTAGGCGTTTATAAAGGCGATTAGCCCAGTTTGGTATGAAATTAAAGTGTGTAATCTGAGAAGGAGGGAGGGGAGGTAGGGATGTGAGGGGTGGGGGTCGGGTAATTTGTAAAGTGTTAGCAAGGGAAGAGCCTAAAAGCGGACCACTTTGTGTGGATTGAACACCCTCCCGTCACTATAAACACAATTTACAGCCTCTTTCAGATTGGCTGCAACGTTGCGGTCAACACATTAACCACAAATTATCTTGCCCTTCAAACAAATATACATAGCACTGTCCAAGCTATAGTAATATGTACACGTTCTTCAAAAACAACCCTAAATTAGACGAATGCTGACACTTATTTTCTGAGGGAAACAAAATTGAGGATAACATACTCGCCCAAACGGTCCTAAGTAAGAAGCAAGCTTCTAACTTTTAATCTGAATTGTCGTCTAAGTAGCGGGTACATCAGTTTAAATCTTTGAACCCGTACGTGCTTCAGTCTACCGTATAGCTCTAGAAATGTGAATACCAACATATATCGTATCGATAATTTTAGAATAAATCGAAGTAGTAGTTCCATATATCGAAAAAAAAATGTTGGTATTTCGAATATTTTTAATTTTTTTAAACACCGTCCTTTAAAAGGAGGGGGCTTCAGGAATGTTGGAAAAATATCCATTTATCGATATTTTTGTCCGATAGTCTTAACTTGATATATCGAAATATCTATATTTAAATTTAATTATATGAAATCAATATTTTTTCCCCCAAAAAATAATACAATAAAAAAATATTTACTAGGTCTATAAGTTTGATAGGTTTCAGTCATTAAATCAATTTTGATTTCTTTCCTTCTTTTATTAAATTTTATTATTTTAATCAATTTAATTCAATATTCTTCTAGTTCTTAGTAATAATTTTTTTAAATAATAAATGTTAATATGCATTATTACTTAAATAGATTTTTATTAATCCGGTCAATATTGATTTTCTTCCGTCCATTTTTTTTTATTATTTTTATGTTTAAGCAATTAAATTAATGTTTTATCTAGTTCCCAGAATGTAATATATTTTTTTTTTACTGATAAATGTTAATAAATTAATAACAACAATTTTAATGGTATGCTATTTATGAATATTTAATTGTTGCTTTTAAAGCAATTACAAATTTAAGACTAGTTTATATATATATATATATATATATATATATATATATATATATATATATATATATATATATATATATATATATATATATATTAGCCTATCCTTCAATTCAATGGAAAAACCCTCTTCTTCTTATGCTTTCAAAGATTAAAAACTAATTAAAAACAAATATTAAAATTAAGGTGTTAATTTAATACTCGATATTTAATAAAAAAATATTAATATAATATAAAATATATTAAATTAAAATATAAAATTAAATTAAATATAATAATAATAATAATATTAAATTATTAAATTAAATATAAAATATATTAAAAAAATATTGACATTTTTCATTGATATATCTAACTAAATCGATGTATTTGAAAACTCTTAATATACGTATCGATATCCGCTAATATAGTAAGATGGCTGGCTTGATCATAGTAATTATAGATAGACAAGAACACACCACAAGTTTCTTTGGTTCTTTGTTTATTTTTTATTTAATTTTTTTTTTTGGAAAATTTTTCGGATTTCGATACTCAAATTTTAATATCGATGTTACGGTATATCAGATATAAACTATCAGAGAACATTATTGAAATATCGATATTTTTTCCAGCATCCCTGATAAGCTCTAACTATCGCAACTAAACCCGTTTTCAGAAACCAACGCAAAGATTAACGTTTAGACAAAAAAATACTAAAATAAATACAAACTGGTCTTGTTATTTCTGATACGGAACCGCATGTGTCGGCAATTTATTTTGTTCGGAGTGTGTTTGACACGAAGCTATGTATCAACTTCAGTGTCAATTATAGAGAATGCATGGCGAGCTCTGGTCTTTTCGAAAATAAATCCATGTCATGACTAAAAGCGGTAAAAACAAAACAAATATTCGCTATTTCTTAATGGCAATCATTATTTATAGTTCAAATAATTTAGAAAATCGTGGTACTTACTTCCGAATGATCTGTTAACATGTGTTAATTTAATTTTTTTTTTTATATTGTATTTAAATTTCTTTATATCATTAAAGAATTGTGATGTTTAAAAGCCCCCAACCTTTCTATTGTTTTTAGTCTATAAATTTGTTTTTTAATCTTTACTGGTAAAAATGCATCTTAAATTAAATATCACCAAAATAAAATGAGTAGAATGATAAAATAATAAATTAAACATATAATTTTTGACAACAATTATGATTTGTTGCTGTTTTAATATAAATGATCCCACAAATAGTCATCGAATTCCGTTCAATAAGTAATAAATAAAAAAATGTTTTAATACGTCTTTAAAATTTGTTGTAAATATGAATATTGGTATGAAACATTAAAACCTAAATATAAACTTTCTCTTAGGGTTCATCCCATTGCTTCTCAGATATTCGGATCAGAAAAAAAAAAAACAACTTCAAATTATTACACATTGGTTTATTATAAATTATTTTTATTTATTATTATTAATATTAATTATATTATATTAAATTAATATTATGATTTATTAAAACTAATTATTTATTAGAGTGTTTCTGAAACATTATAACTAGGCTAAAAAAAAAAAAAATTAATTCGGATAATTTTTTATTTATTTTTAGGCTTTGGCATAATGATTCTAAAACGCTTTATATTTTTCATCTACTTTCATAAACGGCTGAGATAAGGGCGCATGAAACATCAACAAACAATCAGCCATCATTCTGAAACCAATGGCGGGTGGCAATGCCGAGTTCCAAGGATCATCTGGGGTGACCTGGGACTTCGGTGCCAAAATTAACGGGCCGCAGACCGGACGGATTTTGTTTAAATCGATGCTCGGATTCTACGTATTCTGAAACGTAAAACCTCAAATTTTTAGGAAGAAAATTAATTTTTTTTTCCTCGTCAATTATATAGATCCAATAATGAACAAAAACTTGTTTAAATTTTTAAGTGTCTCAAAAAGCTGGTCCTGCATATTGTTCACTGATGACTCAAGATTAGCTTTGGTATAATGATTCTAAAACACATTATATTTTCCTCCACTTTCATAAATGACTGAAATAAGGGTTTACGAAACCTATAATCAGCCGGATGGTAATGTCGAGTTCCAAGGATCACCGGATCATTACTGAAGATAATAAACCTATATATACAAATACTTCGGACATTTCAATAAAAAAACTCTTAATATTTTCAACGTTAATAAAACAACTTTACATTCATACGTTAAATACATCAACAGTTCCCGAATACGGACATAATACAAACTATTTCATTACAAATTGCAAGGAAACAGTAATTCATTAATAGAAACAAGGCCTCTCTCTCTACCTGCATAGCAGAGAACACAAAAAGCAAACAGAGAACGAAATGGGTGAGGGATTCGCTTTCGCATTCTTTTAAAATAGATAAATCCCAGGAAGAGTTACTTCTGGGTATTATTTTTCCTGATACTTGACATGCCATTTTAACTTATTAATTTATGATCAACAGCAATAATTGGTATTGTTCATATCCAATGGGATTATAAATTATTTCATAAAATCAATCAATTTAGATTAAGAAATAACAAATCTAATTAATCCCACATTACATATATTAATGCAGAGTAAATATATTATTTTTTTTATAACGTTTCGGCTCTTTTTAATACCTTTTTTAGACATTTTGGAATTATACTATTGTGTCACCTAAGTCCAATATTGAAATATTATTAGCCGACTACTAAAAGTAAAATATGACAGTTCAGGACTTTGAAAATTAAAAACAAATACTATGATACATTTAGTAGTAGGTAGTAAGTATTAGAGTAATACTTTAATACTCGACGGAGGTGACACAATAGTTTAGTTTGAAAATGGCCAAAAAAATTAATTCATTTTTATAACAAAAAAATAATATATTGACTATGCAAACAAGTTTTTATTATTAAATATATTGTGGGATTAATAAGGTATATTATTTCTTAATCTAAATTGATTTATTTTATAAAAAAAAAAATATATATATATTTATTATTGTTATTTTTTTTTTACAATTGTGCCAGACAATCTACTGATTGTTGGGGTGTGAATTTATAATGAACATATTTAAATAATAATTAAATCAGTAATTAAAATAAAAATATCAGTTAAAGTGAATCGCTGACCCCCACACTTCGATATTTGGTAAATGAAGTGACATCACCCGGACGTGACCAGCGCATGATAAGTTGTTTCTTCTCATTAACATGTTGAATTAGACTAATTGATCAAAGCCATTTTAAACCTAATATTATTATTTTAGATTTAATCAACTACTAGAAATGCTGAATAAACAGTATTACCTATATTAAAGTCCTCATCGGCATTACTTTAATCAAGCAGAGGTTTCGTGTAAATGTGGGTCTGACCCACACGTTTGACTCTTAAAGCAATATCATTAATTAATTAATTTGCCCATCTGTAATTAACTTACGAGGGTTTTAAGTATGTCATGAAATACTCTTACGTGTCATTCGATAGCGGCGATGCCCGAAAACGTATTATATCAGACGTAAATCGAACCCGTACGAAGTGTATTAGACCTTTCTAAGCTAATAGTGTGTTTCATTAATGCTCTTATAGCGGATAGGCTCTGATGGACTGTGCCCAGTCACGGGAGGTATAGCGTGAGTCTCAGTCGATTTATAGAACAAAGCCTCTCTTCTCTCGGTTTTATTTCAGATGCTTCGTTCTTCTTTAGTACTTCTTTTAGCGAAATAGTATAATTTTAGGAACTCGCAAAAGCTATGAAAACAAAACAAAAAAAAAACACCACTTCATATTATTATTAAATTATAATTTCCAAATAATTATATAATTATTTATTCTACGGTCCTGCAAGAACCTGGGCCTCTCTTATCACCCTCCTCCACTCTCTCCTATCCTGGGTGAGCATCCACCCAGATTCTCAGTCTCTTCAGGATGTCCTCCACCTCATCCAACTATCTCAAGCATGGTTTTCCTCTACCACGTCTTCCACTAGGTCGCGACAAATTACGTTTTAGACTGCTCGAGGACCGACCGGATTATTTTTTTTTTTATGATTTTTTTCTCGTTGTTTGGGAGGATATTATTTTTATATCTCTAGTATGTTAGCTATTTCCGGTGTTTAGATGATTTTAGGCTTTGTAGAAAATTTAAATATCTTTCAAATGAGTACCTACAATTTTTCAGGAGATGTATAGTTTTCGAGTTATTCGAAAAACTAATTGGGTGCAGCGAACCGTTAAACACTTCTTTGTCTTTGTCTTCGTGCCATTCATACCGTCGAGGAGCCCCGATCCAATGCAGCCATGCCTCTCGGTGCCTACTGAACTGCCTCATTTCTTGAAGGGTTTCGCCTTCCTTTCCTTCTATCCGCTGTATATACCAATGGTAGTAAATTCTGGTACGGCCTCGCGGCCTCCTTCCAGTGGCTGGAGCTTCAATTACTTTCTGTATTTTTTGGAGGAGTTGCTGGGGAAATTTAATGAGTAATTGCCCTCCAAATTTCAGTATTTCTGGAGCCATGCCGTCCCTCCCTTCCTGCCGCTTTGCCTATTTTAATTTTTTAAATGGCATATTCTAACTCGTCTTTCTCAATGACATTTATGCTTTCCAGGATATTATTTTCCGCAGGATGTTCTCCTGGGTCATTAGATCCTCCTCCTGAGAAGTGCACTTGATAGAACTTCCTTCACCATTTAAGAATTTGAAATTCTTCTGTGGTCATTTTGCCGCTGAAGTCTCTGACATTTCTCACTGGCTTACTTCTTTTCTCTCTCAATGTCTTTACTTTGCGCCAGATTTCTTAATATTCTCACAGTGGACTTCATCGAAGTTTTTTCCTAATTTCTTTCATAATTCTCTTTTTGCTTGACGGACTCCTTTGAATTGATTTCTGGACAGGTGATATTGATTTAGTTCCGTTAGACGTCCAAATGGAAATTTGAAGCTTACACGGAAATAAAAGATGGTTTTCACAATTTTTTTTTCTGCTATGGTATGTCTATTAAGTAAACAATTACCAATGAGTTTTGTTCTAATTGAGATTCTTAGTTTTGTAAAACAACGATATTTACAAAAATAAATCTTAATACAAAAAATATTTTAAAAAAATTGTTGTCATAAAAAAAAAAGAAAATAATTATAGTACCGCACCTCAAATAAATGTTAACTAGTAATTTCACGTCATTAAATTATTGCATGGCTTTATGAAAAAAATAAAATAAAAATAACAACGATGAAAAGGTTCTTAATAAACCTAATGTAATTGAGCCTTCCCTAATTTATTCCTAAATGTTCATCCTATCAATTTCACCTCCAGTGTAAAAAATTTAAAGATAACTATTAACCAAACCCTTTCTTGAAGCACCATATAGCCCAAATTTCCGGACGGTCAATAAGAACCCTAAAATGATTCCATAGTTCTCGCCATCTTCTACCCCAACCCACCCGTAAGCTCTTTGTATCTTCACTCATTTTTCCCCACTTTGATTATGGCTGCGTGGTATATGATGGCCTCTAGGTTATACTCGAGGGCAGACTGAAGCGTATCATGAACTGCTTTTTAAGATTTGTCTTCGGTACCTCGAGGCGGTCTCATGTATTACATCTTTACGGCGAATTAAAGTTGGTCTTCCCCTCCAACCATAGAGGAATATTTCCTTGGACCTTTCCTGTACCAAACTATCACTACCCAGCACCCTTCCTACATCTACAGCCTCCTGCAATTCAAATCCTCTGTCCATTCTCAGGAAACAAGATCGCACCTTTCTGACCTCTACACCCCTTCCCACAGAACCAAAACATTCGAACGTTTCTTTCTTGCACGCTCCACTATCCTCTGGAATTCCCTACCATCTAATATACGTCATTTTTCTTCTCCCTCCTCATTCAAATTCCACCTTTTTCAATATCTCCTCACTTCCCAAAAAGACGCTGTTTAATCATGAAATATTAATTCAAGATTAATGTCTTGATTAGTTTTAAATAATTGTTTCAATTATCATGCAAAGTTTTAACTCTGTGAATTATTTCATTATTTTTACATTGTTGAAATTCTGTTTAGAAGTGAGAATTTGTTTTTAATGTTGTTTTATCTCAAGATTGTTCTACTCGTAATATTTTTATATTTTTATTTTCTACGTTTTTTTCTTTCTTTCTTATTGTTTTATCTTTTCATTTTCTGTCAGTAAAATTATATTTATCATATTTTTTTACCAGAAGGGTATTATTTTTTTTCGTTACTTTAGGTTTAAATGATAATTATTGTAAATATTAATTGACCTTTATTAATGTAGTCTTTGGCCAGACATTTTTTCTGTTATCATTTTTACTTGTACATACTTGTTATTCTTAAGGGACCTAGTCCCAGAATAAAGTTTCTACTTCTATTTTAATAAAGCAGAACAAGGTATGCTTAGAACAGGAGGAAGACAACAGAATAAAATACTTTTTTGGAAGAAGAGGACCCAAAAATGTTTAACGTTTTTTAAGGCTGATTACCAGCTTACATTTTATATTTACATATATTTAAATACTGAAGGAGTAAAATAAATACACTAAATATTCTCATTATTATCAGAGATGTCTTTCTTGTAATTTTTTAAATCTCCTCTTAATGTTATTGACAATCTTGATTAATCAATTAAAGATTTCCTTAATCTTTTATATTCACTTATTCACTTATGTGAATATTCACATATACCTTATCTTCATATCGTGTCCAGCTTTTTTTCAACATCGTACAACTTGCCATAAACTGTCAAAATTTGATCGAGAAACATCGTACTATATGTAGTACATTGAAAATATTAAATTGAAAACCAGCCAGTCCTAATTCAGGTCTGTCATATTTAAGTCAATTTTCCGACCCAATGACCAATACAGGTCCGACATTCCGTCGGTGGGATCGGTTCGTTTATGCAAATAGATCTTTGTTATAATCAAGTCAAGTGTGTAATTTATTGTTCCATTAAATAAGTATAAAATAATGAAATAAATTTAAAATAAAATAGTTTATATATTCATACAGGAGTTATCACTAGCATAGAAAGAAAACATAAATTTACTAACCAGCTATAATAAAATTAAAGCATTTATTCACAAATACAATTACAAATTATATTTATACACATTCCAGATATGTTTAAACAATTTTCGTGGCATTAAACAGATTTAATATACGTACTTACAGAATTCTGGACGGAAACACTAGGTGAATCAGGAAAAACCTGTAAAAAAAAAACGACAATATTTAATTTATTTTAACATGAGATAATAATATGAAATTTATTATTATTATTTCCGAGGGATAAACTATCGTAAATAAGCTGAAACTAAAAAATGAAACGCTTGGCCACTATCCACAACAAACGATACGGTGCGAGCTGAAACATTTATCTCCCTCTTCCGTAAAACTTCGAAAACGTTACTTACGGCAGTTTAACACCGACCTATAATTATATCGTCGCCCATACCTTTAAGAAACGAATGTGAATAAAACAAATTAAATGTTCTAATTGTTAATTTCGACATGTTTCGGAAAATTACACGAAATATATATAAGGATTTTGGTGAAGTTGATACTGGGCCATTAGACCAATATAAGCTCCTTTTTAGTTGACATCCGCATGATGGTATAGAAGGGTCTATCCCTAATAAGCTCCTTTTGATGAAACCAAAAAGGAACAGTACGATTTACTTTTAACTATCTCTTTGCGATTAATTATTTTAGCCCTAAGCCTTTTTACTTCTCTGAGCCATAGATTTGTGTTTATAAGATTTTATTTTGCAAATATGATTCTAGTAAAATAATAAGGAATTCGAAAAATTCCATTTTTTACAGTCGTTACTCAGACGCGGTGAGGAAGATATGTTGATACTGATTTTGAGTGTATGTGGAACTATCTAGAAATGATGTAGATGCCATATCTATATGGTAAGTATTTTTTAGACTGATGACGTGAGATGTCCTGTGATGTGGAGTGCACCAATTTGATTTCGTGTTATTATATCCTGATGTTACCTGAACTGAACTACTGTTAAATGGCTATTTACTGCTACTTGAGAGACTCAAGGCTTTGTTATTATTTGAACAATTCAAAATAAAACAAACAAAAATACAAAGAAGTAGTGAAATTAAATAATAAATAAATTAAAATAATAAATAAATAATAAATTAAATTAATATAATGTAGATTCATAAACTAGTTATTATATTAGTATATTATAAATGCTAATAATATAGAAATTATAGGACTTGAACCTTAGGAACATAATGCAACGTGTGCTTTATTTTGTTTGACCATAATTGGGTATTATTCGAATAAATTTGTATTCGGATGACGGATGACGAATATTTTTTTTTCCGTTGTTAATAGTTTTATTTGTCGACAAATAATTCGTTATTCGAATAAACTTGAAGTTATTCGTCATTTGTTTATTTATTACTTGTTATTCACTATTCGTTATTCGTTTTTAAAAGCCGCAATTTTATTCGATTTTTGGATTTTATGTATGCTAAAAGGAAAAACCTATTCTTTTTTTTTTTTTTGGAGGGGAGAGAAGATTTTTTTTTTTCTTATTCGATTACTGAAAGTAATAAACCATTACTGAACTGTTATTTTAAACGAATACATCTAGATTTATTTAAATTACATTTCTAACATTACGTTATGCAGTAAATACAATAAATTTAAAGATCGCGCGATTTATTTTAACTTTCCGGATTAATTTGACACTGGGATCCATTATTGGGTTATCGGTGACCTAGTTTTAGAAAATAATATTGATATTAAGATCGTGCGCTCATGTTTCGATTTATTTTAACTTTTCGGATTTATTCGATATTTAGATCCATTATTGGGTCATCGGTAACGTAGATTTTGAAAATACTATTGATTTCAAGACCGGCCGTTCAAGTATCGATATATTTTAACTTTTCGGATTTATTCGATAGGTTCGAATAAGTAATTTTCATCCTTCGAATACTTTTGACTAATGAAAAATTTAAATTATTATTATTTTTTTTGTTTATAGAAAAATAAACTTTATTCTAGGACTAGGTCCCTTATGAATAAGAAGTACGTGCAAGTAAAAAATAGAACAGAAAAAAATTTCTGGACAAAGACTATATTTATTCGTTATTTCGGAGAACGCATAATGCGGTTATCTTTAGTCGACACATCGAATAACAGATAATTCATCCGTTACCTATCATCTATAGATAAACTTTGCCCAATACCCTTTAAACCTATTATTAAATATTTTAATACAACCTTTTATATTGTATTATTTTATTTATTTGGAGAAATATTTTCTAATTATTTATTAACAAGACCCGTTGGAAGATGTTGAAGGGAGAAGGGGTCCGGTGGTCGATGTCTAAGATAACGAACTTAACGAGGTTGAAAGTTCATTGTTGAAGAACATGCGAAGGCAAGGTTTGTTCTGAGCAAGGATAAGATCAGTTAATTTTTCTTCAACATCTCTCCTCCCTCCCCCCTACTTCCCCTCTCTCTGCCCCCTCTCTCCTCCCCGAGTACGCTATAGGATATTTAAAAGCCACCCTCCTTTCTGATATGCAAATTAGCTGGTAAACCAAAAATCTGCATTTCTTTATTAATTAAAACATGCCCTATTGTTTCTAACAATATCAGTTACCGAATCGGAAAACCTTTAATCCGTTCAATAGTCTAGTATGTCTGGTAGAATTTTATTTATATAATAAATAATATTTAAAAGAGTTTTCAGGAAAACTATGCACAGTTTATGATATTAAACACTATAATATGTAATAATAAATGCAAAATCTATATATAGTTAATTTTTAATAATATATAAAGTAAATTTGATTATGCTTTTTTAATAAATAATGGATCAATGGGATATCAAGTATCCTTTAGAATAATAAAATGTACAGTTTTATATAACATTTCGCGGGCTTAAAATAATAAACAGAAAATATAATGCAAGAATATAAATATTATATTATAATAATTGCAAATATATAAATTATAATTGGATATCTATGTATACCATTTCGCACTAAATATAAACAATTTAGTAATAATAAAATAATAAACAAATGTAATAAACATATAGATACCTTTAATTCTTACAAATATGCGGAAGATTGGTTGTTAAGGAAGTAGAGAAATAATTTATGCTAAAGATAAAGCTGTTTAATAATAATAATAATAATAATAATAATTAGTCATATAAGCAGTTTTTAATTTTATGCACGTATTTACAATAGTATGTTGAGACGTCTTTTACTTTATGTAAGTTAATTTAACAAAATTAAACATTAGTAAGTTTTCAGGAATACTATATACTGTATTTAGCATTATACACTATAATATATAATACTATATACTCTAAATGTATATTCTAAGACAGCTAGAAAAGACTTTCTAATGCTTTGAGAAAACGTTTAAAAAAAAATAAAAAATTTAATAGATTAGTGCTTAGAAACATGTTTTCTTTTCTTTTCTTCGCGTTGAACATTTTAATAATTAAAAATATAATAAACACACATATATATAAATATCGTAAAGGATATGGAAAAACACCGTAAACCATAATTGAGCAACTGAAATAAATCATGTAATATCTAAAACCTATGTTAATAATATTTTAGTAATAATTTCCATCCCAACTCAACCAGTAAGAGTTCAATTTATATTGTAGAAGCCAATGAATTTTTTAAATATAAAAATAAAGTCAGGTTGTTGCTATTTCACCAATTTATTTATTACGATGCAAATTTTCGGCCTACAAGCCATCCTCAGGCATCTCTGTAAAAGACCCTTATTTAGTTCAATTTATAACAAATCACAGAATTAATTATACTTAAATATTCTAATAAATACCATATACGAATACATACTAAAATTATTTAAAATGCATATACTGTTTTAAAACAGCCTGCCTTTATTTTTATATATTAAAGTATTCACCTAAATCAACAAACATATATGAATTTTTTAAAATTATTTTTTAATGATTCAACTTTAAATAAAAATTAACATTTGTGTGCAAATAAAATTTGGTAATACGTGAGTGTAAGTAATATTAGATCCAGAAGGTTGTGAGTATATTTAATAAGGGATTATTTGTTGTGTCTCTTGAATTATTGAGCTGAGCTATATTTTAAAATAAATGAAAATAACGCCAATTAATTTTAATATAATATAATACTCTGTAAATATATATATATATATAATATTATATACATTAGGATATCAATGGTTTTCATTTAAATCGATAGCCTGATTGAATCTTAAAATTTTCTGGTCGGTTTGCGGTAGAATGACCCATTTCACGGCTTTTGCTTTAATTTTTTTTTATCCATTTCGCCCCTCTTGGGTTCAGGAGGGGGGAGGGGGAGAGGAAAATAAAAAAAGAAGAAAAGTGACACGACCACTTTCACAATCAATAAAAATAAAAGACTTTTTGTTCCTTTTTCTTTATCTTTTTAACATAGAAATATTAAAAGGAAAGAAGAAAACTATGAAATCCTATATGCGGAAAATTAAAGGCAATCTGCTGATTATCTATTATATACTAGACAGGTGCGGATGTAAATCTTGATAATAGATAAAAATAGTAACTACTATAAATAATAAATTAGCAATCAATTAATTGTTACTTTAATTATTTATTAGCTTCAATATTACTGAAACGTTGATTTGTTTATTGATATTTGAAAGATTTAAGATTTTATTTTTTTTAAAAATTCGGAAAAAGTAGAACGGACCTTCTACTCTTGGAAAAAAAATTCCTCATTCGGGCTCTACTGAATGTTTCGCCCATGCGCTACCTTACCAGGTTAACTAATTTCTTTGACATTAATCTCATTTATAGAAATATTTATGTTTATATGAGTTAAAATAGAATCGCAAACCGTTTTGAAATATTTTGGAACTTGAAATCGAGTGAAGCTTGTTAACAGTTAAATAGCCCGACCAATAACATGCAGCAGGGCCCTAAAAATAACTTCTGTATAATTTATTATAGATGCAGGGCTTAATGCATCTGGACAAAGTAGTAGGGGGGAGAAGTAGGGCGTGAGAAAAATAGATTCTAGGGGCAAGTGACCAGATGATTTACAATGGAATGTGGGGCAGACACAATAAAAAATAAATAAATAAAAAAAATAAACGATTAAAAAGAAAATGCTGTTTTTTTTTGTTTTAATCAATTAAATATAGCAAAACCAAAATATAACAAGATGAATAAAATAAAAACATCAACATAAAATCTCCATTCGGGCAAGTATCAAGAAAATTGGACTAGTAATCTAAGGGAAAAGATATTTATTTATTTCTCGGCCGATTACAATGGTTCATTATTGTAAATAATAAACCAAAACACAAAATTAAAATTTTCTGCTTTCCTTTGGTAAACCGGACCATGGTTCATAGGAACAATTTGTGGCTCTTGAAGTGTCCAGGTTTTTATCCCGCAGATTCTGTATAAATAAATCGTTTAAGAATTATTTTTTTCCTGATAAAAAGTAACTTCTAATACTTAAAATATAAATAAATTTGCACTAAATAAATAAATAAAGCACTTTGAATAAATAAATTTATTCATTAAATGCAACTCATTTACATATTTAAGCTAATTGTAATACTTTGGGACTTATTGGATATAAACCTAAAAATATACGGCCATTTTGAAAAATTGGCTGTATAAAGTCTACGCATCTACTGGGAGTGACAGACTTTTCATCATCGTTTTACAGATATTTTTAGATAAGAATCTATGAATATAATCACATTGTTTTAGTTTAAAAGACAAAAGATTGCCAATGTGGGACAATGTGGAACAGTTTTCGATGTGGGACGAGGAGCCAATCTGGTCACTTTATTCCAATGATTAGTAAGCAGTAGAATAAATAGTCACCCTCTGGAATAAACAAATAAACAGATAACATGTCAAGAACAATACAAGTGAGCCAAAAAAGACATAAAATAGCTAATATTATCAAAATATATACACACACAAACATATATACATATAAACAAATATACATAATAATAATAATAATAATAATAATAAAAGGCTTAGCGAACCCGGAGGTTCGATGCCGATACCACTAATCGCTGTCTACAAATCTCGGTCCACCGACTACCGCCCAAACCCAAATTCATTAGATCCCCTTAATACAATCCTCCCACCTACGTTTCGGCCTACCCCTCGGACGTTTACCAGTCGGCTCAGCGTTTATTAACTTTTTAGGAATTCGTTCGTTAATGAGCCCAACAACTTTGCAAGCCCATTTCAACCGTCGCGATGATATCACTTCGATTATATTAACAGGGTGCATGCTCCGCAATTCCGCGTTGTGTAATCTCCTAAATTCTCCAGTTAACTCATCCTTTTTCGGACCAAATATTTTACGCAGTACTTTATTCTCGAATACCTTAAGGCGTTGTTCATCCTTCAAGGTTAGCGGCCACGTTTCACACCCATACAGAACTGTAGGCAAGATAATAGTTTTGTATATTCTAAGTTTTAAGTTTCTGGACAAAATGCGCGACCTAAGTAATGTTGATACCGAAAAATAACAAGCATTTCCCGCCTTTAACCGCGCCTTTATTTACTCTTGAATTTCGTTTTTTCTAGTAATCACAGACCCCAAATACTAAAATTTCTCAACGTGTTCAAACCTATTTTCTTCTATATCTATATTCTCAAAATCACCAACAAAAATCATATTTCGTCTTATCCGTATTTATTTTGAGAAACAAATATACATACATATATATATATATATATATATATATATATACAACACTCATTAATAGTCATTAAAAAGTTAGGAAAGACCACGAAAATTAGATTTCGACATCTTCTTAAAGGATTTACATAATTTTAGAATCTTATACGAATAAAATATCGTATATCCTGAGAGTGTAGTATGTTTATTGAAAAGTAAATTCTGAAATGATGTTTCTACAATTATGAAAAGCAAATTAATGGTATGAATTAAAAATGTATATTAATGTAAGGAAGGAACATTTTAGTTATCATGGCTACTGTTTTTTGAAGTGCAGTTTCCTAAAAAGCTTGGCAGTATTTTCAATAGAAATAAGATGAAAAAATACAATAAAATGATGCATCATGTCTCCAAGATTCAATCCAGTTAATGAGGTGCCTGAAAAATACTAAGGTTCAGAATACAAGATTCTAAAACTGTGCAAATCCATAAATTATGAAGATAGAATATGCGATTTGCAGAGACTTTAATAACTTTTTAACGGCTATAGATAAGAGTGTTAATTAGTTCGTTAAAATAATTAATTTTGCCTCCAGCATTTTTTGATTACATCATCCGTTTGGCCGTGAAAAGCATTTTTTCTGATTTATATCGGACACTCTATATACGTTATATCTATTGCGGTCGGTATAATCAGTAGAAACATATAGTTCCTATTATATACCGACTTTTTTCATTTTGTTTTTATATTTAAAGGAGAGGACATATTTGGTCAATTGTAACGTCTAAAATCAAATCCACAGACGCAAATATTTTCGTTTGCATATTCCCTGTTTAGGAGCTAAAGAATTGTTGATAACAGTTTATGACTATGGAAACGGTATTTCTCCAATAGTTATTAAAATGTGTCCACATATTTTGAATTTACATCCGCATGATGGTATAGAAGGATCAATCTAATTAGGGATCGATAAATTATTTGCCACTTCTATAATTTTGTTTTTATTGAAAAATAGTTTCGAATGTTATACATTCATCTTCAGTTCTAAAAACACACAAAAATTCAAAAATAAGCAATTCAAAATATATTTTGGTATTATTATACATATTACATTAAATATAATATAAATCAGTATTATAAAACATTATGAATTATGAATTTAACTAAGACAAAAAATCAAATAGATGTCGGTACTCAGCAAGGTTTAAGTAGATTATTTCATACAGAAAAGTTTGTATTGGTTTGTTCTCCCACTGAACTAGCAATGGAAGAAAGGTGGGGTGTTTAGGTAAACGGTTTACGGTTTAGGATTTTTCCAGTAATTCAGTTGAGTAATTGTTTTTTCTATTAGAGATAGGAATAAGCTTAAGATTGGACTGTTGGAGATATTTAATCAAAAATCTGGATTAAATTTGAAGGATTTCATTATTTCAAGTGCTTCACGTATATTTAATTTGAGGCTGTGTTCAACGTGATGTATTGATCTGAATTCTCTGTTTTATTATTATATGCACGTATATGTTCCTTTAATCTCTGATTTATTGATCTTCTAGTTTTTCCCGTGTATTTGGCTGCCCAATCATTACAGTTTAGTACTCCGCTTTTTTTGAAAGGATCTATTTTCTCTTTAGGAGAAAGGAATTTTTATGTGTTTTTAGAACTTAAGATGAATGTATAACATTCGAAACTAGTTTTTAATAAAAATAAAATTATAGAAATGACAAATAATTTATCGATCCATAATCCACATATTTTGTTTTTATGAATTGGAAACAGTAAAGATTCTTCCCTTTGTTGGATATAAAACATATACATATATTGGTATGGCGCTATCCATCACATGGAGGACCTTATGCTTTATATAAAGGCTGTGGAAAGTTGGAGGGAGGAAAAGTGCTGACTAGGGCTCGGGATGAAGGGTGCGTTGTCAGTTTACGATCCCGGCCCTTAAAGTACCCTCATTTCCATTTAAGCATTTTCATTTTCTCTATCAGATTATATTTAGTTTATATTACAGTTTTGGTCATTAACTGATCAGTAAACAGTCAAAAAGATAATAAAAAAAAAACGCATGAAATATAATTTTTTGTAATTAATAAAACATTAATAACCCGACTATGTGTGTTTTTGATTTTTGGCACCCGTTTTCACGCGGCTCCAACGGCTAAACGGAACTGATCGGAGAAAAAAACATAATTCGAATTAAATATACGAAAATTTATCCTATTTAATTTCATATACGATTAATTTTCACGTAAAACGCAGTGTCTTTTTTATTAAAGAAAACCCGGAGAAATGTCCAATTGTTTACATTTTAGCGAAAAAAAAACCTATTTTCCAACAAAAATTTTGTGGAAAACCTCAGAGTCATGTTCAGCAACCCAAAATACTATACAGAACCAAATGTTACTGATGTTACCCTCTGTGTCATATTTCATAATAAATTATGTCTTACAAAATTGATATTATTATTATTATTATTTTCTATGTTTCTAATCTCATTCTTTATGTCTGTTTTTGTAACTTATTCTTATTATTTATATCTTGTTATTCCATCCTATGTTATTTTTTATATCTTATTCAGAAACACTTTGGATATACAATATTTTTCCACTAATTGCTCATACAATGTTACTTTAATTATAATTTTTTCTATTAAATTCTGTTATTCTAAAATACATTAATAGTGCCTTATAATTTATACACAACTTTAAATTCTTATTAATTTCTTTAAATTAATTAAGAATATTCCGTAATAGTTAGAACGCGTGACTAATTTATATTGTTTAAAAAAGAAAAAAAAGAACTTTATTTTAGTTAGCTATATGTGTATTCTTGGCATCGACTCTAATGCTATATTGCTATATGTTATTCTTGGCACCGACAGATAGATGTTTCCACCCGGACCCTATTTCATTATAAAGTACAAGTACAAGCGAGAAAAGTTCGTGTTGAGAAGTTACAAATTACTTATCGTCATTAGATAATTATAATTTTATTCTTTCTTTTTTTTAAATTTACTGTTTATTAGTATTACTATTTTAAATGTTATCGTGTTTCAACATTATAACAATGTTTTAACAATATACAACTATATTGTACTTTACTGTATAGAAACTCTCTGTTTCATAATTAAGTACAGAAGTACAAGTACAAGTTAAACTATGACTTACTACGCCTATGACTAACACTGTGAAATATTAAAATACGATAACATTTAAAATAGTTATATTAAAATAGTAAATTTAAAAAAAAAAAACATCCTTTTAACAAAATAAAATGTTCTAGGTATTTATGGTACATCACGGTCAACCATATATTAAGGTTATTTACCTGACCCCATAAATTGATTCGTAATTATGCGAATTTAGGTCTGGAACTTCAACTGTGAAAAAGATACGTTGGGGGTTTGTTTATATCTCTTGAGCGAGCGAAGCTAGCGGAAGTCGACAGTTGTGGTCCAATTAAAACAGTAATATTATAATACTGTAGATTATAATTCACAAGAAATGGTCGACCGTTAAATACGTAGTATCCTATTATATTATTTTTTAAGGTCTATTTTTCCCCTTTTCTTGATGAGTCACTCTTTGTAGATTATTGAAAATAATAAACCAAAAAAGTCTCTCACATAGTATGTTATTATGTCACCTCCTGTTTCCATCAGTATGCGTTGAGATGCCATGGAGTGGTGTGCTGTCTCTAGTCATTGATGAGTTCTTTTTTGGGCTGCTGATTTGAGATGCGGTATCTCTGATCTGCATTTATGTGAATTTGTCTTTTTCTGTCTCGATGATTCCTGAATTTGCGAAATGTTGACTGGTTAGTTATTTACAGGTATTTGATATACTTAATTTTTTTAATCTTCTAATTATGTCCTATCTATAATTTTTGTCCGTTTTTTGGAATTTTTGAACTCTTACCAACCATAAACTTTTTTTTTTAATGATTAAAGAAATTCCCATTATATTTGTTTCCCATCATTTACTGTAAGGTCTCCTACCTTAAGTAGCTGAAGAACTAAAATAAATCGTACCATTCCTTATCAAAATATTTTACATATATTATAAATTGATTAGTTATAATAAAATAATAATAAAACAGGAGATACGATAGTCTTTATTTATGAGTGCTTCATCAAAATTCATATTATCGATTTCACTGTCACAGCTGCCAAATTATTTCAAAATGTAATCTGTCTAATTAAATTTTATTATACAAAATCTTACATCGACTAACCAAAGCAAGCCATACGTAAGTGGATAAATATATTAACAAAGGAAGGGAAGTAGATTATAAATAAAGAAGGCAGTGAATTAGGAAGGGGAAATACTAATAAGGAGGGCAGTTCCGGTCAGGGCGGCCATTACATTAGAACCCACCTTGCCCCTTCCCTTTAAAGTCGGATTTATCTTCGGCCTTTTTGTCTTAGTTTGCTCTCTCGCATCTTCATTCTTCTTCATTTTATCATTATGTCCTATTTCGAACACTTCTTCTTTTTTTTATATTTCATTCATTGTGGGAATTAAAAATCCCTTTATCAAAAGTAGTGAACGACTAGGTATATTTCAGTTAAAAATAAATTATATTTTTTTAACCTAAGGTAATAGCTAAAATGTTTATATATTTACTTATTATAATAATTATTATTATTAATATAATTACCAATAATAATTGAGGAAAAATAAAAGGTGTTTTCTTTGATGACCTTAAGTGCTTATTTTAAGGCCTATTGGTCTTCCATGTAAAAGCTTTAGTTATAGGTGTATTTTTTGTTGGAGCCAATAAATTTTTTTTATTATCTTAAAAAGGCAGTTCGTGGAATTAAAAATGGTCACTCAATCATATAATATATTGTACTGATACCAATTTTTCCCCCTTTATATAAACAATAAATAAGCAACCGCAAAAAAAAAATTCGTTCGTAAAAAAAAGAAGAAAAGTTTCAAGATACTGAAATGTTAGTTAGTTACAATATTATACCTTCAACCAGCAGTCACTTACCATAACTTAATAATACATTATTCTTTAAAAAAAAAAAATCCTATATATTCTTTCAATAACCTATAAAATCAGCCGTAAGGAATTCGGCTTTGCCAAAAACTTCAATTCAAAAAAACTATATCAATGCCATGTTTTAAGACCGGATGCCTGAGTTATATGTGCTTTAGCCAATTTTTATTTGATTAAAATTATATTATTAATTATATTTATTTATTTTCAAGTAGGAAATTTTATATTCTATGATTTTATCTATGTCAGGAATTCAATTTTATAACTAAATTTAGATTAATCTTGAATATTTATATTCTGTTTCAAACCAATAACCGTTTAAAGCACTTTGCCCATCTTCAAGTGTTTTTATCTCAAACCATATTTTAAAATTTCATTTATAATTTCTCATAGTTTGTTTTCTGTTTTTACAACAATTATAATCATTATTTTATTTTAATACTATGTATACATACTTATTTTTTTATATATTATGAGAATGGGCAAAACCTTTTTTAATTTATATTAATTATATGAATATACGTATATTTATTTTTTAACTTAAATCATATATCAACTCGTCAATATCTTCATTTTTAACTACTTCATGTTTATCCTAAATTCAATACTTATTTGTCCTATTTTTCTGATATCAATTAAAATTTTTATTAATTATTTATATATAACGCCAGTCTATTATTTAAAAAAATCGATTTTACCTTGTGTCCATATTGTCCCTTCTATTAGAAATGTTGTTCTGAACTAATTGCTTTTAATGTTTGTCTTCAATAATCAACAATACCTAGTCCTACTGAGGACCCTAACAGCATTTTGATCATTCCTGATTAAACTCGAACTGTTTAATTATAATTTTATATTTTAAATTATGAATTCATTAATAATGTCACACAGATTGTTTTCCAATATTTATTATAATCGCTTTAAAAATATTCTATGTATATTTTTTAGTGATAAGGTGTGGCAAAAATATCGGGCTAAGCATAACCAAACTGAGAATATGAAAAAAATAAATTTTTTCTCATCTGAAAGTATATAAAGTTCCATTTTAGTTACAGTAATTGATTAATTTTAATTACAGTAATTAATTATTTTCAAAAATAATGTCAGATAAGTGAGTGCGATAACGTGACATCGGTGAGGCCTGCCCGGGGGACGACTTGATTTTTTTAATTTTTTTCCTTTAGAACTTGCTCAAATATTATATAATAAAGTTTTATATATATATATATATATCATTATTATTATATAAAGTTATGTACTCATCTTCCTCGCACTATTGACCAACTTAAAGAAGTAATTCGACAGGAAGTGGCTGCCATTCCAGAGAAAAGGATAAGAGAGTACGTAGCAACGGCACTCACTTATCTGACATTATTTTTACTATAATTAAATACTTTAACTAAGGTTAATCAATTAATTAATTAACTATTGTAATTAAAATGACACTTTATACACTTCCAGATGAGAATATATTTTTTTTTTTTCATATTCTCAATTTGGATTATATTTAGCCCTGAAATGTGTCCGATAAACCTTGTGTATTGATTCCATGTTTTTTCTAGTTTTATTTTAATTTGCCCTATTTAATATGTTTACATTATCAAAACAAAATTCATTTTTATTAATACTGTGTTTAGATAATGCTGTTGAATAACCGTTGGTTGAGTTTTTGCAATCTGCTTTTTGTGATTTATTCCGCTTTTTAATTTTTGTGACGTTTCTCCTATGAAGCATTCGGCATTAATTTTTATTTTTTTTATTTTACCTGACTAATGGTCGATACATTAAATTTAATCATTATGTTTAAAGAAACCATTTGATAACCCAGCACTCGACTCTCAATGGATTCCCGTTTTATCAAAAGACTGTAAATCACGGCGCAGGGCGCTGACTCCCTCCGACCCGTTACTAATATTCGGGGGAGCTACCTGTAGATACCCCGAACAGAAAGCGCTCCATCGACCTGAGTTTCCATTACAGAGGGGGGGAAGGTTGAATTATTAATCGCAGGTCGGCCCGGGGTCATTACAACTCCCCGACCCTAAATCCTCTAATGCCTTTTCAATCCTCGACCTCGGGCCCTTTTAAATTGCTTAGTCTCATTTTTTACAAGCGCCTCCCCTTCCCCCCACTTCGGACTAATTGCTACAAACTCTCCAATCCATGGAGATCGATTGCAGCCATCGATATCCTCTTCTAGGGCTGCATTCCTGCGGCAGATGTTATGAGACCTCGTAAACCTTTTCCTGGTGTCATCAAGAGTTGAATAATTGTTATCAATCGATTTAATTTTCGGCAATAAGCCATACGTAGTCATCTGCTTTTTCTAAATCAAATATTCAATCAATAAAATCCTACAATGTAATACCCAGTTTTTTTCTGTCTATTGGATATCGAAAACCTGCTTTTGGTTAAACTTTTAGAACGTTGGGCCTCAGAAATCGATCGGGGTTACCCTTTATATCAGGAAAACTCTTATTTAGACAAAACAAACAAGCAGAGCGGAAGGAAAAACGTACATAAAAAAAAGTGGAACGATTGTCATTAAACCAAACCAACGAACCGCGCTAATTAACTCCAGGAAAATCTCAATCAAAGACACATTAAAAAAAAAATAACAATAAACAATTCCTTATTAATTATTTTATTTTCAATTTCATCGATTCTTTATTATATTAGCTTTATTATATTATAAGAGACGATCAAATGAAGTTTGGACGATTATGAAAGCAGAGAAAGTGTTGTGATTTCTGTTTTGAAATTCTGTAACGATTATAAATACTAAATATTATAAATGTGTTCTATAGTATTTTTAAATCTTTAATGTAGCCATTGATGGGCAGTAATTAATTACATGAGTGTTCAATTCTTAATAACTTCAATTACATTCAAAAGTGGACTATAATTTACTTTGCACTCAAAACTGCAAAAAATCTGTCTAGCTGTTCACAGTAAAGGTTTGAGTCCACTGCCCGACCACCAGGAACAAGCTCAAAATGCAAAACAAAAAGTTCCACCAAACACAAAGCATCACTTTGTTCCCAAACCGATCTTGGCGAACCTTCGGTTGTGCAGCTACGCCTGGCCGTACCCACTGCCTATGTTTGCTAGGTTTATTTAAAAATATCCACTTTTCCAGAACCTGCCATTATCGGATTTTTAAGCAAAATTTTGCACATATCAAATCGCTGCTGGACTCTGTCAAGTCATGTGGGTCGGACCTTGGTCTTAAATTCCCAGGTTTTTAAGATACCGAGCCACTGTGGCATTAGAAGCCCCTACTACGGCCGATGAATCACGAGTAGTTGCATGTGGGCCCTGGTTCACACATTCAAGAAGAACCTTATCATAAACGACCGATGGGCGACTTGATCTTTGTTCATCTGCAAGGCTCATATTCCCATTGTTGTTTCCATTGAACAAAAGTGGGGCAATCTTTCGATAGATAATTGATTCTCCTTCTTCGGCGGCTACCTTTGCGCTTAAGCCTTTTTTCCAATAATGTGTCAAAATCTCAATTTATTATTCTGAAATTGCTCGTACGTTATAAAAACGTAAATGACACCATAAATCCAATTCAAGTCAAAAGGAATTAAAGGATTAGTCAAATTAAACATTGATATAAATAGTAGGAACAAAAACATTCTTATAGGAATAATTATGAGAGTAGGAATTAAGGGTTGTGTTCATGCACAATGACTTTTGTAACAACCTAGTATGTTCCTAACTCATTATCTCCTTCCAGTCAGTGTGATTTAAAGAACCTGATATACTTTTCAGGTCTTGTTTTGACGGAAATTGACGCATAGATCGCCCCAGGAAATTCTTTTCATTTTACAATTTCCTTAATAATATTTCTTAATTATTCTCATATATAAGAAGAAATTATCAGTGATCAATTTCATATGGGCTAAAAATTATATTTGTAACAAGACTTGGTCTATGAGATCGCCGCTACTATTCAACATGAGACAAGAAAATGATTTTCTAAATATATTTTCCAAAAATGCATAACAAACGCACTCGTTCCACCTCATCCTGCAATGTCTTCAGCATTGCAGGATGAGGTGGAAATTCTACAACTGAATGATCTCGAAACGTCATTCCAAATTTCCATTATATTAATTTACATTTCGAAACTACTTGCTATGTTTTTGGCAAACTGTTTTTTTAAGGCAGGTGGGGGTTCCAGAAACCGCATTTACTTAATTTACTTATTCAAAATACTCTGTATTTGCCTTGATTTCCTTCTGGAACCGATCAATCAAACTGTATTTTAACTTAAAAGCCTAGAGACCACATACACCCTCTCCCCCTGCTATGGTCACTAGGGTAGGATATTATAAATACCATTAGAGATTCTTTCCAAGGGCGTTGCGTTTACAAATTCACTTAAGTAACCTATATGATAGCATGCAGGGTAAACAGAATAATAGATTTTGATAGAAGATCTTACTTTATTTAAGAGAATATTATTAATTAAACTATTTGTTTACTAATTTACAACGTAAATTCCTCTCGTTGTAAAAGAACTCTCGACTATAACATATGTATTTGAGAATATTGTGAGAACTTGCTTATTTAAAATCTTACTCTGGTGCCACATAATATTAGACAGTAATGCACAAATTGAAGGAAGTGACTATCACTTATCCTATTGTTGCCTTCGCCTCACTGTTTCAACTTCCCGCTACAACTACCTCACTCTTCTACCTTCTAGCTTGAACTACCCTTACTTCCGTCTGCTCCGCCCCTTCTCTCTCTTTTTCCTTCTCCTTCTCGAAAGATATATTTTGTCCCCACTCTCCTTTTGGGCCTTCTGATAGGTTGATGCTGTAGGAATTTTTGAAGAGGCCTTCGAAATGTTTGAATATTTTTTCTCTTTTGTTATTGGCCGTGGCGGCAAGTTTTATTATAAATTGTCTAATCGGCCTATCTCTTGGTTTTATGGTGCTTTCACTTTTGCTTATCTTTATGATTCCTCGAACGGACTGTCGGAAATCTCGACTTGCTGTCTAAGCCCTCCAGGTATCCCGTCCGGCCTTGTATGTATTTCTTTTTCCGAAAAAGAAACCTATTAATATTAATGTTGCTAAACTGCTCTCATCTCTTTAATTTATTAGTATATGATTACTATTATTTAATCTGAATTATTTCTGTCAATCACTGTATTCTCAATACATAGTATACTCTTTTATAAATCTTTAGAATAACTATGACTGAATAATTACATTTATTATTGTAGCGTATTAGCAACTAACAAATTTGTAGTTTTAAAATTTAACATAAAAATATAATGCAGTAAAACTTCTAACGTTCATGTTTATAACGATTTCCCGGTTGTAACTCACTTTTTACTCGGTCCCGTAATCAGTTGGTGGTTTTTCTATACTTTATTCATTATAACGATCCGATTTTCCTGTTATAATGCTCAGAATGATTTTGTTTACATTTATAACTTTTTGTTTTGTAAATATGATACGGGAAGTGAGGAAGAGAAAGGAGAACGGAACTGAATCAGTAAAAATATCTGATGTCTTGAACGAGTTACAGGCGATTTGTGCATATTTTTATTACTTCCTTGTATGAAGTATTATAATCGCGAAAATTTTCGATTTTCAGATTTCAACGGAAATATCCATTTTGACCATCCCTGAATCCATTTTGACTAGTTTCGTCGTGGCGTCTGTACGTACGTGCGTATTTCGCATAACTCAAAAACAGATTGCCGTAGAAAGTTAAAATTTTGTATTTAGAATTGCTGTAAAATCTAGTTGTGAACCTTCCTTTTTGGTCACTACATGATTACCGGAAGTGGTACTTTACTTGAAGGTCATTAAGGATTTTCATCAAAAATTATGTTAAAATATATGCAAAACTTCTTAAATTTAGTATTTATAACTTATATGTTTACTTAAACAACATACTAGATTTTGGACTAAATTGAGAAACCGGTAGTGGTACTGTACTTGTAGGTCATATTTAACTTTCATCTAAAATTATATTAAAATATAACGTAAAACATCTCAAATTTGGTAAATAGGACTTTTATATCAATATGAATGTTTTTACTAGATTTTGGTTAAAATTGGTGAGCCGAAAAGGGTACTTTACTTGAAGGTCATAATAAACTCACATCAAATATTATATTAAAATTAAATACAGAGATAATATGCTTACAAATGCATTTTTTTGCACTCTAATTAATATAATATTGAATATAGAACCATATCAACAAATAAATAACTAGAAAATACATTGTTAAAAAATACATTGTTTAAAGTTTTTTTGGGAAATATTTTAGAAATTTCTTAAGGAGAGGTCTGGTTTTAGGCCGCGTCAATATAAGTTCCATTATAACTTTTGTCTTGCTTGAACAAACTGACCTCCGACAATCTAAATTTCCACAGTGTCCTCGAAGGACCGATCATTGGCGATCCCTTTGTAAATCGATGGAAGAGATAGCTTCAATGACGACGACGAAGCTCCTAATGGCCCCGCCAGCAGACCGCGACAAACACTTTGATCTTAATAGTTTCGAAGCGAAAGGCCGATGAAGCAGAGGAAGCGAAGAAGAAAGAGAGATAATAAGAGGCGTAATGGAAGAGGGATAATTAAGTGTGATGGGTCGGCTGGCACTGGGTCAAGGCCAAGTCTTCACTTAACAGCCTATTTCCTTCCGTCCATTGTTATCTTGTTCGTCCTTTCTTCTTCTTCTTCTTCTTCTTCTCATGAACGTTGTTGCTCCCTTTGGGCAGCCTCTGCAGTAACAGCATTCCTTAAAAAGAGCAGCAGTCTGGTGCACGCCTGTTTATTGAGGTGCACATTGGACGATCTATTGAATTTTATAGCGATAGTTTTAAATATTGACGGGCAAATTGTAATCAAATTATTATTATTATTATCAACAAGAAGTATATATTTTTAGTGATAAGTAACGGAATAACAATTGCAGTTTTATATTTAATTATATTGAGTATACTTTCTGTAAATATGGTGAGAATGAAGTTTATTATCTCAATTACTATTGTTCTTAATTGAGACAGAATGTAATATGACACAATTAAAACAGTTCAGTTCTCAACGGGTGACTAATTTCTAATTCTCTGATCTCCAGAATCATAATCAAGTAAAGATACCGTCATTCAGAAATGATTGTGACAAATAAACAATTAATTTTCATAAAACTTCTTACAGGTTTTAGGTTATAAACTTCCCCTCCTTTATCATAACATAACGTTAGTCGTCCCTTTATCACTTCCCAGTACTATACATTTCCTGCCCCTATCTCTAGGTTTCGACACTTAACCCTTTTATTTAAAAGGGAACCGCTATAGACAGGGGATATTTGGCGAACTTCACTCTAAATAAAAACAAATGGAAAAAACTTAATTAAATTCAACTTAAAGAACATCTTAAATGAAGGTACATGGTATTTACAACTAGCCTGGGGAAATCTGCACATGACTTGTCCTCCCACATGTGGAGAGAAAACAGAACTACAGAAGATCCCAGCGCTACTCTCTCAACCACGTATGTAACTGGTAATTTCCCTCCACTTTGATCATGGCTGCTTGAAGCACGGTGGACTGTCTGATAAGCATGAGATAAGGCTGAAGAGACTAAAGAATCATTTTATCAGATTCCTCTTCGGGGTTTCCAGTCGTTCACATGACTCCAATTACCTATGCTTTACCTTTTGCACGAGTTAAGATTGATTTATCCTCTTTTCCGAAACTTATTAAGTGTCTATCTTTCCAAATCCATTGGAACGTCTCCCTAAATACATAATTTGCTCACCCCGCTTATCTACCAATATGTATAGCCTCTCTCATAGAACTGCTCCTGTAACAGCTAATCTTTTATTATTCCTTTTCACTCCATTGGAAATGTGCATATTTGCGAATGAGCATATAATGTATGTTTTTAAAAAAAAGTTTAATTAATTGCGATTCATTACTACCTCACTTGATAGTTGATATTCGTAAGGATGGGTCAGCAGTATCGTTCGATCCAAAAGTGAAAATCGATGATAGCATCACCACTCCCGACAAAGAAGATGAAACAGAAGTTAAGACGAGATGTTATTAGCCAAGTTGTCGATTGGCCTCAGTAGATCCACTTAAACAATCCTTCATTCAATTAGGAGTGGGTCAGTTCGAATTGTCATGTCGCTAAAGTGATCCCAACAACTTCTAGACCTTCGTCCCCTCGAAGCAAATAACTGCCCTAAACCCGATTAGGAAACTTGGTAATGCGATATCTCGGACCTGTCAGTCTGGCAAGGTAATCGGTTTTATATAAGTAATTAACTTCAATTTAGATAATTAATTAATGAGAGAAAAACTCAAGAAAAAGATAAAACAATTATTTATAGAATATTGTTGGAAGAGAGAATACGTAGAGAAATTGATGTATTCAGGATCTACAACTGAAACTGTTATCGATTCTACTATTTGGGCCCGAAATGTGCCCGCACACTTCGAAAGAAGAACAACGTCTTAAGATCTTACAAGAAAAAAAAAATATTACGTAGAATATTCGGCCCAAAGATGGATGAGTGCCTATACTTGGGAATTTACAACGCGCAATTGCGGAGAAGGTATCCTGTTCTTATAATTGAAATCATTGCATCGTGACTTCTAAAATAGGCAAATAACGTTGTGGGGCTTGGGATTTGTAAGGTTTTGGGGAGCAACAAACAAATACCCAAAAAGTTAAATATCAATGAACTGATGGGTAAACTAGTGAGGATCGCACTAGATCACACATGGCTTTGACGAGGGTCGCAGGAGAAAGATATGCAAGCGGTAATTGGTAGAATCGGTATCGAACCTTCGTGTTCACACTAGATCACACATGGCTTTGACGAGGGTCGCAGGAGAAAGATATGCAAGCGGTAATTGGGAGAATCGGTATCGAACCTTCGTGTTCGCAGAGCCTTTTAGTAATTTGTTATTGGATAATTCT